>CAEFZP010000341.1:27500-80000 GCA_903064625.1 Mallotus villosus
GACAGGCCGTGTCGCCCTGACAACCTAGAGAGGACACACCCGCCGCGCTCGGAGGACGGTGCTCAACGCCGCCCCCCCCCATCACCACCTCGCCGCCCCCCCTGCCCCGCCCATACCCCCTCCGTAGCGCTGGACAAGGGGGAGTGAAGACGACACCTCCCTCATGGGGAAGCCAACCGCTTGGCCCCCCTCCTCCTCCAACCTCACTCTTCCACCTTCCCCCCCCTCGTCCCCCCCTTCCTCCCCCCCCGGCCTGCCCCCTTCCCTGATCCCCCAGGCTCCCTCCAAACATCTTCCTGTTTGAGATTCATGGAACCGGCCTTCCTATGGCATAACCTCTCCCCAGCGTCCAGACCAGCTGGGTGTTGAGAGCAGCTGTACAACGAGACAATAGCCCCTGTAGTGTCATAGATCTACCATGCAACGCCCCCTCAAAGAGATCTCACTTCAGGATCTTTACCTAGTGAGAACGTTGTTTTAGTGGCTGGAAAAGGAACTGGAAGAAAGCCAGGAGTAAGAATGTGAGAGCAAATGATTATGTTTATTTTATTTATTTATGGATGTGGAGGGCATAGAAAACAAAGATTGTGAGCTTGAAGTTCTACTTTGGCCGTCCTTCAGCAAATTGGTGTCTGAGCGTTGTGAAGAGCTGGAAAGTGCTGCATCATGAAACCATGGAAACCAAACGGTTCGCATTTAACGATACAGGACGAATAACAGAACGCACTTTACTTAACTGTCGGTTATTTTATGTTTCTTTTTCCTTGTTTCATCATGTTAACAAATGTATATGTTACCTTTCTAAAGGCTACCTTGTTTCTGTTCCATTTAAATGTGGATGATTGTGTCTGACAATGTAAACATGCCTGGAATCAGACCTAGAGGTGCGTCTCCCGAGGGGGGTGTGCGATCAGATGTCGTTTTTGGATCCCATGGAACATGCTAGAAAGTTGGTTTGATCTGCCCGTGTAGCAGAGATCGATCTAACGATAACACGTTTGGACATAAGCGCTTGCTAAACGAATACAGAACAGTTTTACCGTATCCTTCCGCTGAGGCCCAAGACCGTTCTCCGTTTAGTCACGCTTGTTCAGATCAGAGGGTGCAGTTTGAGTTCGGGTTGGTGTTCGTTGGTAGCTACAGCATGACATGAGCTTCACTCAACTGCCTTAATATGCTTAAGGGATGAATTAAGATCTGCGTGTTTTTGTTTTCGTCTTCTCGAAAGCACTCAAGTTTAATCATGTTAGAAGTGACCTCAACTGTGTACCTCGAGATGTTTTAGGTTTCCCTTGTTAAGACGAGGCCTGTTGTTATGAGTAGGCTCCCAGCTGGTCTAGGTCGTCTGTAGCTTTTAAAGCTTCGGTTGTTTGATGTTTGAGAAATATTTGTTTATCATTTTATTTTTATTCTACGTTCGTATCATATCATTGTAAGTTTTAGATAACGACTGACCCGATTAGGGTAGAGGAATGTGTACCAAATTTGAAATAAATATAACTGTCCCTTTTATTAGATTGTATGTCTACTCTGTGACTGTCGATTGATTATTTCATTTGCGTGTCAAGCACTTTAAAGTGCCCACTGCTGTGAGGCTGGGTAAGTAGACCGTCCATTCATTGCATTAGACCCAAGCGCCATGATTGTCGTGTTTATTACAGTCATCTTACGACCACGGATAGGGCCTATCTGATTAATTTTATTTTCAGAACATTTGATTTATTGTTTTCAAATAGCTATACAAATATGACAAAGGGTGCTTCTCAAAACATCATCTTACCTTGCCTTAAAACTTCACATAGGGTTCTACACAAAGCTATCCTTTCAGACAATAGCCCTACGTCTGTAATTTTGGTTAAACCCCATAAATCAGATAGAGGATTTTCTCATGAAACTTTAGCTCTCATTTCAGTACCCAAAGTAACCTGTCATAAGATGGGATGACCATGTAGTCTAAAACTACTTTAGTGAGCGTCTGATCAGACATCTTCACATCTATTCAAACTTCACACAGCTTAATCCATGTTATTGGCTACATGCTGGAGGTGTTGAATATGGTTAGGTGAATTTGTTGAGGGAACTTCTGTCCCTCGATTATTGAAACAAAGCGAGGACTTGTTCACGGCTTTAGATTTAAATGTTGCAACTGTCACCAACAAAATCTTTCCTCGGGAAATTAGTCGTTTGCGGGGAAGGGGGGTTCTCCGTTGAAAGAACATTGGGTAATTAAAGAATAATGTCCACGGGGTATGCTACTCTTTTCACGATCATATTCCAATTTGTGGAGACTTGTGTTTATTACACATATCTACGGCCTGTGCACACGCGACCAGTACCCACCAGTTGCCTTCTGCAGATGATGTCATTGGGCTTCTGAAGGGAGGGGAGAGAGGAGAGTGGGGTATCCGCGATTCCAACGGCTGCTACCGCCACAGTCGTTCTAGCGATCAGTGGGAGGATCCTATGTTTGTCTGCCCCGTTACTTAGCACCGTCTTCGTAATTTACCGATTACTGCAGCAAGGGTGTCACTGTCCGGAGGAGAAGCAAATCGGGACTAAAATCTAATCAGGTGGCTGACTGGAGGTAGGTTCCGTCTTGAAATGTCTTATTCCTAAAGTATCGTATGCTTGGTGTTTTTTTCCCAACATTCTTGAGGAATAAGTGCGGAATGTACAGTACTCTGGTTTCCCAGAAATAGGTGGTGGCCTTGTCGAGATCACAGTTTGACAGCCGATAAGTTTTTCGAGTTATATTCTCTTGGTCTTTCCGTGATTTTTTAGGTCTATCGAACCATTTATTTCATGTGACAACTGTTAACCCAGAGCCACAACTGTTGATACACTTGTTTCTGAAGAGAAAACCTACTTAGTTCATACGTCTGCAAGGCTGCAATGAAACGAACAGTCGGTAGCCTACTCGCTTCTCGATCAGGCACAGGATACTGGATTAGTCGTAATTCTCTGCCGTGATCATTGATTTGCCCTTCCAGAGCTGATTTCGACAATGAGTTCTTCCTCGCTTTTGGACTGCATGTTCATGTCGATTACTGCCATGGGACTAAAACAAGACATAAATCGGATTAAGTACTAAAACAAGGATAGGGCGTTGTTTTGGTAGGAATGGCAATTACTCCACGCATAGTGCAACAGTGCAAAGTGCCAGATAAGAGGAAACTAAACAAGTCAATCATTCACGACTAATCTGAAACAATCATAGGCGCTGAATAGGTAGCCTAATATCTGTAAACTGAAAAAAAGAACGGTGAGTTGCGCCTGTTGAACGCTACTGTTCTGTGATTTGGAAAGGAATGCGGTTTGCGAGTGCCCCCTACCCGGTAGAGAACATAGGCGGGACTGCCAACCCGTCGGTCCTGCTCTGCCGCTTATCGTGAGCTTCCCGTGAGATAGTGAACTGAAGTGACTGGTCTGGTATCTTAACATGACTCATCATGACTCAAACTCAGGTCCTCGCCACTTACTCAAAAAAGCAAATAGAACAGGCTTACCTTTCAGGTCAAATAAGCATACCGTTTTAATTTTAGGCCTGTGTGTTAATTCTCTCCATTAAAATGCACGACAGCGTGGCTTTTAGGCTTTCCCTTGTATTCTCGACCCTATAACGCAAATCCCCTGTTCTGACATGTCGCAAATATTTGTTCATACAGCCAAGCTACTGCGACCTGTCTTAAAGCGGCAACGTAACTGCTCTTTGAACGGTAGGCCTACCACTGATAGCTCTCTACCTTTGATAAATGTAGCGTATTCACACAGGAAAAAAATAATACAGTAGGCCTATATTAAATTAACCTGAATTTGAAGCAGTTTGCACCCGCAAACTTCTTTTGTGAGGATTGTCTGCCAATATCAAGCTGGCAGATACCTGAGTCATGCATGGTGCTGAGCTCCTCTCAGCCAGCCAGCCGGTAAACCAACCAGCCAGTAAACCAGCCAGTCAGAAGTTGTCCAGGGCATGAACTTTGACCTATTTCTGAGCTCGGCGGCTCAGAGAGGTGGAGTAAATTCTTGAGCCTTCTAAAAGACCTGCAATGTTTCTGAGTCTCAGGATTACTGTTACTGACCAACCTGCCCCTCCACCCCATGTGTTCCAGCTAACAGTATTACTGTGTAGACAATGCCATCTACCTCTCTGAGAACACTTTAGAAAAGTCAGCAGGGTTGTTGTTGAGACACAAACTTACATTACAAGTTCTAAAGTTTCATTCCAAGTAAATGTTTTATGTTTAAAACTTGACCCTGCTTTCTCACTGGTGGAATTTTCCATTGTCCAGTCGTCATTGGTGTGTGAGTTTGACCAATTGGGCTTTCAAGTCCTCATTACTGTCCAATCAGGAAGTGATCTGAGCATTAACGTCAGCTGACCTATCAGTTCTGGCCTCCAGAGATACTGAATGTGTGATACGAGCAAAACAGGAAGTGCCGTAACAAAACAAGTGTCTGGTTTGAGTTTACAGTAAGCGAGACTAAATGTTCTCTGCAGAGACAGTGATAAAAGCAATATTTGGATTGGCTCAAAAAATATGTAGTTTTTACGATTTGGATCTGTAGTTTGTACTGTTGGCATCAATACTGTTGGGATATGTAGTTCATATGTATATCGCAATATGTGAAAAAAGTATGTTGGGATGTATGTGAATACGATGGGAAGTTGTATAGTAGGGTAAGAGAGTAGAGAGAGTGGATTAAGAGTAGGAGGGAGAATAGAAGGGAGGGAGAGAGGAGAGAGAGAGAGGAGGAGAGAGAGAGAGAGAGGAGAGAGAGAGAGAGAGAGAGAGAGAGAGTAGAGAGAGAGAGGAGAGAGAGAGAGAGAGAGAGAGAGAGAGAAAGAGAGAGAGAGAGAGAGAGAAGAGAGAGAGAGAGAGAGAGCGAGAGTAGAGAGAGAGAGAGAGAGAGCGAGGCAGAGAGATAGAGAGAGAGAGCAGGCGAGATAGCAGAGAGAGAGCAGAATCGAGATCTCGTCTCTCTTTCTCGTCTGTCTGTCTCTCTCACTTTTCCTCTCTCTTCTCTTTCTCATTCCCCCCCTCCCTGTTGATAGTGATACTTGGCTCTAAGGCTTGTGTTTAGGGAAGGAAATTGAATCCCCTTTACTTTAGTCAAACGAGCCAGAATGCACTCATGTTCCCCATGTAGGTAAAGTACATATTTATGGGAGAAATAGTTTCAATAGTTTTCAGTATGTGCTCTAGAGAAATTAGGCTTTTTAATGTTGGCATTCCCTGTTTTAGTTCTAACATCAATCAATTCAGCCATGCTGCAAAAGGCCCGAATTAAAACCCCAAATCCGAAAGCATTTTAATCCAGGCCACAATAAAGGATTGTGTCAAGAATAATATGCTAAACTTGAATTAAGCGTTTCACTAAAATGTTGATAATTGACCTATGCACTTTTGTAAAGCTCTCTCTTGGAAGTCGCTTTGGATAAAAGCAAATTAATAAATGTAAATGTACTTCTCTTCCTGTATCCACCTTAATGAAACTTAGAGTGTGCTGGTTAAACTCGGTGCAGAAAATTGCCGACTTGCGATGTAGCAACCAACATTCCAAATCTCAATCTCCATTCCAGGAGCGCTAGCAAGGAGGTCTACCGATGAGCGCTAGCTATCTGGACATGTGGTATCTTATCATGTTGGCTCTGTGAGGAGAGCAGCTGTGGGTGTGTGTTTAGGTGGGGGTGGGCGGCCCGCTGCTTGTCCAGGCCCAGCCCAGGTCTGCACAAACAGAGCTGCACGGAGATCATTTCCACCCCCAGCCTCTGCTTAGCCTCTGTCCTATCCCAGGCCCAGCCCTAGCCACAGTCCCATTGCCCTACTCCAGCCCTAACCCTTAACCCGATTCCAGACCTAGTTCTCTCCTCAGCCCTAGCCCCTAGCCACTAGCCCCCAGCCCTAGCCACTAGCCCCATGGCCCTGCTCCAGCCCCAGCCGCTAGCCCCATGGTCCTGCTCCAGCCCCAGCCGCTAGCCCCATGGCCCTGCTCCAGCCCCAGCCGCTAGCCCCATGGCCCTGCTCCAGTCACAGGCCCTAGCCTCAGCCCTAGCCGCTAGCCCCATGGCCCTGCTCCAGTCACAGGCCCTAGCCTCAGCCCTAGCCACTAGCCCCATGGCCCTGCTCCAGCCCCTAGCCCCAGGTCGAACCTTAGCCCTAGCTCCAACCTCATAACTATTAGCTTTGCACAGGAAGTGGCATGTTTTTGTTTCACAGCGTGGGTCTTCTGTACAGCTTCTCTCAATCTTCCTCCCTGTGCAGATCAAGGACTAACCCATCTCTAAATATTTGGACAGTCTCTGTACTCACCCGGCATCCCTTTAACCCCTGGCTGTTACATAATGTACAGAACATATTCATTTAATAATCTCTATATACCCTCCTTGTATCTTGGTTTAATGTGTTCACAATCCTACAATATTGTAATATAATGTACTTCTTAGCAGACAGTTTAATCCAAAGATACAAATACACGTACCTGTGACTTCTTGATCTGTTGTCAAATACTCTAACCACTAAGCTATGTATAAATCCCTATACTCTTTTTCAGTGGCTCGGCATCGAGCTAAACCCATCCCCATGCATGATACAAACAATTCTTCTCTTCTTTCCGGAGCTTTCTTTGTAGAACACACACAAGTAGAACACGCTTACCATTTGACAGTTTGTTGTTGTTGGACCGATTTGTGTGAAGACCCTTTCGGTCTTCCTGTGTGCTAACCCAGGTGGTCTGAGGTGAGTCTATCACCGAAGCTGACTGGAGGTGTCCCTGTGTTCCACAGCGATGGCGGCCATTCGGAAGAAGCTGGTGATCGTGGGGGACGGAGCGTGCGGGAAGACCTGTCTGCTCATCGTCTTCAGTAAAGACCAGTTCCCCGAGGTCTACGTGCCCACCGTGTTCGAGAACTACATCGCCGACATCGAGGTCGACGGAAAACAGGTGTGTGCTACGGCCTCGAAGCTGGGCATGTAGGTGTAACAGGTGTGTGCTGTGGCCTCAAAACTGGGCATGTAGGTGTAACAGGTGTGTGCTACGGCCTCGAAGCTGGGCATGTAGGTTTAACAGGTGTGTGCTGTGGCCTTGAAGCTGGGCATGTAGGTGTAACAGGTGTGTGATGCAGCCTCGAAGCTGGGCATGTAGTAGGTTGTAACAGGTGTGTGCTACGGCCTCGAAGCGGGGCATGTAGGTGTAACAGGTGTGTGATGCAGCCTCGAAGCTGGGAATGTAGGTTTAACAGGTGTGTGCTGCAGCCTCGAAGCTGGGCATGTAGGTTTAACAGGTGTGTGCTGTGGCCTCGAAGCTGGGCATGTAGAGAACAGGTGTGTGCTGTGGCCTCGAAGCGGGGCATGTAGGTGTAACAGGTGTGTGCTGCAGCCTCGAAGCGGGGCATGTAGGTGTAACAGGTGTGTGCTGTGGCCTCGAAGCGGGGCATGTAGGTTTAACAGGTGTGTGCTGTGGCCTCGAAGCGGGGCATGTAGAGAACAGTGTGGATTGATCAATCAAGTTTGTTGCTAGAAATGAAGTAAAGAATGTAAAACAATATCCCAACAGCACAGTTAAAGCTAAGATGAGATCTGTAAAATAAGATAAATAAAATGTATATATATGTAGAGAGAGAAAATTAGATATGTGTGTTGGGGTCTCAGGGTCCCGTAGAAAAAGACAAGGGTACAAGGTTTCCAGAACTTACCTGGTGATTTAAAGACTTCCCAGATGTGAAAGATCTTGATCTGGCAACGTGTTATTTTGAACTTGCTTTGTTTGGAGGGGTGGGGGTGGTGAGTGTTTGTGCGCTGACGAGCGGTGAGTCAGAGGGTGTTGGTGCTCTCATCAAGCCTCAGGGGTCGGAGGTCAGACAGCTCTGTTCTCCTGCTCTGACCACCACAGGATCCCACTCAGCAAAACAGGAAATGACTGTTCTCACTGGCTTCCTGTTCAGACCGGGAACCCCCCTACTACCCCTTCCCCCGGTCTCTCTCTGTCCCTCCTTCTACCTCCCTTGCTCCGACAACTGCCTCTCATTTCCTGCGGGAGGGACTGGGGGGGCGAGAGAGCCTCTTATCTGGGAAGGAAATTCGCTGACCCCGGCCTTACTATCTCCCTGCAGACCCTCAGAACAAACACCTTGTTTTGACCACTGACCATAAGATCAGTGTTCTCACCACACAGCCTTTCAATCCTCTTCCTCAGAGGAAGTGGTGCTCGCTCTCTCTCACTCTCTCTCTCTTTCTTATGCTGTTTTTTCGTCCCCCCAAAGTATTTTTTTGACTTTATTACTAGCTTTGGCTCCTGGATGCTGTTCTATAGCCACCAACATCCCTCCTCACTCCCCTCTGCACCGGCCTGGTGACATAACTACACAATTAACTACGCATTAAGTTAATAGCTCTTTTAAAGTTACTTGAGAATCCACCAAACTTCAGACCACTCACAGAAGAGGTTGTAATGGAGAGTGATTCACTGGAAAGCACAGGCACATACACACACACACACACACACACACACACACACACACACACACACACACACACACACACACACACACACACACACACACACACACACATACACACACACACACACACACACACACACACGCATACACACACACACACACACACACACACACCACACACACACACACACACACACACGTACACACACACACACAGGAGAGAACAGAAGGTATCTCGTTTATACCCTCTAATCGACTTATATCCCTAATTGAATTAAACAGCAGTGTGATTGGATAAAGCCAGACCTCATCCTGTCTCTGAGTGGCTGAGAAGGTAACGAGACGTTCAGCTAACGAACCTCTCAGCTAGATAGACACACACACACTAGGCTTAAACACACACACACACACCAGGCCTTCTCACTCTCTCACACACACACACACACACACACACACACACACACACCAGGCCCGCACACACACGCCAGACAAAACAAACATTATACAAACATTAGACCAGTCAGGGGGCAAGCTCTCACATGCTTCTCACCCTCTCAGATGACCGCAAGCAGGTGGAATGTGTCGGGCTTTGTTGAGCCTGCATGGTTCGCTGCGCTGTTGACTTCCTGGTTCCTGGGGGGAGATGTGGAGGGAGACGAACCCACACACGCTCTGTAAACATCTGCTGTTTAATAATATTTTTGTTTTTTTTACATACTGCACATTATAGTTTTGTAAAAGTCTATTGTTGTTACGTACAGTACATTACGCTCTATGCAGATCTCTCGTTCTGGAGTGTAGTAGTGCACTTGAACACTATATAAACATCACCTGTTTCCACGTAATGTACTGTAGTAATGTACATCATGCTCTAAAAACATCTCCTGTTTCAAAGTACAGAACATTATGGGTTTCTAAAAGACATTTTGTTCTGCTGATGGTACATCATGTGCCTGAGGCGGACGCTAGCAGCGTTAGCATCAGTTCCTTATGTCACATTCTTCCTGGGTTAACTTCTCTGAGAGAAGTAGCCTCGGGATCAATATCAAACAGTAACTCTGGTGGAGTTGAAATGTGTTTGTTTGTTTTGTGTATGTCTTCTAAAATGAGTGTGTGTGTGTGTAGTTCTGTCAGGGGTTAGGGTTATAGCTCTGCCGTAGGGCATGGGATTGCAGATCAAGAGATTGCAGGTTAAATTCCTGGCCTGTACTTTGCTTTGAGTAAATGTACCTGCTAGATGAACACATTATTCTCTCTGAGTATCTTTACATTCTTAAAATAAAATAAATTATATTAGTTTGCTGAGTTCTCTCTGCCTGGTGGTCTTGCTTGCCCTCACACCTGTCTTCTTCTTCTGTGGTGTGACATCAGGTGGAGCTGGCACTGTGGGACACAGCAGGCCAGGAGGACTACGACAGACTGAGGCCTCTGTCCTACCCTGACACGGATGTCATCCTCATGTGCTTCTCCATCGACAGCCCTGACAGCTTAGGTAGGTGTCCAGGATACAGCCATCCACACTTGAAGCGCTGCACAAACTATTTCTGTCTGCCAACCTCGCTTTAAAAATAGAAAACAGTGTCTCATTGTAATCTTATCCTCTTTCCATAACTATATATTGCCACTTGACTTATCTCCTTATCCACATCGCGCCGACATCAGTAGAAATCTAAAATTATATATATTTTTATGTTGGTGGGGGTTTTCTGTTTCCTGACAACAATGGACCTGATGATCCCTTTCCTGGAACAGGAAGCTTTATGAATTATGACGGTGTTAGTAGTTGTAGCCAAAAGGGGAATTATTTACCTCACTCCTCTTCAGTATAAAACCAGCCCACCCAGCGCTAGCGAAAAGCTAGCTTGTTGGTGACGTAGCTTGTCAGTAGTCGCACTCGGAGGTCAGAGGGCTGGAGTTTGAAGCCCGGTGTGGGTGAAGATCAGAAGGAGGTCAGGGAGCTTTCACATAGTTTCCGTCCTGGCTCTCCAGCTGCCAGAGGTCTCCTGAACTGTGTTCTAACTTCCTGTGTTCTAACCTCCTCCCTGTGTTCCTGTGTTCCGCCAGAGAACATTCCGGAGAAGTGGACTCCTGAGGTGAAGCACTTCTGTCCCAACGTTCCAATCATCCTGGTGGGCAACAAGAAGGACCTGAGGAACGATGACCACACCAGGAGAGAGCTGGCCAAGATGAAGCAGGTTAACACACACACGCCTACAGTATCACACAAACACACTTACAGTATCACACACACACAGTATCACACACACACAGTATCACACACACACAGTATCACACTTACAGTATCACACACACACAGTATCACACACACACACCTATGAAACACACTTACAGTATCACACACACACCTACAGTATCACACACACACAGTATCACACCTACAGTATCACACAAACACACTTACAGTATCACACACACACAGTATCACACTTACAGTATCACACACACACAGTATCACACACACACCTATGAAACACACTTACAGTATCACACACACACCTACAGTATCACACACACACAGTATCACACACACACAGTATCACACACACACCTACAGTATCACACAAACACACTTACAGTATCACACACACACCTACAGTATCACACACACACCTACAGTATCACACACACACCTACAGTATCACACACACACAGTATCACACACACACACAGTATCACACACACACCTACAGTATCACACACACACAGTATCACACACACACACAGTATCACACACACACCTACAGTATCACACACACACACCTACAGTATCACACACACACAGTATCACACACACACTTACAGTATCACACACACCTACAGTATCACACACACGCCTACAGTATCACACACACATACAGAATCACACACACACGGTATAACACACACACCTACAGTATAACACACACACACACCTACAGTATCACACACACACTTGGGTTAGCCTGTTGCTTTTCCACGACCACTATTTTTCTGTCAGGGTGTTGTCAGGGTGACCAGTATAGACTAAAGGTTATGTCAGTAAACCTTTAGATAGACAATATGCCGAAAACATGATCATGGACCTAAGATAATGTATGGACTGATAACATGTACTCAGATAAGATCAAAGATAATGTATCTTCATGGAACTTAACGTTCAAAAATCATGGCTGTGAACATGGCTGATTAGTAGCTAATGTTATGTAAGGTACGGCTTTGTAGACAGATATTGTAGTTCAGTTAAAAGGGTGGCGTCTATGGCACTATATTGTTTTAAAACATGGATGTTGGTTCACAAAGTTTCAAGAGCTGATTGTGTTTGCTTGCTTGTGTGTGCGTGTGTGTGTGTGTGTGTGTGTGTGTGTGTGTGTGCGTGTGTGTGTGTGTGTGTGTGTGTGTGTAGGAGCCAGTGAAGCCTGAGGAGGGAAGGGACATGGCCAACCGCATCAGTGCCTTCGGTTACCTGGAGTGCTCCGCCAAGACCAAGGACGGCGTGCGCGAGGTGTTTGAGATGGCCACCAGGGCGGCGCTGCAGGTCCGCAAGCGCAAGAAGAGATCCGGCTGTCTGCTGCTATGAGGATCCTGTCAGCACAGCTCATAAACAACAACATCAACAACAACAACACACAAAGTGACTGAGCAGTACCAGACAGCTTCGTACTGTATGACGTATCCCACATGTTACGCCAAGCGGATGAACGTGCTGAATCCTGGACGGAACAGTGGGAAGATGGGTTTTAGGACGACACAGTTTTTTTAAATGGCTGTTTCAACTGCTTGTGTTTAGCTTGTTTCCTTTCAATGACACGATCTGTCCTTTTCCTGATGATTTTCCTGTCCGGTTTTTCCTCCACTGAGGAGAGTTTGTGTTTGTCTGCAACGTTACCTTGTTTTTCCCAGAGACAGTTTTCCCCCTTTAATCTTTGGTTGAATCTTTCTGAATGAATCTTTGGTTGAATCTTTCTGAATGAATCTTTGGTTGAATCTTTCTGAATGAATCTTTGGTTGAATCTTTCTGAATGAATCTTTGGTTGAATCTTTCTGAATGAATCTTTGGTTGAATCTTTCTGAATGAATCTTTGGTTGAATCTTTCTGAATGACACCTTGTTTCGTGGGGTGTTCTGGGGCGTGATCCATGAAACCAGACTAGAGGTGAAGGGGCTCCTGTTTCCTGCTAAATGACCAACGTTAAGGCCAGAGCCTTCTCTCCTCTTCAGAGCCAGTACTCCTGACATCTCTGTAAGGCTCCTAGGCTCCCTCTGGTAGGACAAGCGCTGTGGACCTCACCTCACACACACTGCTGAAATCTCAACCTCTGGCTTTGTTATTGGTTAGCACATCGTAGCATTTATTAAAAGGTTAGTCCACACCCCGAAAACGACAGCGGTATTGTGATGCCTCAGACGCTTGAAAGCAGAGGGCTGTGCTACACTTAAACTGTACACTAGTACCAGCCTCCTGGGCCTGAGAATAGACAGACAGGGCCGTCCAGACAGACAGGGTCATCCAGACATACAGGTGCCGTCCAGACAGACAGGGCCGTCCAGACAGACAGGGCCGTCCAGACAGACAGGGCCGTCCAGACATACAGGTGCCGTCCAGACAGACAGGGCCGTCCAGACAGACAGGGCCGTCCAGACAGACAGGGCCGTCCAGACATACAGGTGCCGTCCAGACAGACAGGGCCGTCCAGACAGACAGGGTCGTCCAGACAGACAGGGCCTTCCAGACAGACAGGGCCGTCCAGACAGACAGGGCCGTCCAGACAGACAGGGACGTCCAGACAGACAGGGACGTCCAGACAGACAGGGTCGTCCAGACAGACATGGCCGTCCAGACAGACAGGGCCGTCCAGACAGACAGGGCCATCCAGACAGACAGGGTCGTCCAGACTGCCCCTCGCTACATGACTCACCTCTACACCCAGGCTGGGGGCCAGGGAGGAGACGTGTTCAAAGTGCCGTCACGTGGCGAATTGATCTTTTCTGGGAAACCACCCCTGTGTGTTTGTGTCTGCAGGTTTCTGTTGAGCGTGCTTCTCCCCCCTCTCTCCTAGAGTGACAACTTTCTTTTGTGTTCTAGAAGGAGAACCTGTTTTTAGAATGAGAACCACACGTGTTTCTGTTTCTGTCTTTTTAATGAGAACTTCAAGTGTGTTAGAACTATAACCTATGTTTGTGTTTTTGAATGTGGGTGTAGAGTACTAGAATGTTAACCGACCTGTTCTAGAAGGAGAGTGTCTTTGTGTGGTATCTCGGTTGCCACAGTTACATCATTGTGGCAGTGGGTGGCCGTGCCGGAGCTGATCCTTGGTTTAAGATCCCAGATCCTGGGTTCTAGCTCCTAGATCATGGGTCCTGGGTTCTAGGTCCTGGGTTCTACGTCCTGGGTTCTACGTCCTGGGTTCTACGTCCTGGGTTCAGGTCTGACTGCATTCCAGAACAGGAACGACTGGAGAGTTTGTTAGGGTTTGTTAGTCTTCTATCAGTGCCTTCTCTTACCAGGCCAGACGTGTGCCTTTGGTGTTCCCGTGGAGACGAGGTCCTGGTGGCGATAGGGGGAGCGACCTGATGACACAGTCCCGTCAGACACCTCGCATAGCCCTCCGAACCAAACACGTCCTGCTTTAGGGTCAGGATCAGGGTTACTAGGGTCAGGATAAGGGTTACTAGGGTCAGGATCAGGGTTACTAGGGTCAGGATCAGGGTTACTAGGGTCAGGATCAGGGTTACTAGGGTCAAAGTCGGGGTCAGGGTTACTAACTAGCGGGCTGAGACACCAGGACAGCGACAGGCTCTGGCCTCTAGGGGTCCTGTCAACACGGAGGTTGTGACAGTACTGGGCTTAGTGTTGCAACAATGTTAAGGTATCATTTAAACTGTCAGTTGAGCACAAAATGTAGGAGCTAGTTCGTCGGTTGGTTTTGGCTCTGAGAGTTGTCGTCTAGCAACATATACTCTTGATAAGGAATCTCTCCTGCTTTTCCTTTACGACCATGTGGACCAAGGCTATTAAAGGACCAGACCCAGGTATTTACATTGAATACAAACGCCACTGTAGACTTAGCAATCTCTCTCTACTCTCTCCCTCTCTACTCTCTCTCCTTCTCTCTCTCCCTCTCTCTACCTCTCTCTCCCTCTCTCTACTCTCTCCCTCTCTCTCTCACTAAAACCCAGCATCTTAGAGGACCTCAGGAGTTGGTGACCAGGGACAGCTAGCGGGGACGTAGACATGACAACACTTCAACTGTGTTCATTTGTATCCGAGTTACGATGTTAAGCAGCTTTCCACAAATCCCAGAGAGCCTTTTTGTTAGAATTCATCAAAGCGCTTCTCATAATCCCGTGTGTCTGATCCTCCTCTCCTCTCAGTCCCAACATGGCCGCCGCTTCGTGGCATGTTGGTCACACTTGGCGGGTCACCTGCTGTGTGACGCTGGAGGAGTCAGGGGAAGAGCAGTGGGTAGATGGGCAGAAGCAGCTCTGGGGATCAATACATAAAAGGACACGAGGCATCAACTGACTGATTGACTTTAACCACAAGCCTTTGAGCATCCATGAATCATTTACTTCAAACTTCACAAAGTCTCTTGGGCGCTCAATCGACGTGTGTGACACGTGAAATAGTGATCCGAGGTTGTGACGATTTTGGCAAATTCCAATCTTCAGTTTCGTGTGTGTTAACCACCGTGGAGAAGAGAACAGTGGCTCCCCCTGCTGGCTGGATGACAAACTGCAACAGAATACGATGTTCGACTGCCTTTGGTTGGTCTTCAGTTGATGATTGTCCACAGAGAGAAGCAGAATTGCAGTTCAAGTTAATGATAAATTGTAGATATATTAAAGCACAACTTCACAAAAAGCGTAGCTGAACTACGCATATAACTGTCATTGTCCCTAACAAGCACACCTGACAACTGCTTAGTAACCATGGGGATTTGCTTCGACGTGTGTGTGTGTGTATAGCATGATGGTCACAAACTGCAGCATCATGCCAGTGTGAATGCCAAAGGTTTGTTGTGAAGGCAGAGAAGGAGAGGATGGTGTGAGAGCACCCAGACTATGAGAGAGCAGCATGATGCTGGGTCAGTCTGATCACAGAAGGTTTCACCTGGAGATGTGACGCTCCGCGCTATGTATGCTAACTACGCTAAAGCTAACCTTATCTTTATAATGCTGCATGAGCAACCCTGGTTTCTACGACACAAACTCTCTCTCACACACACACCAACACATCTACACTTAACCACACAGTCACTCACCCTTACATACAAACACTCACTCACACTGTACATTACACAGGCACTAACACACATAACTTTGGGAACCCGTTTATGCTCTGTGTAGGTGTAACATCTCTTTTCTGAAAGTATTTAAGATGATACAGTATATCAATACAGATTCATAGTAAAGCTCATTGTAAGACGGCTTTGTAAACTTACAGTGTTGTATTGAATGTTTTAAGTGAACATGTTAATAAACTATTTTTGAGACAAGAATAACCAGACCTGGTCGTTTGCATGGGTTCTGCCTCTTGAACAGTGTTAACTTCTCTTTCTTGAATGGAGAGGGTTGTCTCTATGGTGATGGGGGGGAGGCCTCTTCCGGCTGTGTTCGAAAACTTAGACAGCTGTCTTAATCCTTGATGTCTTACTAGACAGCTGTCTAACTAGACAGCTCTCTTCTCTTTAAGGTATCTTAAAAACCGTTGTTTTAGAACAGCCCAGAGCCATAGCCATTTTCTATGGCTCTGGAACAGCCTAGTTAGACAGGATGTACGTCATCGCGCTGCGTGTACATGGCTAGCTATGACAGTTAACAGCAACCAACTGACAGTTAAAACACCCTGATATATTTTTTTATAGCAGGTTATTTTTACAGTACATTTTGTGTGCACTTACAATGCACATTTACAATTTCACATCATAAACAACTGTTCACTTTCTTAACTATCTTGCATTAAATACAGATAAATACTGTACCGGAGCTAACGTTAGCAACGTCGTTAACAATCAGCTAGCGTCACTGTGTCCAATTCCGACCGCCGAAAGCTCCTATTGTCCAAACCCGACCAGGCAGTATCCGGTCTTTTTTCCAGTTTTTTCCTCCGCGATCACCAGCAAAGTGTACGTAGTATTATTTTATGCATATCAAACAATCTCTGTGTCAAATTTCATGAACATACATGGACGTTTACATGTCTAAATACTATAGAAAAGTTACTTTGATGAGAGAAAGCCGAAAGACCACTCGGGCGACGCATGGGCGACGATCTGTACTCTGAAAAATGTTTCAGTATTGTCATCGTACTGCTACTATGGGTTAGCACAGTGGCGGACTCAGCAGGGGGGGCGACCGCCCCCCTTCGTGCCTCCTTGGTTAAAAAAGCGCGCTAAAGTGCCGTAAAGAGTGGCGAATTACGAGAGAAAATCCGATAACGTGCTCAATGAGTGCCCTTCTAATGCCCTTACAGTGCCTACATGGTTGAAAAATTGCTCTCTAGAGTGGTGAATATGAGAGAAAGTGCCTTATTGGCTGCTCTTTACATAGGAAAACAATTATTGAGTGCCCTCAATGTGCCCTTTTAATTTTTTCGCCCCTGCCCTTCAAACAGTCTGAGTCCGCCACTGGGTTAGCATATGAGTTTATTTCAACGCTAGCATAGCACTACTTTGTCTAGCCAATGGAAATACACCATAATTTCTGACGATCTGTAGTCGAGGGGAGGAATTGGGAGGGGGGCAGATAAACACATGGTGCCAGACATGGTAGGCTATCACACCATGTGTGTGGGTTAACGAGGAGCTGGATAACGAGGATCATTGTAAATCTTAGCCTATGTTTCCAGATTAATGTTGTATTTTCGTTAGTCTGTTTAGTATTTAAATAAATGTTTTTTTTTAAGATTTGCACAAGTTGTCTTTTGCTAACCGTCCTGTTATCTTTGACCCCATTCAATGTTTAACGTCTCTAAATATATGATTGACCTTTGCTTCATATTTCATGACTTCCTAATAAGATATCTTATTTTGAAGGACATAACTACGTTCCCGGATATGTTGACAGCATTGATGGTCAGTTTGGTGACCCTGGATCAAGTTAATATCCCTGGAAAAACAGCAGCGACGAGTGTTGACTACGACGATTTAAGTGTGGTCGGGTTTGGACAAGGGTAGCGCACGGCTAACTTACCGGCGCCAGCGTCCTTTTGCCGGCTCTAGTAAAGGCAAAGCTAACTCTAAAATTAAAACAATATTTAGCTCGAAAGGTAATAAGTTAAGGCATAACTTGACATAATTAAATCAGCAGTTTTAATAAATATTTGAAGTGGCATTTTAGCTAAAACCCGGTCGGGATTGGACACAGTGACGTTACCATAGATACCAGGTAGATCATCAACTACTAGCCCAGAGCCCCCCACACCACCGGAGTTCTACTGTTGATCTGAAAGACAATTGGACTTTGCTCAACAACACTGCTCTGTTCGAAAACGCTTAAAATGCATCCTTCCTTCCTTCCTTTTAAGACAGCGAGGTCTGTTCGAAAACGCTTAAATTGTATCTTCCTGTCTAATAAGATACCTTAAAATACGTCACATAACGGTCATTTTTTAAGAGAGCATCTGAGCCAAGCCCTCGCCCCTTGGCTCAATAGAGTCCAGCTGCAGCCCCGGAGACAAACACCCTGGCGTGACGGTAACCGTGGTGTGACGGAAGTTATGTGACGGAAGTTATCAGAATAAAATAAACTTATAATGTATCAGAATAAAATGAACGTATTTTAATAAAATGAACGTATTTGAATAAAATGAACGTATTTGAATAAAATGAACGTATTTGAATAAAATGAACGTATTTGAATAAAATGAACGTATTTGAATAAAATGAACGTATTTATCGCTGAAATTAACATAATACAAAAATAACAACTTATTTCGACATGTCAGTAACCATTTTTACAGCTTAAAAAGTTTTTATTTCGAAATGCCAGGAAATGTCAGTAACCGTAATTGTTTTGTTATGTCTAATAGAATCAAATTGTATTTTTTGTTAAGGATATCATCACAATTCGATATAAATATACATTGACGCAATGTATTTCTAAGTGTATTATACAGTTTACTCATTAAGTAAATGACCATCGGTTCACCTAGGGTTGGGGTTAGGAGAAAGTACCAGGGCTCGGTTCACCTAGGGTTGGGGTTAGGAGAAAGTACCAGGGCTCGGTTCACCTAGGGTTGGGGTTAGGAGAAAGTACCAGGGCTCGGTTCACCTAGGGTTGGGGTTAGGAGAAAGTACCAGGGCTCGGTTCACCTAGGGTTGGGGTTACTTCCATGAACAATGTGCAGCTGGATACTGTTGGCTATTTTTTTTTAAAAAGGGCGCGGTATTATAATATTATTAGGCTATATCCGAATTTAGCGAAAAGTAAATAAACCACGGCACGGCTTTAACATGAATATTACTCAATACATTAAGTACAATAGGTGCGTTCGACATGACCTCGCTTCATGCAGCGCTGCAGCCGGCTGCAGGCGGCTGACTTGAAACAGTGAATTCTGGTTAGACTTTTTGTCGGACTTGAGACGGCGCCGAGGCTAGGTCACTGTGACGTAGCCATCAAGGTACCGTGAGATCGATTCGAGAACTGCCGACTGTGTAGCCGAGCGCATTTTCTCAAAAGCAACTGCACGGCTTCAAATGACGACACAGCTATTTCATGATTGGCCAGACTCACACACGACAACTTTGACGCTAGTTTTGTAATTATTCTGACACCTTCAATTTCGCCAATGCTCAAATCCGGACCAAACAATTTGATTGAATAAAACATTTGTTGAAGAAAGGGTTTTGGGCCACCTATTCTACTAACGGAAAGACTAAGTTTAATTATAAATAAAGTAACGTAAGCAAACAGCGCTTGACCGGCCATGACTGACATCAACGCAGCAAACCACGAGAAGCTGGAATGTCCAACTTCACAGGGCCGTTTTCAACTCCTCCCCGACTGCAAGCGGCTACTCTCGCCGGTCGTTTCATGCAGCCGCAGTCCATGTCGAACGCACCTATTGACATTCTCACTTACTTCCATGGTTGATCTTTGGTTTCTGATAGCGATGTGTAAAAAAATCCCTTCCGTCACACCACGGTTACTTCCGTCACGCCTGGGTGTTATGTCACGCCAGGGTGGTTGTTCTCCGGTGCTGCAGCTGGACCCTACTCCCTTAGCTTGAGGCAACGGCCGCGGTGGATGTAGGTGGTATTGCATCTTCGACTTGACTTCCGTGTTTTCCGGTCGTTTTTAATCTATTAACTCCAGTCAACATTTACAAAACTATCTCCCCCAATAATTTTTGTTCGATACTTGAACCTGGCTCATACTACTAGCTTTTTCATGGGTTAATCAATAATCAACTTTATCACCAAACCAAAACTTGGACAACTTGGTCACAGTATTAGAGGAATGTGCAAAACGTTTGAAGTTTCTGGGGTCATTTTTGACAAAGATATTGATGAAATACTGAAATATTGGTGTTATTATTGAATTATTGGCTATGGGTTAATCAATAATCAACTTCATCACCAAACCAAAGCTTGGACAACTTGGTTTGCTAGTATTAGAAGAATTTTAAACAAGTTAGAAGTTTATTGGGTCATTTTTGACAAAGATATTGATGAAATACTGAAATATTGGTGTTATTATTGATTTATTGGCTATGGGTTAATCAATAATTAACTTTATCGCCAAACCAAAACTTGGACAACTTGGTCACAGTATTAAAGGAATGTGCAAAAAGTTTGAAGTTCCTGGGGTCATTTTTGACAAAGATATTGATGAAATACTGAAATATTGGTGTTATTATTGATTTATTGGCTATGGGTTAATCAATAATCAACTTTATCACCAAACCAAAGCTTGGAAAACTTGGTCTGCTAGTATTAGAATAATTCTAAACAAGTTTGAAGTTTCTTGGGTCATTTTTGACAAAGATATTGATGAAATACTGAAATATTGGTGTTATTATTGGTTTATTGGCTATTAGTCAATCGATAATCAATTTTATCACCAAACCAAAACTTGGACAACTTGGTCACAGTATTAGAGGAATGTGCAAAAAGTTTGAAGTTTCTATGTTCGTTTTTGACAAACATATTGAGGAAACATATTTTGACTGTCTACTCTTTTACCCCGGTCCCTAAATATACGAATATGAATGTCTGTTGAATCTCGAATATGAAACTGATTTCACCTCGGTCTAAACACTTCCTCCAACCTCTCCGAAAGGTAGGTGATGTATGTATATGCGACAATCAATTTTTTGTTTGTTTATTAGGTTGCCTAACAAACTTCATAGGTTATTCGTTTTTTATATATTTGGTCCGTTTATAGCCTAGTGATGCTAAGTTACTTATCTTTGGTCTATTGTTTGTTGTGTCTGCACATTAAAGTAGCCGTAGAAGTCTGAAGTGCATCATTGTTAGAAGGGCCTATGTGGTTCAAAAACTTTGAATTTTAAAATGTCCGGTTTGAAATAATAGGCCTAATTTAAAATAATGTCGCCATAAACTTGACATGGTAGCCTATAAAGAATGTTTGTGAATTGTAAATCTGCAGGCATAAATCGTGATTCACTGCTTCTTGGGATAGAAGGTTGAACAAGTCATAGATATATATAGAACACTAGATACGCCACGCCCCTCTCAGCCGCGGCACACGGAGTCGCCATATTGAGTGGGGCATCAGTCTGAGGTCTGTATGTACTCGACTGTCAGACAGCGATAATAATGCCGGTTCATTGTGCTGCTTTTGGGTGTGTACAACGTCGTTCAGTACACACCCGACGAGAGGGAATCACTTTCCACAGGTGAGATACATTTTACAAAATTTTTTAACATTTTTAAAAAATCTTCCTACCACTCAGAATCAAATATGGATCATCAACTATGATGTTTTTAGTGTCATTCACTGAGCCATCACGGCTCAAATTTGCTACATGTTTGTATGAATTTTCCATATGGTGTAATGCACTAGGCAGCAGGTTGACCTCTCCAAGATGGCCGCCGCGTGTGCCGTCAGCCGACTGGAGCTCAACATTGACGTGACGTATCTAGTGTTCTATATATATCTATGGAACAAGTGTCTAAGAGAGCAACCAGGAAGAGGCTAAACAAACATGGCGGAAGCTCCGGTAGATTCTACCAGGGAGCAGGTGGCCGCTCGTGTAAAAAGGTAAGAACGAGATAAATCCGTTAATTGTCCTACTGTCTCAAGCATGATGCAATGAATTATAACTTTTATAATTTTAAAAGAAAAGGATATAAATGTTGATAAACACCCCAGGCATAATTTGTCAAGTGTCTATTTTAGCAATCATTTTTGGAACTAGATAGCCTACAATTTGTCACTGAAAACCATTTCCTATGGTGTGACGCCATATTCGGATAAAAATCTTAGCAATTCCACAGACAATTTAGTTTAAGGACCAGATTCAAGGTCATGTTACTGAAGCCCCTGTGAAGCCCCTGACCTCTTTACATAAAACGTTTTTATCTCAGAATTGTTCAAATATTTAACTTTTTGTCCACTGAAAGTGTTTTTCTTTGGTGTGAAACCTGGTGTTCCGGGAGTACAACGGCATTTAGGAATGATTGTCTGGACCTGATGTTAGTTTCCTCCAGGATCACAATGACTTTTATTGAGAGACTTGTTGCTCTTGTTGGTTTGTTACTTGTAACTGTCTTGAAATTATTATTGTTGCTTGCTTTTTCCACAGGTACACTCTTGCACTTTTGAGGTTCTTGCTGTTTAATTGCAGCCTATTGTTCTTCCCTTTAGGACTTTTTTGGTTTTCACAATGTATGCTTCATGTTTGACTACCGCAATGTTTGGGGCTATCTCGTTGTTATAATCAGTGACCTATGCACGTTTGTAAAACTCTCTCTTGGAAGTCCCTTTGGATAAAAGAGTCTGCTAAATGCATACATGTAAATGTCACCTCTAAAGTATATATTTTATATTATATTTTATTTATTTAAGTAAAAAACTAAAACATTTAAACTACATAATTATGAAAATGTATGCAAATATGTCTTGCTAGCTAGTTGCTAGTTGCTAGTTGCTAGTTGAATGTGCATAGCATGGCTTTGAACATTACTCATTTCCACCTGAATTTTTATGTTGTTATTATGAATGAACGGACACATGAAGTCTGCTTTTAATGAATGATAGTTCTGTGGAGGATGGAGGAGGAAGGAAGGAGGAGTTGCCATTCAGCTACCTGCCCAGCCACAAGTCAACAGAGGAGGGAGTATTCAGGTAAAGTGTACACATACTGTTGCATATATATATACACACACACACATACATGTTACGCCCACTTTGTTTAAAAAGGCAAATCTATCCCCCCCACTTTTTATTGAAAATCACAACAAGAAATTAAATGCAAGGAAGTAGCCTCTGCAAATCACTGCATTTACTTCCTTGTTGAGCAAGCTTTGTTATGCTTGCTTGTTTAGTTTTGACTCCTGTAACAAAGAACCAACAGAGGGCGGCAGAGGAGGAGGCCGTCACAATTTTTATAAATAATTGGTTGGTTTTGTTTGTGTGCGTGTTTAAAAAAAGTCTGAACTTTATATGTAGTCATGGCACGGCTCTTTTAAGATTTACATTTGGCAGATGCTTTTATCCAAAGTGTTGTTAGGAAAAGTGCATGTAGAAAGTACTGTAGACTGTAAACTCTGAACAGAAACTTGGAAAGAAGAACTTTGAAACAGAAATTGGTATCTCTACGGATGGTTGTGTATGAAGAGAATTCCAGGTAGTATTCTAGCTAGGTATTCAGAGAGATTACTATACTAGTCTGGGGAACGCTAATATTAAATCTTGTGACGGCATCATCAATGATAGTTTTTTAATGTTTTTATTAATTCTTGAGACTGTATTGTTGGCTTGTTTTAGGATGGATGAAGAGAGACTGGAATCTACCAGTTATATATCCATGAAGAGTGACTGCTCAATTGGGGAACCCATTAACTTCAAAGAGGGTGGTGTGATCCAAGAAAGGTAAATAATAGTTTTATTACAATCAGGATATTCACTGGAGTTTTTCCCATGTCTTCATTAAGACAAGGGCTTATCAATTTTATTTATTTATTTATCGATGGGTTTATTTGTATTTGTCACTACCAGTACTCAGATCTGCACAGATCATCTCGCCAGACCAGAATCACCAACTACCAGTACAGCCCTGAGTGACAAATCCATTGACCGTCCCATTCACTTTAAGTAAGGAATCTTAAAATAGATGTGATAAATGATCTTCAGTTGTAATGAACAGACACTCAGGACTGGAATTGAATCCAAGTACAGGCTTTTAATGAATCAGGCTTAGGCAGACAAGTAGGGTCAAGCAGGGGTAATCAGAGCAATACAGGTCAAAAGTGAAGAAAGACAAATCCAAGCGGCTAGTCTAGTAACAAGCACAGGTTGGCGGGGTACGAACAGGTTGTCAAAGGCAAGGACAAGTTCAGTTCCAGGACAACAAAAAAGAAAGAATTAATAACGTTTATTTTTAATAACGTGTTTTCAATACTCTCAGATGTATAACAGGAAGGTTTGTGTATGATAGTAGGACATGTTTGAGTTTTTGGGCATGTAATGTTATGAAACCTCAACAATTGAATATGAAGAAGCAGGATATGGCTAAAATTGGTGTAGCTATTCTTTAAATATTTTAGCTTAATTCTGAGTCAGTGTAGGAATCAATAAGTCAAAACAAGTAATCGCATACTCATGTCTTCCTATTAATGATAGATCTGGAAATGTGCTCTGTGACTCCTGTTCTGATGTTTTGAACACTGAGACACAAGCTGTGAAGCTCTGTGAGGAACATCGCAAACCTCTGGA
Source organism: Mallotus villosus (assembly GCA_903064625.1). NCBI lineage: Eukaryota > Metazoa > Chordata > Actinopteri > Osmeriformes > Salangidae > Mallotus > Mallotus villosus. Next base: position 51,865 of record CAEFZP010000341.1, read on the forward strand.
GGTGTTCTGCTTGACTGACCAGATGTTTCGTCTGCAGTCAGTGTTCAGTAACGCGGCATCAAGGACACAACATCTGCCATGAGACCGAACTACCTGGGGGAAAGGTAGTTGGTTTTTGTTCTTATTCCATTGAACAAGAAACTCTGTTAAGATTATAAAGGATTTTGCAATCTAATGTATTTAGTTAGCAGGCACTTATCTAAAGTGACGTACATGGGAAGATTTGAACCTGCGAGTCCAGCCCTCTACCTCTGAAACTAGACCTATTGCAATACAGGAAATACGAGATTAGAAACATTGGATTAATACATTTGTAGACAACATCAGGTGTACAGTATAACGCAATGTCATTTTTTAACAAAGGCATTTTTTGAACATGGCAAGCAACTGCTACTTGATAAGCACAGAGGTCAAACAGACCTGGGGTCAGATTTACTATTACTCACTAGAGGAAAATCATTCAATGTGAAATCTCACTCTATGTTAACCAGACAAAGAGACATGCTGCACGTTCCTTTTTCTCATACCACCAGAGGACAGAACCTTGTGAAGTGCAGAGGTGTTTCGCTATGGAATCGTTATTCGCACCTGGTGTTCAGCTCATCCTCTTTGCCTGTATACAGGAAGAAGTTAAAAGAACAATTGCTGGAGGGATAGTGCAGTCGAGTGGCTATTGAATGTTTGTCTTATTTTTGTTTGTTTTCTTTTCTTTTTATTTAGATGCAGTTTATTCGTTTGTGATTGTTTGTGGATCTTGATGTATTTTGTTTTTGTTTTGTTTGCTTGGTTTTGATAATTGTTTTCTTTTTATATATATATATATTTTTTGTTTTTTTATATATATATTTTTTGTTTATATGTAACCTGGTGAGGTCACTCGATAAGCCCATTCGGGTTTCTGACCTCTCCAGCACATACTCTTTTAATCTTTACATGTGTTAATGTATTTGTTGAGTGTGTGCAAATAAATAAATACCTAAATACCAAATACCTAAAATTCGCACTGTAGTTGACACAGGTCGGATTAAGAGTTCTGAAGACTAAAGCGAGCAATGTAGTGTGATGAGTCTTTTGACGGATTCAAAAACCTTTCGGTTTCTGTATCTACAGGGCACCGGAACAGAGGAACCAGAATCAGATCATTGTAGGTTTGTGTCCTGAGAACAAAGACCATTTCTTAAAATCACACATTTATCACCTAAAATAATGTCAAAGTGTGCAGTTGTGTTGCCTTTAGTTCTGTAGTTCTTCATGCTGTTCCCCTCTGAACCTATGCCTATCTGTCCCTTCTCAGTACTGCCCCCTCCTGGAGAGATCAGCTTCCTGTCTGTCAAGACCAACTCAGTGACTCTGAGTTGGGGGTGTCCAGAGGGCCTGCAAGCACCTAGGACATTTAAAGTGGCCTGGGAAGAGTGATGGAGAACCAAAGAGTCATGAAGTAATTGACATGTACAGAATGGAAATAACTGGACTCCAACCTGGTCAGAAGTATGAGTTCAGAGTGGCCACAAAAGGGAGACCATGGCAAATACAGTAAATATGTCTCAGCAGCTACTCACACAGGTAAAGTGAACTATGCTTGTCTTTGACTTTCATATGTTTTATCAATTCTTTCTTCCTTTAAAAGTCTATAAACAAATGTACATTTCTCCCAGTGGTCCCGCCTCCAAAGGACATTATAGTTGGCAGTTCTGAAGCAACTTCCTTTGATGTTCGCTGGTCCAAAGCTCCAGGGATGGAATATGTTCCTCACGACTTCATCATGACCTGCACCAGTCCAGGGACAGATCCTCTGGCAAATACACGTTGAGGTCTGCCACACGACACTGACTGACCTGCAGCCTGACAAGCAGTACACTGTTGGAGTCTCAGCTGTGATGAACAATGGAAGACAAAGTGAACCTGTCTCTACAACCAGATACACTAGTAAGATGCACAATACCCATTTTACTTACCTCAAAATGTACCTTTGGAAACATGTACACATTGTTTGAGCCTTCTTGAAATTGTTGTAAATTAGAAGTCAGCTTGACAGTTGTCTCGGTTGTCTCCTGGCTCTGACTCATTCCGAGCCAGGAATGAGTGTTACTTGTGTGTTGAGATCTTTAAAAAAAAACACAAATTGGTCTGGATGTCCATAGACCAGTTGTAACCATTAATGGACCTGTCACTTTTACACTGCAAATTTAAGCTTCTATCCATCTACTTTTGTTTGAAGAATAACTACACAACCCAATTTCAGACTCTGCCTGCCCCTTCTGGTGTCAAATAATGTATTTCCAGTGAAAAGTTGTGGTTCAGGCAAATCATTTTTTTAGGGCTTCCTCAAACACTCATGAACATTCAATTGTCATACACAACCAGGCACGTGCACAGATAGACCCCTAGTGGTGCTCAAGCACCTGCCCTTTTGCCCTGGATGGGAAAAATGCCCCTTCTGCTGGAGCCCAAATTTGTCTTCATTCATCAATATTTAAGAATAAGAATTACTCTCTCTGTCATCAATTCCCCCCAAATGTGTTTTGATATCTGATGGGGTGCATTTATTATATCTTGTGAGAATTTCCCCCCGACATGCTCCGCAGCGCGGCCAGGCCAAACGGCTGCAGCCTACTTTTTCTCTGACCCATAGCATCAGACAAACAGGTAATGACTGTTTTTGTGCAATACCCCAACTTTGTTTGGTGATAAATTAACCACAACGTTGGCGCCGCTGAAAACATTACGCTGCAACTGATCCGACATTTTCTAAAGAATAAACAAACAAAAAACTCACAAAATCTGTGATTTTAAAGCCTTGTCCATCTGTTTATTGACGTTTGTCATGTTTAATGAAGAGAGAGAGGGAGATAGATGCAGGCAGGCAGGCAGGCATCATTTATTATTATTATTTTAAATTTCATAAATAATTTTGGCAATGGGTGCCCTTTTTTTTGGTTTGAGCACCTGCCCCCAAAAATGTCTGTGCACGTGCCTGTACACAACCCCTCTGATAAGTTAGTGTACCTCAATAAAGCATTTTTCACACATTTCTTCAAAAAAGATTTGACACTTGGGGCAAAGATTTAACATTGTTCTTACTTGCGAATCACATTTACATTTAGTCATTTAGCAGACGCTCTTATCCTGAGTGACTTACAGTAAATACAGGGACATTCCCCGAGGCAAGTAGGGTGAAGTGTCTTGCCCAAGGGCAAGTCTTTTTTCACGGCCAGGAATCGAACCGGCAACTAACTACTAATCATTGTTTGTGTTTCAGGTATTGAGTCCCCAAGATACATAACTGTTAACTTAGTAACAACCTCCTCAATATCACTGAGCTGGCAACCACCTGATTGTCCAGAAGGACAAAAACGAAAGTTCAGAGTTGAATGGGCTTCTTGTGGACCTTCTGGCCACAATATTGTTGATGAGGATTACTATGACATAACTAACCTCATGCCTGGCATAGAGTATGACATTAGAGTTGCAACCATTGGAGACAATAAACAACTTAGCAAGTTTGTTCAAACAAAACAGTATACAGGTGAGAGCAAAGATTGTTTTGCAAACGTTTGCTTTCTGTCTGTGTGGTTTTTTAAGAGTTGTTCTACCTCCGCGGCAGGTTGTTATTGATGGTTTACTTAATGTCCTTTTTTCTAGAACCAACTTCTCCTAAAAACTTGAGGGTGGAGAAGGTTGACCACAAATCTGTCACATTGTCTTGGTACAAACCAGTTAACATGGACAATGTGTCGTATTCATTCACCATTAAGTATTCCTGCAACGCAGAGAATAGCAAAGAGCAAGAAGAACAGAAAACTAACAACAGTGCTGTTATTTCCGGCCTCAAACCAGGAACATTATACACCTTTAATGTAGTCACCATGCTAGAAAATGGCAGTACAAGCTTGAGAGGAAACTTAACACAACAATGCACAAGTAAGTCCGTTTTTCAAACCTGAAAAAAATACCAATCGTGATTTAAGGTTTAAAAACTGACTCCAAATGTCAAGATTTAGTTGTTGTGAAGTTAAGGGTTTTACACTGGTGACAGTATAAAAGCTGTAAGCGGAATCCACAAGTTTAAAAAACGAAATAATGACAATTTGACAACTGAATAGTATTTTATTTAATTGTATCTTTTTTATTGCAGACTTGAGTCTGCAGGGTGTACTAGACAGCTTGGGACTTACAGATCATCGTACAAACAAACTCACAATGGAAGGAGTTAAACAGATTGGTGAAAATGTTTGGCCTGAAGATTTTCAAACACACCTTCCATCACAACTACAGCTCTTTTTAAAGAAGCTGCTGATGGTGAATATGACTGCTAGATGTGGTCCAAAGGACATGAACCCTCTGGACCTCATAACTGCTCTGTTTCTTTGCTCAGATGGTATCTTACAACAGGAGCTCTGTCAGAAAATGTCCTTGTGTCAGTTTGCTGTTCCTCTCCTGCTGCCCAACCCTGAAACACAGCAGAGTACTCTGATGCTGTGGGCCATGAGGGACATAGTTAAGCAGTTTAGACCTCACTGTCCTGGTGACCAACAAGAATTTGTGGAGAAAGGTATTGTAGATGCTGCCATCCCAATGATTTCTTTTGTTAGATGTGGAGCCAGCAGCTTGTCAAAGTCAAAGTGTCTCAATGACGTTCTCAGCAATTCCCAACAGAGCCACGACACATTTGTGCACCGTAACATGAGAGGTGGCAACATCCCAAAGATGATCTCTAATGGATTGGTGGAAATTAGTTGGTATCTGCCAAGTGGAAACGCAAACATAGATGTGTTCCCTGAGGCTTTAGCTCTGGCTAATCTTCGTGGAGATCTCAAGGATTTTCCAAAACAGTGTACGTTTCTCTGCCAAACCTCAGCTGCCCTTTTTGTGTTTTGTGATGATCTGGACTTGAATACAAGTATTCCAGACATGAAACTCAAAAAGGAAACACAACTCTTCATTGTGTCTAACTCTCAGTCTATGAGCAATGATAAAGACAATTTCAAGAAACAAACTGCAGTGTTCCAGAAATACAGTGCTCAATTTATAAATAGGAACCAAACCATGAACGATGCAGATCTTGTGGAAAAGCTTTCGCTTGGAATCACAGAGCTTTTGAAGGCAAAACCCCTCAAAATGGAAGTAGACAGTATGGCAAATTTTGCTAGTAATTTTGACATCCTCGTGGATGAAGATGAAGGTCCATGCAAGGCAGCAAAGGCTAATGCAGCCAAAATCACAAATAAGGTCTCTGACATACCAAAATACAAGAGCATCCAGCTACCTCTACAGGGGGAAACTTGGAAAAAACTCACTGAACTAGAGAAGGAAGAGTGCAAGAGAAAAAAAACTGGTTCCAAAAACATTGAGGTTTACTTAAGAGAACTCAAACAAGAGAAAGATGAACTGAGAAAGAAGCAAATGGAAATTGGAATGACTAAAGGCATCAGAGAATTCGTCAAGGGTTTGAAAAGTTCAACAGAGGAGCGCATGTATTTCCTCAAGTGGATGAAGATCACTCTAGACCACAAGTCAAGGAGTCAGCAGTGTGAACTCAGGAAGCAGTATAGAGAGCAAAACCAGAAAGCCACTAAGAATAAAGAACTTCGATCCCATTTACAAAAGATGATCTTGACCAGCTCCTTGGGTACGGAACATTTCATAAGAGAACTTGCCCAGCTGTATGAGGCATCCCTGGTCCATGCAGAAACCACTTCAGAGAGGAAACAGGATCTTCAAGAACTTCCAAAAATCTGTGCTGAATTAATGTTGGCAGGTTTTCCACTAGAACTCATGGATGGAGATGCATCTAACGTCCCAATAAAGTGGATAAGAGATGTTCTTAAAGAGCTTGACTCTCTCATCAAACCCAACAACAAAATCAGAGTAGTTTCAGTTCTGGGATCGCAAAGCTCGGGGAAGTCCACTCTTCTTAACACCATGTTTGGAGTTCAGTTTGCTGTAAGCAGTGGAAGATGCACCAGAGGTGCCTTCATGCTGCTCATCAAGGTCAAAGATGAATTCAGACATGTGATCAAGTGTGACTTTATCATGGTCATCGATACAGAGGGCTTGAAGCCTCTGTATTTACCACAGATAACCAACAACTATGAACACGATAATGAGCTGGCCACACTTGTGGTGGGACTGAGTGACATCTCCATTGTCAACATTGCTATGGAAAACCATGCAGATATGAAAGACACTCTGCAGATTGTAGCCCATGCTTTCCTCCGGATGAAAGAGTCCAGGAAGATACCCTGTTGTCAGTTTGTGTACCAGAATGTAACCGATATCTCTGCTCCCGACAAAAACCTTAGAGAACAGAATCTCCTGTTGGAACAGCTGAATGAAATGACAAAAGTTGCAAGCAGGATGGAAAATATTGATGAATGTGCTTTCACTGATATCATCACCAACAAACCTGAAGATAACTGTAACATCCCTGGTTTATGGCATGGTAGTCCACCCATGGCTCCAGTCAATAAGGGTTACAGTGCAGCTGTAGACCAACTTAAACAGCAATTGAGCAATATGTTCAAAAAGCAAACTGTGGAGGCAGAAACCATCCTTGATTTCTGTGAGTTGTTACAACAGTTGTGGACAGCTATAAAGCATGAGAAATTCATCTCAGCTTTCGCAATAGCCTTGTGGCTCAGGCATACAACAAGCTGTGTGTGGAGTTCAACCAATGGGAGTGGACCTTTGAAAAACACATGTACAACTGGCTGGTAAAGGCAGAGATTGCGGTAGCAAACTACGGTTTGAAAAGTTCTGAGGAAATATCTGGCCTGGACAGTGTCCTATGTCAGCTGAAAATTGATTTAGACAAAGAGTTAGAAAAGGCAGGTACAGAGTTTCTTGACAATGTGACAAATTACTACAAAAGTGAGCAAGGAAATGTTGCTCTGATTGAGAAATACAGAGAAGAATTTGAGATTAGTGCAGAGCACCAAAAGAAGCCCATGAAGAGAAATCTTGAGAGAAAACTGCAAGTGGCTGTGGATATGAGAAGATGCATATTAGGGATCAACAACAGAAACAATAGAGATACTATGGAGAAAAAAGTGTCTGACCTTGTTAAGAAATGCAGTAAAGAAAACCCGCCAATGTCCAACCAAGAAGTGGAAGAAGCATTTGAAAATATGTGGAACGAAACCATAAGGCAGTTGGCATTTGGCGGTTTGGAGCTTCACAATGTTTCGGAAGATGTCCACAGGGCTCTGGAAAAAAACTTGACGAACACAGGTTCAAATATTTGGAAGATGCTAACTGAAGCAAATCCTATTGACAAATGTGGGAAGGAGAAATTCGAATTGAAGAAAGATGGGAATGTTTTAAAAAACTCTATCAAGAAGACAGTGGACAAAGATGGAAATCGAATGAAAAAAAGAAACAACAAAAAGAAACAACAGTTAGCTAATGAAATCATACGCAAGTCCAAGACCTTGATTGAGAAAAAGGTGAAAGAAAGAATGGACTATCACTGCACTCACACTAACGAATTACTTGAATTAATAGATGAAAACCTTACTAGGCACAGTGAGTTGCACATCAGTGCTGAGATATCTGCGGCTCTGAAAATACACATCTGTGGGCATGCAGCGAGGGAATTCCAGAGCATGCATGATGCTTTCATCAAAAATAATGACCCACGAAAAACTCTGGAGGATCTGAAGCCTCAGTATTTGGTTGACTTCAAGGATCTTTGCCAGAGGAAAGATCTGTACACAAGAAAGGCTGATGAGTTCACTAAGCTCTGTCTTAAACCTGCTGTTAAAGAATACATCTACAAACATTTGGGACAAGACATTTTGGAAAGACTTCAGTCGATCAATGGTGATGTGAATATTAGTACACGAAAACACTTTCAGTTCAGCATTTTTAAGCAGCTGATAACAGCAGACTTCTGTATGTTTACAAAGTGCATTGATTATTATGAAGGATTTGTTTTTGAGTGCATACTTAATGCAGCAGTTGCACACTTTTCTAATGAAAACCTTCTTGCAAACATGGAGGTTGAACTCTTGGAGAACATCTGTAGAAAGGTTAACCACGCTGTTGACAAGTCATTGAAGAGTGAAAGTGAAGATGACATGAAGGATCAGAATTTAAACACGTTAATTCAGGATTTACGTAGACAGCTGTCAGCCTGGTTGGTCATTCCCGATGGTACAACAGGGTTGACTTTAGGGGTTGTCAAGAAAGAAGACTTTCTCAAAATGTTGACATCCTCTGTCAATGTAATGGAGGATTCTCTAAGAGAGGAGTTCTTTACAGATTCAGATGTGAAGAAGAAGTTGAGCAAATTAAAGGAATGTCCTTTGGAAAAACTGACACGGAAGATGTTTGGCTGTGGTCAGATGTGTCCATTCTGTATGACCCCATGTGATGTAGAGGGAAAGGGTCATTCAACACATTCCTCTGTAATCCACCGACCTGTGGGACTTGGCGGATATCAAACAAATGAGTCAGGAAAACTTTGTGGAGGTATATGCACATTTCTCATCAAGGATCAAGAGGAATTCCATTGTCCTGAAACAAAAGGGGAATTCTCTTTGTTCTCGAATTATAAAAAATATTTCAAAGACTGGACCATAAACGCAGACGACACTGTCACAAACTACTGGAAGTACCTCTTTGCGAAGCATAGCAAGGAGTATTCAGGAATACATGATGCCTTACCAGCTGATATACCAGAAGACTGGAAAGCAATCACAAGTGATCAGGCTTTGAAGAGCTTGACAGAGTATTTTGACTCCCGAATCTAACATTGCCACTATGCAGATTGTGTGCCAAAGGTACTGTAGATCCACACTTGTCTGGTTTCACCACAAGAAAGGACTTCAACATTTAAGTTTCCATTTTCTCACTTTGTCTTGCTAAGATGAATGATTCCTGTCCTGCCAGTTTTGAGTTCTTTTAGCAGTGTTTTAACACCTCCTAGGTGGATTGTTTGAACAGGAAGTGATTGTTTGAACAGGAAGTCACCTGTCTGTACAGAAAGTTGCTCTTGTGTCCTTACAGCAGAAATTTCTCCTCAAGCAGACCAATGAGCTGACATGTATTTCATTTACTGATGTCCTTTTTTTAAACTTTCATCTGTACTGTCATTGTCAGTGTTATGTAACTTCATATTCTAATCGTTGGTCCTATTTGTGTTGATGCTTGTATAAACATAGTAAAATACTGCATATTCTGTCATTTCAAATGTATAGGGTGCTTACCTAGTGTGAAGCTTATGTTAGCTAAAATAGATTGAAATCTATCATGTATGTGCAAATGCCGTATTATTATCGTAAAATCAACTCTTGTAGAAATGCCTACATTTTGGTTTATTCAAAGTATATATTGGTCTCTACAAAAGTTGTAGAAACCAAGCACGTAGGATGAATCAGTAAGCCATAGCTACTGGACCTTGTCATTTCACTAGCAACATTATTGAATTGCTCATGTTTTTTTTGTTTTTTTTTACAGTTTCACTCGTGATACATGAATTCATCTATAACTGCTTTTTATTAATGGCACAGCTAAGAGGATCCTTGACTCTTTATTAGACGGAGTTTCGCAGTTACATTGTGAGTCAGGTGGCTGAGTGGTTAGAGAATCAGGCTAGTATTCAGAAGTTTGCCAGTTCGCTTCCCGGCTGTGCCAAATGACATTGTGCCCCTTGGGTAAGGCACTTAACCCTACTTGCCTCGGGGAGACTGTCCCTGTACTTATTCGCTTAGTCGCTCAGGATAAAAGCTCTGCTAAATGTAAATGTAACATTGTGTTGCCACATACTGAGAACTGAGTACAACTCCAGCAAATAAATGACGGATTGGAATAAAGAACATGATAACAAATCAATCTATCAGTCATCATTTCTTTATCATATTTAGACCTTTGCAAATATTATAACAATGTATTAATTTAGCTAAAAGGGGAGGGGTATTTGAACCTGTGATTTATTGGTCTTCTGTAAAATGCTTGACCACTGAGCTTCACCCATCCAGTCATTCTAACACAACACATGTTTACATCCGAATGTTTATTACTTATTTTCCTGTTCATCAACACAACCATCCTTTCCACAGGATCGATATTTGACTCTGAAGAACATGATGGTGTCAGAGTGTGCTGGCCCAGCAATGGGAGTCATTGCTTCAGTTTGGGAGGTTGTTGGACAAACGTTAGTCTATGCATGTACTTGAATAAGGAGTAAACATTCTTCTGTATGAAAGATAAGGCAGATAGTGGAATTCCTGAGAAACAGACTTCCTGTGTGTAAAAGTCCCACGTGTCAGATCTTCACCCTAGTAAACACACAACGAGTGGGCATGTATTTTGCTGTCTCGTTCTCTTAACCCTTGTGCTGTCTTCGGTCACAATGACCCGAAGGTTCACAACGACCCATCATTCTGCTGCGACAATTTTACCCAATACAAAAACAAATAAAAAGCATTTTCTTTTAACATTTGCGCTATGGGGGGTGTGAGACAGCCCGACTGTTGAAAGAAAATGCTTCACTTTATTTTTGAATGAGGTAAAGTTGTCACAACACGTGGGGGGTTACAATGACTGATGGGTCACAATGACCCGAAGAGAACACAAGGGTTAAAAAAATAAAACTGGCAAAACAATATAACAGAAACCCTAAAACTACATCAAAGCGTATTTGATAGAAAATATATGATCTATTCCAGTAATAGGATATTCTGGCGTGGCCTATTGGAGAACATCTCATCAGGCTTCTGACATATTTCAGATAGTTCCATCACTGGTGGCAGTTTGTTTAACTGCTTGCTGGGATCAGAGTTCATCAACAGTCTTCTGTTGTGAAGCAAGCAGGTGGAGACGTGACCTATGTTGCCCACAGCAACCACAATGATGCTCTCTCTCTAGTGTCGCTTTGTGATGTCACCAGGAGGCTAGTGTTCATTCCTCCATTCTGGATGGATGAACTGCTGCAAGGGGCTCTCATTCGACTCACCTGGGGAAACACACACAGGCACCAACACACAGGCAGACACACAGGCACCAACACACAGGCAGACACACACAGGCAGACACACAGGCACCAACACACAGGCAGACACACAGGCACCAACACACAGGCACCAACACACAGGCAGACACACAGGCACCAACACACAGGCAGACACACACAGACAGTATTTTGTATTTATATATTTTTTTCAACAAAAAAAAATCTTTCAAAACTTCGAAAATATGTTTTCAACCTTTCAAAACTGTTTACAACACTTTTTTGTCACACACAGTGAAAGGAGAGGAGAGGAGAGATCAGAGCATCCTGACTGAGTAGATTACTCTTGTTAATGTTAGCAAGCTGGATGCTGTAGCTAACTCTTAACAGTGTTGGCAGTCTGGATGCTGTAACTCTAACAGTGTTGGCAGGCTGGATGCGGGTAGCTAACTCTAACTGTGTTGCAACTGGATGCTGTAGCTACTCTTACAAGTGTTGGCAGTCGGATCTGTAACTCTAACAGTGTTGGCAGTCTGGATGAAGTTACATCACAGACAGGAAAGCTCTGGGGTAGAACACCACAAGAACAGGAAGTACACACAGACAGGAAGCCTAAGGAGGGAAACAGGACGGTTACACACAAACCTATTAGGCAGGTATTCCCCAGTTGCGATAAGTGTCGCGCCCCATTGGTTCAGCAAACACCTGTAGTTCGTTGTCAATGAAGAGTGATTGGTATTTCCAAAATGGCAGGGTGGGACCTGAAACAGAGACAGATAATACCCAGAGGCTGTTTATCGATCCGAAGAACGCAAAGAACGTAAACTGCATTCTGAGAAACGTTCTTGAAAGACCGCGAGGGACAGGGAACGATTTGAGATGCGGTGGTTCTTGCAATGCTTCTGGGAAACTAAGAGGTTTCTCGATGACCCCAAGCACCATCCGATGCATACAGTAAATGAAAAGGGGCCGGCGGCATCAAGAAACTTTAGAATTACTTTTTGCGTTCTTGGTTGGATTGTTTGTTTTTGGATATTGAAACCGTACTTGGGCAATGGACGTCAAACGGGAGTTAGCGAGAACGGAAAAAAAAAAGGTGTATGATAAACAGCCAGAGACAGAGTCAGAGTAAACGGAGACAGAGAAAAACACGAGATAGGACAGAACACAGTCAACATGAACAGAAGGTAAAAAGTATGTCAACGGGTAAAAAGGTAAAAGGACAGCAGATGGAGAGGGGGTGAAACTAGGGTAGGTAAGGAGGAGACGGAGACGTCACGGGAGCAGCTTGGGGAACATAACACAACAAAGGGCCCTCCTGTTTCTGTTGGTTGGCCCAGATCTCCAGTTTCCTTCTGGTACAAAGAGTTGTCCTCATTGCCTCTCTAGCAGAGGACAAGGTTTGGGAAAAAAGGGGACTTCCTCATATTGACTATATAAAGTGCTAGATGTTTTTAGGAGTTGTTGTGGCGTAAATTGATTGATTGTGGTACGGAGACGGCGACTAAAAGGTTAAAATGAATTATTGTCCATATCTTGGTCAGTGAGGGGCCGACGCACTCCGTTCTATTTAATCTTAGGGTGTGCAAATCTGTTTACATTTCTCGTGATAAATGTTTTCGAATTGGGATCATCAACACGCTCAGGGGGACAGAGAGGTATTGCCAGAGTTTAGAAGGATAAACACATAACGAGGAGCCAGAAGGAGAAGGAGTAGCTATTTCCCCCCCCCCCCCCTTGTCCCCCCCCCCCCCCCCCCCTAAGCCGTCGGGCGCCGCTGCCTCCTGCTCCGCCTGCCCCCCATGTCCCCCTGGGCAGCTCCCGAATTCCCTCCTCCTCCCCATCCTCCTTGTCACTCCTCTCCTCCTCCTCCCCCGTAGGGGACATAGAGAGCGGTCCAGGCCGACATTAGAGATATGGAAACTCCGTACATATTACGAATCTGGAAAGGGAACACACTTTGGAAAGATTACGATGAATATTAGTACATAATATTAAGGTTTGAGGGAGAGGGAATTTTTGCCTCATATTGACTATATAATGTGTCTATTAACTGTGTTTATATACTGTTGCTGGGCTTTAGGAGTCTCTAGCCTTTTCTCTCTTCCTGTATCCAACTGCTCTGCTATTCGCTGATAAAACACAAGGTCGTCTTGATTTTTGAAAGATATCCCACTTGACGTTTTTTCTTTTGACCCAAACAACCCTTCTGAACGAAAATTCCTGTCACGTTTACTTGTCTGATTGTAGTGTTACATGCGTTTATGTGTAGGTAAGACGTGTTTACACTGTGTTTTTGTGTAGGTAAATAACATTTGGTTACATGTGTTTATGGTGTACACGACAAGTGTTGCCTGTGTTTTATGTGTAGGTATATAAATGTTACATGTTTTTATGTGTAGAATAACTACGAGCAAGTGTTACACCTTGTTTCATGTTTAGATAAGCTCCCGTTTTCCCATGTGTGTTATTATGTGTAGATAATAGAACCGGTGTGTACATGGTGTTTATGTGTAGGATATAGAACAGTGTTACAAACATTGTGTTTTAGTGTCGGTACTAGACCACAACAGTGTTACAACAAATGTGGTTTTCTATTGTTATGTTTAATCTCCATTTTTCCGTTTTTTTTATTGTGTGATAATAGACATTGTTTTACAACAGTTTTTATGTGGAGGTAATAAACGTGGAACAAAAAAACATGTGTTTAATTGTAGATAATAGACAAGTGGTAACGTGTGTTTATTATAATATGTGTAGGTAATATACCATTGTTACGATGTGTTTGATTATTTGTATGTGTACTAAATACCCGTTTTCGCCTATCCTTTTTTTTCTCTGTTGTGATACTTTCCTGCGGGCTTGCCCCTTTTTTTCTTTCGTTGGTCGGGAGGGGATCATTGGTTTTGAGGACCGTGGGAGTGCGGTATAGTTGGGTGTTTGTTGGCCTCTTACGCACAGAGGGGGTTCTCCTTCCTTTCGTTTTCATAGCGAGGGGCGATCGGAGGAATGGGGCCCAGCTGCTGAGGGGTCACCGTCCATAAAACCAGCTTACCCCCCCTCGCGCCCGCGGTAGCCAGACTTGGACCAAAAGAGAGAGGGTGAATATAGCTAGTGTTGCGGGTATTTCTGTGATGGTGGTAGTTATTAGTAGAGGAGCTTGTTTTTGTTTTTATCTCTATCTTTTTTCTCTGCTCTCCGCTCCCTCTATTTTTCTTTCTTCTCTCTCTCTGTTTTTTTTCTCCCTCTTTTTTCTTTTTTTGTTTTTGGTTGCTTTTTTTTTTTCCCGTTTGTTCCTGTTCTTTCTCTTTTTTTCATACGTTTGTTGCTTTTTTCTTTTTTTTGTTTTTTTCTCTTTCGTTATTTTTTCTCTCCTTTTTCTTATTTTCTTTTTTTTTCTGCTTCTCTTTTTTGTTGCTTTTTTGTTCTTTTTGTATACCTTTATTTTTCCTTTTTTTTTCTCTCCCTCCTGCCTCCCCACCTCAGTCCCCCCCCGCAAAGAAAGCGAGTTTTGTTGGTTTTTCTAAAGAGCTAGTGTTGTTGTTTTCTGACTTATGGGCAGGGTAAAGCAGTGTAAGCTACAAAAACACTGTAGAAACCAAGGATCAGACCCCGGAAATGATGTGTAGAGGGCTGGGGAGGGGAACTCCTGCTTGGCAGTCCTCAGATTAGGATGTGTGTGTGTGTATCTCAAATAATGAGGTTGTTATGGGTAAGAGTTATATAACAAAGGCTTGCAAGAGAGTCAACAACGCTTCGGAACAGTGAACTAGTGGGGTTCCAGGGGGGAAGCAGCTGGGACCGTTCAGAAGAGAGATTATAAGAGCTAAGAATACCTCCTATTCCCGGATTCATGCCTCAAAAAGTGAAGTGAAGGAGCGATTGTAGATGGAGGGCTGGTTAAGTGGTGGCGTGTGTTGAGATTGAGATCGGGGTGCACCGGGGGTTTGAGGAGAGTGTAGAACATTGAGAGTTGGGGTGAACTGGAGGTTGAGGAGCAAGTAGAACATTGAGAGGAGTTCATTAGCACTTTAAGGGCCAGGGGATGCGCACACATGTTTGGGGGTATTAAGGACAGGTTGGCCTTGGTCAAACTGTGGGAAGAACCTTCTAGAAACTTCTAGAAGATTGTGAAATAGTATCAGGCAGGGCGGGGGATTGTTCCTCATATCTGTCTATATAATGATGTCTAGAGAAATGTGCTTTTGTATCTTCCATGTACCACTGGTATCATGCTAAATGAATCATCAAGCAACCTTGACTTTGAAAGATATTCTGTCTCTGACTCTATCTTAGAGTTTTTTCTTTCTGAAGAGCAAACTTCATCCACAACAAAACAGAAAGAGAGGGAGGGAAAGATGAGAGAGATCTACAGAACAGAATCAGTGTTTTAAAGCCTGTTTTAGGGAGCTCTGTCTCTCACCTGCGACTGCGATGACACACTCCGGCTCCACGGCCTGGCCTGCCTCGTCCACGAACACGTGGGAGAAGTGACCAGCAGGAATCCCTCCAGACACCAGCCTGGAGCAGGGGGACAAGGACGTAGAGACAGGACAGAGTCAGAGAGACAGGACAGGGTCAGAGAGACAGGACAGAGTCAGAGAGACAGGACAGGGTCAGAGAGACAGGACAGAGTCAGAGAGACAGGACAGAGTCAGAGAGACAGGACAGGGTCAGAGAGACAGGACAGAGTCAGAGAGACAGGACAGAGTCAGAGAGACAGGACAGGGTCAGAGAGACAGGACAGGGTCAGAGAGTTTAATGGAAGAATTCAAGTAGCACTGTGTAGATCTGAATAGTCAAAAGATACTGTTCCAATACAATGTATTTAGTTTGTACAAACATATGATTAAACAAAGCACTTTGTGATCAGTCATCTCTGAAGGAGGTGCTAACCACAGATCGTTCGTAAGAGTGATAAAGGACATCAAGAAAAGATCTCCCTGATAAGAACAGAGAACAGATGTTACTAATCAATCAATACAGCGGTCACCATGATTGGTCAGCACTGGTCAGTGACCGTTTAGGACAATAAAAACCCCCCAGGCCAGTGTTCCCATGTCCTTTGATGTAGTTTAAGAGGATACCAGGACACAGCCCAATCTCCTGGGGCCAAAAGGGTCAGGGCAGATGGGTCATCTGACTAATCCTACCCCACTCTCCCCAACTTACGTGCCCTAGCTGGCTATTGATTAGATCAGTCATAAATACCTTAGTTTACCATTTGTTTACACACAACCTCAGTCTCTTATAAACACACACTTTGTAACTATGTCAAAGAAATTCCATTACAGAGAGACAGGACAGAGTCAGAGAGACAGGACAGGGTCAGAGAGACAGGACAGAGTCAGAGAGACAGGACAGGGGACAGAGGGACAGGACAGGGTCAGAGAGACAGGACAGAGTCAGAGAGACAGGACAGGGTCAGAGAGACAGGACAGAGTCAGAGAGACAGGACAGAGTCAGAGAGACAGGACAGAGAGACAGGACAGGGGACAGAGAGACAGGACAGAGTCAGAGAGACAGGACAGAGTCAGAGAGACAGGACAGGGGACAGAGGGACAGGGGGACATAAAGAAGTGGGAGACAGATATGAAACACATGGACATGAACACACACAGATCTGAGAACCGGACCTTCACCCTGAACACCCAAGGATCTCTGAAATGAGGTTCATCCTTGAGTAGAGGACAAAGACCATGTCTGCTCACACCATGGTCAAACTGACAGATCTTGTACTTGACTTTTTTCATTACAGAAGTTTACTTAAATGAGATCCATACTAAATAACTAAGGAGTTTACTTATATTTGAAACGTATAAGTCAAACTTAAAAGCGATAAAACTAAATGTAAACTAGAGACATTTGGATTTACCGCTTACCGCAACACCCCCTTAGCCCGCTACCCTCCTTCTCCATCCCATCCGACCCCCCTGTCCCCCTCACCCAACCACTCCCCGTACCTTCCAGCTGTCACCAGGGTGGTCACCAGGACCTTGTACTGCATCAGGACCTTCTTGGCCGGGAGCGTAAAACAGTCCTGGGTGGCGTCCCAGTTGCAGTGCATCTACAACCACAAAGATCCAGACTGTAACCGGAATACGATATCCAGTACACAGTGTAGTGTTGAGGAGTTTACTAGAGGACCCACATCATGTACTAATAATGTATTCATCCTCATGTACTAATAATGTATTCATCCTCATTTACTAATAATGTATTCATCCTCATGTACTAATAATGTATTCATCCTCATGTACTAATAATGTATTCATCCTCATGTACTAATAATGTATTCATCCTCATGTACTAATAATGTCTTCATCCTCATGTACTAATAATGTAATCATTCTCATGTACTAATAATGTATTAATCCTCATGTACTAATAATGTATTCATCCTTATGTACTAATAATGTATTCATCCTCATGTACTAATAATGTAATCATCCTCATGTACTAATAATGTATTCATCCAGCGGACGCTCTTATCCACAGGGGATTTTGACCAGCAACTTCTAGTTCTACAGTTGAATGCTCTAACCACTGAGCTTTACCCCATCCCCCATATTCCACCAGAGTAAGACAGGGTATACCTCCGCGCTGGAGCGTCTGACTACAGATACAGAGGTCAGAGGTTCGAATCCCCCCCGTACATCGTTTTGGATGAAAGCGTTTGGTAAATGAACACATGATTAGAAGATGATGTTGGGGTGAGGCTGAGGGCGGTCCTCACCAGCAGGTGTTTGGGTACGGTACCGGGGGCACGGCTGCTGGCGTACAGCCGGTGAACCCGGTGAGGATCCATGTGTCCCAGCAGGCGCTCACACAGCAGGTCTGCGGCGCTGTTAGACGGGGCGCAGGCCAGGATGTGGGCCTTGGGGTCGGCCCGGTCCACCTGGGACACACACGCAGGGGAGGGGAACACATTTAGTCATTTAGCAGACGCTCTTATCCAGAGCGACTTGCATAGGACACAACTTCATTGGGCCCAGCCGGGAATCGAACTGGCAACCTTCAGATTACAAGCCCGATTCCCTAACCACTCAGCCACCTAACTCCCCAGTCTTGTACCTGGGTCATGGCTTCCACCAGGGTGATGGTCTTGCCGGTGCCTGGCGGTCCGAACACGAGGTAGGGGGCAGGCCTAGAGAGTCCGGCCACGATGTGCTGGATCACAGCATACTGCTCAGGGTTGTCCTCCAGCTGGCGGTTAAACATCCTGGATACAAATACAGTACACACCTCTGTTACACAGCATCACAAACACAGTACACACCTCTGTTAACACAGCACCACAAACAGTACACAACTAGTACAGAGAGATGCTAAGAAGATCCCCGCAAGCGAGAGAGAACAGAGAGAGAACCAGGAAAGGAAGGGAGAACCATGCAAGGGAGGGAGAACCGGAGATGCTAAGAAGATCCCTGAATGCGGAGGTAGAACAGGAGGTAGAACCGGACCTGAGTTTGGGCAGGGGGGTCTCGGTGCTGGCAGAGGCCCTGGGGAAGAGCAGGTTATCCAGCCGGTGTAGGGTCGCCAGGTCCACAGCCCGGTGCTGGAGCTTTAGGGGGTAGCGGTTGAGGGTGAACTCCACGTCGAACTTCATGTTACTGAGGAAGACCTGCAGAAGTCTGGGAGAGACAGACGTGTTACTGAGGAAGACCTGCAGAAGTCTGGGAGAGACAGACATGTTACTGAGGAAGACCTGCTGAAGTCTGGGTTCTGACCAGACAGAGACTGTTCAACAAGTCGGACCCCCATACAGCTCCGAAACAACAGATGATTTATTGTACAGTCATGCAGATAGGGTTGGATTAGGGCTAAGACTATGGTTAAGGTTCGAGTTAAAGTTAGGGTGAGGTTCTGGAAGCTAGGGTCAGGTTCTGGAAGCTAGGGTCAGGTTCTGGAAGCTAAGGTCAGGTTCTGGAAGCTAAGGTCAGGTTCTGGAAGCTAGGGTCAGGTTCTGGAAGTTAGGGTCCTACCTCTTAGAAAATCCCATTTTAACTCTGTCCAGCTCTACTCTGTGGACGTAGCCTGTGTAGACGGTGATCGGCTGGACCTTCTCCTCCGACCGAGACACCTTCAGACAGTCTCCTCGGAGGACAGACGGCCTGTTCTCAGCCACACCTGGCACCTGGCGGGGAAAAAACACATGGGGCTGTTGGATTTAAATCTACGTTTATGGATGGGATCGGTTGCACTGCCTGGTAGCTCAGCCGTAGGTGATGTAGCACATATCAAGTGCACCTCAACTTTTCATGGTGTTGCAAACAGTGTTTGACCCTGTTTGACCCTGGTGGGGTCATCGCCATGGCACTCATGCTTTTAGAACTCAGAGGAGCACAGTAAGAGGAAAGGGAGGGGCAGGAAATGAAGGGAGACTAAATAGAGAGACAGGAAATAGTTTGTTAAATGTATTTTTGCTTGCTTTCCTCCAAGTACACTCTAGCACTTTCGAGGATCACGTTGTAATTTAACTGTAATTTGTTTAACTACATGCTCTTCTGGTTTTACCCACTGCCACTTATTTGCTTTTCACAATGTATGCTTCATATTTTAGCTACCCGCAATGTTTTGGGGCTATCTCGTTGTTCATGATCATTGACCTCCGCACACTTGTAAAGTTCTTTCTTGTGAGTCGCTTTGGATAAAAGCGACTCACTCACAGCGACTCACAAAAGCCAAATGAATCAATGTAATGTCATGCAAATGGAGGAAGTGTGTGTCTTTACCCGGAGGATCAGCAGCTTCTTGTTTGTGTGATTCAGAGTCATGGTCTGACCACGCAGGTCGTACCTCCTGATGTCCACCTCCATCTGGATCTCCTCCAGGTGCAGCAGCAGGTGGAAGCGCTGGGAGTAGTTCTTTGATCCTCAGGGGACAGAAGAGGAGGGCTCTGGGGGACAGACGGACGCAGGGACAGAGAGGACGGGTAAAGAGACAGGCAGGACAGGGAGGGTGGAGGGACAGACAGGGAGGGTGGAGAGACAGGCAGGTCAGGGAGAGTAGAGGGACAGGGAGGGAGGGTGGAGAGACAGGCAGGACAGGGAGGGTGGAGGGACAGGGAGGGAGGGTGGAGAGACAGGCAGGTCAGGGAGAGTAGAGGGACAGGGAGGGAGGGTGGAGAGACAGACAGGGAGGGTGGAGGGACAGACAGGGAGGGTGGAGGGACAGGGAGGGAGGGTGGAGAGACAGACAGGGAGGGTGGAGGGACAGGGAGGGAGGGTGGAGAGACAGACAGGGAGGGTGGAGAGACAGGGAAGGAGGGTGGAGAGACAGGGAGGGAGGGTGGAGAGACAGACAGGGAGGGTGGAGGGACAGGGAAGGAGGGTGGAGAGACAGACAGGGAGGGTGGAGGGACAGACAGGGAGGGTGGAGAGACAGGGAAGGAGGGTGGAGAGACATGGGAGGACAGGGAGGGTGGAGAGACAGACAGGGAGGGTGGAGAGACAGGGAGGACAGGCCAGGGGAAGGGAGTGTTGACAGATGAAAAAAAAATGTTTTATTCACTTTTACTTTCTCAATCCACAAATGCATCGATGTGAGTGTCAGATGTCTCTCTTAAATGGGTCAGGGTTCGGTCAAGGGCAATGTGAGTAAGCTGAACGTCGTATGAGGGTCTTCTTTCACCTAACAGATGGTAGTTTCTGCCTGCCTGCATCTGACAGGTACTCTGAATCCTCCATATTCTGCCTGGACAAGTTCTTCAGGTAAAGAGGATAAATATAGTCTCCAAGTTTCACGGAAGGTCTCAGATGATGGACCACAGAACTGTGAGGAACACAGAGAAAAGATGAGTTCCTTGATTCTGACCACCAAAATCCCCTTTGAATTGACTTGGTACTTTCAACATGCACCATGTGCATGTCGCTTGGGATAAAAACATCAGTTTGATGACTAAAACATCCACAGTAAACACTCTGCTCATCATTTAGCACAGCCGGGAATCGAACCAGCAACCTTCTGATTACTAATCCGATTCCCTAACCGCTCAGCCACCTGTCTCACCTCTCAGGGCGCTCCCCCTCCACGATCACGGTGTTGACTGGCCTGCGGATGGCCGCCTGGTATGGCCGGTAGGGCTCCACGGGCCCCAGCTCCACCCCCAGCGCCCCCCGAGCCCAGGCCTCCATCTCCCTGAGGATGCAGAAGGATTTGGACCCGGGCTGGTCGGGGCAGAACTCAAAGTACATTGTGGCTGGGAAGTGTCCGTAATGATGCAGGCGGTACTGCACCTCCACCTGGTAGCTCTCTCCTGGGAGAGGAGGAAGGGAAGGGGGGGGGGTGAGACACTGTGTGGATGGTTGAGTAGTGTGTGTTCACATGTGTGTGCATTGCTGTGTGTGTGTTGTGTAGGTGTGTGTGTTGTGTAGGTGTGTGTGTGTTGTGTAGGCGTGTGTGTGTGTTGTGTAGGTGTGTGTGAGTGGGTGTGAGTGAGTGTGTGTGTGTTGTGTAGGTGTGTGTGTGTTGTGTAGGTGTGTGTGTGTTGTGTAGGTGTGAGTGTGTGTGTTGTGTAGGTGTGTGGTGTTGTGTGGTGTGTGGGTGAGTGTGTGTTGTGTGGTGTGTGAGTGTGTGTGCGTTGTGTAGTGGTGTGTGTGTTGTGTAGGTGTGTGAGTGAGTGTGTGTTGTGTAGGTGTGTGAGTGTGTGTGTGTTGTGTAGGTGTGTGTGTGTGTTGTGTGGTGTGTGGTGAGTGTGGTTGTGTGGTGTGTGCGTGTGTGTGTGTTGTGTCGGTGTGTGTGTGTGTTGTGTAGGTGTGTTGTGTAGGTGTGTGTGTGTTGTGTGGTGTGTGTGTGGTGTGTGTGTGTGTGTGTGGTGTGTGTGTGTTGTGTAGGTGTGTGCGTGTGTGTTGTGTAGGTGTGTGTTGTGTGGTGTGTGTGTGTTGTGTAGGTGTGTGTGTGTTGTGTAGGTGTGTGTGTGTGTGTGTTGTGTGTGTGCGTGTGTTGTGTCGGTGTGTGTGTGTTGTGTAGGTGTGTGTGTGAGTGTGTGTGTGTGTGTGTGGTGTGTGTGTGGTGTGTTGTGTAGGTGTGTGTGTGTTGTGTAGGTGTGTGTGTGTTGTGTGGTGTGTGTGTGTTGTGTGGTGTGTGTGTGTTGTGTAGGTGTGTGTTGTGTGGTGTGTGGTGTGTGTTTCCTCACCAGGGCTGAGGAGCAGCGGCCTGGTCCGGGTCACCCTCCTCTCGTCCAGCAGGGTGAAACAGCTCATGCGATGCAAGGCGGTGTACAGGGTGAAGTGGACACTGCCCTTCCCATCGTTCAGGATGTGGAACTTCACCGCAAACAGCTGCCCCAGGCGGCTCACACTGACGTGGATCTTACCGTTGGTCACCGAGGGATCTGAGGTCATCACTATCCCCCCCTTGTCAGAGGTCAGCTCCTTCCTGGGAGGGAGGTAGGGAGGGAGGGGGGGAGGGATAGACAGAAAGGTTGGAGAGGCGGAGACAGGTAGACAGACAAACAGATTCCGAGACAGAAGACCAGACAGACAGGCGGACAGACAGACGGCCAGACAGACAGGCGGACGGACAGGTGCATAGATATATTGTCGACAGGAACAACATATCATCTCTACCCCAAAACCTGGTCACGTGATCTCGTCAACACAACTCACCTGTTCACCTTTAGTCTGTTGAGGACCTCTTTCGCCACGCGCTTCTTGGGAGTCAGCAGCGAGGTGTCTGGGTCGCGGGCGGGGCAGGGGCCAGAGGATGGGGTCGAGCTCCTTGCCCCTCCAAACACCTGGGGTGTGGGGGCCCCCTGTGGCCTCCTCCACTGGTCCCCATAGTAAACCCGAACCTTTCACATTGTTAGAGATATTCCAATATCTGTACCTGTGTGATCTGCTCAATGCATTCTTCCCTTCATTGTTTTAATATCTTTGGAGCCAGGTTAGGGGGTTGTCAGCAAGGCCGAGTCTATTTTGGTGTGTGTGTGTGTGTGTGTGTGTGTGTGTGTGGTGTGTGTGTGTGTGTGTGTGTGTGTGTGTGTGTGTGTGTGTGTGTGTGTGTGTGTGTGTGTGTGTAGTCACTACAGCCTGGGGAAACTTGGCAGAGCTGAACCGTGGCTGTGTGGACTGTGAGGAAAACTGAAAAAGCTGCCAAGGTTCAGAAGCAGCTGTGTCGTTGTGATATCACATTAAGACTGTCTTATGTTGAGGGGGGGACATTTCTGTAAGCACAAACTGTAGAAAGTTGATTATTCTGCACACTCTCTGCTTTTGCTATACCCTGCTATCCACAATGCTGTCATATAATTTATTGAATTGAAGACAACACTCTCCAATGTTTTCTGTACCCTTCAAGAACTTAGTAATTAATCCACTACATCATCGACAGGAGACTGAGGTTTAGCGGTGGTACTGTACAGTTCGGACAGTTCCGTTCCAATGCAAACGTCCCCCGCTATAACCAGCGTTAAAATCCAAACCTACGCACTTAGTTGACGGATTTAATCATATTCCCAAATAAATGAATGCTTACTACATGGTGTGTGGATGTACAGCACAGCTTATAAAACGCGTTTCAGTTGTCGTACCTGAGATTTGACGTTTATGTGTAATCTCCCCTTCTTGATGTAGGCTTTGTTGAATTTTTGAAGGGCATAGATAACGGTGGAGAAGTTAGGGTTTATATATCCATCTCTGGAAAATACAAGATAAACGGTTGAACATAAAGTTTTTTTATAATAGGGGAATATTGGCAGTTGGGACAGATACGCTTCCGTAAGGATCTAAAGATAGTTTACCTGTTTTTAAATTCCAAGTTATAAATGTCACGAAGTTCCTTCTTATTCGTTTTCGATGTTCTGTTTCCCAGGAATTCAACGAAGTCCAGTCCGGATTCTAAACCGTTCTTTAGTAATGGCATGTTGCGCCTAAATTCTGGTTTTTAGAATTGCTATGATGTAGTATTTGTTTATTTATTGGTAAAGTCCAAAGTATTATATCCACGGCCCAAATAGTTGACGTCAGTCGTAGGCTAGAGTGAGCATTCTAGCGGCGCTGTTGATGAACGCGTTTTACGTACCTTCGCGCAGTTTAACAAATCCCTATATCCCGCATCACTTCAACGTCGGCTATGGACACCCATCCGTACCTTACACTGTCTGAGCTGGGCTAGGGCTGCTGAAACGATCCAACATGTCACGGGGATAGGGCAGGTCTGAAAGAAGAAGCTTACTGCGTAGCCTACTGTCAGTTTAAATTAAATTATAGTAAAGACACCCAACCTAACAAAACAATAACTGTCATACTTCTTATGACTATCATTGCTTTTAATTGTATTTTTATTGAGTCTTCCTTGATGCGTCAAGATAAGAGTTCGTGTCTCATAAAGTCAGGAAGTTATCGACGACCCATACGCTTGTTACATAAGACATGAAGCAGTGTGCATGTAGAACGATTCAACAGAAATAACGGGAATGCAATTCTAAAGTGCGTCTATGGTTAATAATGAACTTTCACTGCGGCAACTGATGCACAATATTCGTTTAATGTCTATAATAACAGTTTAACACACTATAGTACACAGGAAATACAGATGACGTCTGGTGTGGATACAAACTGCTGTAGGCTATCAGCAATAATCAGTGTGCTTTATGAAAAGTCATAAACGATCACCTTTATTCAACAGGGTTTCCTCTGAAGTATTCAGCATGATAGGAAGCAGGTGACTGTCGTGTTCGTTCTCACCTGACTAGCAAAAACCGTTATCTGAGAAAAGTATAGCAAGCAACCACAGACTGGTTAAATATATGCAGCATTTACATAAAGTACACATTTGGCACCAACTCACTTCCATCCAACATCAATTCCTCTTTCGATAGATTATTTTTCATACTGTGACAAAACAACCCTCTGATGATCACAATAATTAAAACATCGTATTTGGTGCAACATTACTTTATTCCGTTTGAATAATAAATGTCTGTTCTTACATTTTTTCGTCATAAAAAAATACAGCCCAAGCTGAAGAAATCCCAGAGGACTGAGAGAGTGAGCAGGCCTGGACGAATCCACATCATGTGAGTCTGATACAACACAGAAACCAGCCTGAAAGACTGATATAACAGATAAACCAGCCTGAAAGACTGATATAAACCAGCCTGACAGTCCAATATAACAGATAAACCAGCCTGACAGTCCAATATAACAGATAAACCAGCCTGAAAGACTGATATAACAGATAACCAGCCTGAAAGACTGATATAACAGATAAACCAGCCTGAAAGACCGATATAACAGATAAACCAGCCTGACAGTCCAATATAACAGATACACCAGCCTGAAAGACTGATATAACAGATAAACCAGCCTGAAACACTGATATAACAGATAAACCAGCCTGACAGTCCAATATAACAGATAAACCAGCCTGACAGACTGATATAACAGATAAACCAGCCCGACAGTCCAATATAACAGATAAACCAGCCTGACAGTCCAATATCACAGATAAACCAGCCTGACAGTCCAATATAACAGATAAACCAGCCTGACAGTCTGAGCTCTGAGTCATATTCCCTTCCTATGACTGCCAGCCTGTTTTACCAGACTACAAAAAAAGAAAAAGATATTCAGTCGTCAAGGGCAAATAAGGGAGGTAGCCGACTTGTCTCTAGCCAGGCCTACAGGTAAACAAGGGCGTTGGGGTAGTTGAGCTTCAAGATTCAAGACAGGAACACACATACATGAGGGGGGAGGTGGTGTGTGTGTGTGGGTGTGGCATGCATAAGTTATAGAGGATAAGTATTCAGGTTGCATATTGTCCTGTTGCTGTAAAAGGATGTTTTTTAGTGATGGAAGATGGTGGTGTTTGCAGGATGCTGAGCTGGCTGGGGTGAGGGGGTGACGGGGTGGGGGGGCCGTGACTTCCTGGGTCTGTATCCGTCAGTGTGAGGTGGACAAGCTCGGTGTGAGAGAGTAGGACCCCAACTTTCACAGTGTCTCTGAAGGCATTGTTTGTTCTCAAAAAACAAAACAAAAAAAGTGTAAAATGACCCAGAGCTAAACCGTACAAACATTTCAATGCAAAGCCATCAAAATCTAACAAAACAAAAAAGTGGTTTGTTGAGTCAGAAAAAAAACTACAACATTACATCACACGCCAGATCACCTGCTTGTTAATATGCCTCCATTCCTCTCTCTCTCTACCTCCCTCCCCCTCTCTCTTTCTCCTTTTCTCTACCTCTCTCTACCTCCCTTTCTCCGTTTGTCAGTTCGTACAGTAACACTAGGTGCAGGGGTCTCTAGGCGTTCTGCATCTCCTTGCCGATCTTGTAGCTGAGGATCTTGTTCCAGTCGATCTTGGTGCGTGTGACTGGCAGCTGGCGTCGCAGGGCCTTGAAGGTGGTGTCGGACATGGTCTGGTAGTTCTCACTGATGGCCGTCTGGACAAGACATTTGACATTTTATTATTTTATCAGACACTCATTTTGATCAATTGACTCCCTGATGGCACATTTACATTTTGTTAGCAGATGTTTTTATCCAAAGCGACATCGAAAAACAGTTAAGTTCATCTTCTGAGGGGAATTAAGTTCTCTTTTCATCAGTTAATCCAGCAAATAACTTTCTAATGTTCTTTTCCGTGTGTTCTTACAGGCTAAACGTTTGCATGAAATTCTGTAAATTCTGTTTAAATCAAGTTACTGTTTGGTGGGAATGTGCAGTGA
Source organism: Mallotus villosus (assembly GCA_903064625.1). Classification (NCBI taxonomy): domain Eukaryota; kingdom Metazoa; phylum Chordata; class Actinopteri; order Osmeriformes; family Salangidae; genus Mallotus; species Mallotus villosus. Next base: position 78,486 of record CAEFZP010000341.1, read on the forward strand.
GCCCATTGACCATCGAACAGCAACATACCTGGTATTCATTCTCTGCAACATACCTGGTATTCATTCTCTGCATCTTCAATGATTTTCACAAACTCCTTTGCAGCTTGAGTCTCATTCTGTGTACACAGAAAATGCACAGATTCGTCAAAAAATGCACATTCGTCTGATTGGCAAAACATTACCACGGAGCCCTCCCTCCCCTCAGAGCAGATAACTCACATTGACGGTCATGGACTCCTGGATGTCTTTGTGACTGACCAGCTGCACGTTTCCATCCTCATAGTAATGCACCTGAACACAGACACACAAACACAGACACACAACTAAGACCACAACACAACCTCAGTCTCTTTCTGTACCCGGTAAATACAGATTGTTCCTCGAGCTGTGAGGTTCTACGCCCCCACCAGATGAGCTACCAGACAGGTTGTCACAGCAGGTTACCTGTACTACTACTACTTACCTGTATTTTCAGGACGCCCACAACCTGAGCTGTGGATTGGGAGACGCTGAACTTCCATTCAGACCGACAACGGCCATTCCTGAGAACACAAACAGGATTTGTTTTGTTTACCTGCTAAATAAATATGGACCAGTTTCCCCAGACACCCCAAGAGTAAGAGAAGAATTCAATGAAGATATTTAGTCTAGGACTAGGTTTAATCCATCCCTGGGGAACTTGGGTTTGTTATTCTATCATTATTATGTTTTTGTTAACCCATGCCTAATGAATAAACAATATATGTTAACGATCGTGATGACAGTGCTGAATCATCTGTTGGGAATGTAGTCCACCTACCAGAAGTTTTTGGGTTGAAATTGATGGCCTTCGATGCAGGCAATAATGGTTTTCTGCCCATCGATGGTTTTCCCATAAACCTATGAGAGATTATGCATGTTAGAGAGCTTCTGTCCTCAACCAGAGGGATACTTAACTTCTCAGATTATCATCTCGTCTAGATATCCTGTAACACAGCTATACAGACTATCCTACAGGACACACTCATACCTCACTGGAATGCCTCCATCCTACGCTGATCTATATTAACGCTGTTATCACAAGTGATATACTAGGGGAAAAGGCCCAGGGTAAATTCATGAACTAATTCTTTCTAATTCTTCTTTGACACTAGCGGCCTATCTAACCCTATAATGAATACTCTATACCTATAACAAAACGATCTAACCCTATAATGAATACTTTATACCTATAACAAAACTATCTAACCCTATAATGAATACTCTATACCTATAACAAAACTATCTAAACCTATAATGAATACTCTATACCTATGACAAAACGATCTAAACCTATAATGAATACTCTATACCTATAACAAAACGATCTAACCCTATGCTTGATACTCTATAGCTATAGTAGCCTATCTAACCCTGTATAGTGGTAGTACGCACAGTGCAGACTCCGCTGGGGTAGTGCTCCTTGACGTAGGCCCTGAGGGCGTCGTCACAGGCGTCCCTCCAGGCCTGCAGGCCGGCCTCGCCCTCGTGGGGCTG
>CAEFZP010000341.1:90000-115052 GCA_903064625.1 Mallotus villosus
CTCGTCCTCCTCGTCCCCTCGTCCTCTCCTGGGGCGTTCCTCCTCCTCTACCGTGGCCCTCCTCCCCTCCCCGCTCCCCTCATTCCTCTCCTGCCCCCTCGGAATCACTCTCCTCTCCGTCTGCAGCTCTCTCCCCTCTAGTCCTCCTCCTCGCCTCCCCCGTCTATACCTCTCGATCTACATCGGCTCTCTGGATCCTCCCCCCCTCTCCTGCGTCCTCCCTCCCCCGCCCCCTGCTCCTCTCCTCGCCCCCTCTCCTCTCCTCCCCCTCCTCCTCTCTCCTCCTCGCTCTCGCCCCTCTCCTCTCCTCCCCTCTCCTCTCGTTAAGTCTCTTCCTCCGTCTCGTCCCCTCTCGCTCTCCTCCCACCTCCCCTTCGTCCTCCCCCTCCCCCTCTCCTCTCCTCCCCCTACTCCGCAACTCTCCTCTCCACCCTCTCTCGCCCCCTCGGTCTTCGCCCTCTCCTCTCCTCTCCTCTCCTCTCTCTCTCCCTCTCTGCCTCCCCTCACCGTCTCCTCTCCCCCTCCCCTCTCCTCCCCCGTCTCGCTCTCTCTCTCTCCTCTCCTCTCCGTTCAGCCCGCTCTCCGAGGTCCCCCTCTCCTCCCCCTTTCCTCCCCTCTCCTCTGCCTCGCCACCCCTCTCCTCCTGCTCTCCCCGTCTATCCTCTCCTCTCCTCCCCTCCCCTCTCCCTCTCCTCCCCTTGCATCCTCCCTCCTCTCCTCCCCTCTCCGCACCGTCAGTATGCCACCCTCTCCCTCCTCGTCATCTCCCCCTCTCCTCTCCTCCCCCTCTCCTCGCCCCTCTCCTCCTCGCCTCGATCCGCTCCTACTCCACCTCTCGACTCCCCCCTCCTCTCGCATCCCCCTGCTCCTCCCCCTCTCTGCCCCCTTCGTATCCTCACCCGCTCTCCCTCCCCCGGTGGCATATCTTCCTGCCCCCCTCTGTGACACTCGATCACTCGTCCTCTCCTCCCCTCTCCTCTCCTCCCCTCCCCTCCCCCTCTTCCTCTCCTCGGCCTCCTCCTTCCTCGTCCTCTCCTCTCCTCCCCCTCTCATCTCCTCCCCTCGTCGAAATCCTCTCCTCCCCTCCCATCCTCCCCCCTCCTCGCATCTCCTCTCCCTCTCTCTCTCCGTCTCCGTCCCCCCCTCTCCATCATCCTCCCCCTCCCCGTCCTCCCCGTCTCCTCCCCCATCGCTCCTCTCCTACAATTCACTTCCTGACTCCTGGCTCCTCCCCTCTCCGCCTCTCCATTCATCCTCCCCTCCTCGAGGGTCCTGCGGCTCGTCCTCCTCGCTGCTGTCGCTCCTCGTCACCCCTCTTCCCATCTCCACCCCCTCCCTCTCGAGTTCCTCTCCTCTCCTCCCCTCTTCCGTCCCCCATCTCCTCGTCCTCCGCAGCTCTAGTTCGGTCCTGCTCCTCATCCCGCTCCTCCCTCCTCGTTGGTCCTCTCCTCTCATCCCCCTCTCCTCATACTCTCCGTCCTCATCCTCGTCACCTCGCCTCCGCTCCTGCCTCCTTCGGTCACTTCTCCGCTCATCCGTACCTCATCCTCTCCGTCACGCCCCCTGCGTCCTCTCCGTTCCGCGTCCTCCCCTCTTCCCTCTCCTCTCCTCTCCTCATCCATCCTCTCCTCTCCCTCTCCTCCTCTGCGCTCTCCGTCTCCTCCCTTCTCGCTCTCCCCTCATCCTCGGCTTCTCTCTCCTCGCGACCCTCTCCTCTCCTTCCCCCAATCCGAAGCTCCCGCTCACCCCTGCTCCTCTCACTCCTCCCCTCTCCTCCCCTCCGCTCCTAGGCTCGTCAATCCTCCCGCTCTGTACCTGCCCACGACCTTCGTGGGCCACTTCAAATACCATCCACCCTCTATCCTCTCCTTCCCCCCTGGACGCGCCCGATCTCCTCCCCCGCCTCTCCTGCCGGACCTTCCACCCTCCCCTCTCCTCTTCCCGTCTCCGTACCTCTCCGGCTTTTCTCACCTCTCTCCATCCCCTCTCCTCGTTCCTCGTCCTCCCCCTCCCCTCTCCATCCTCCTCTTCCTCGTCTCTCTCCTCTCCCTCCCTCCCTAACATAGCTCCTCCTCGTCTACCTCCTCTCCTCTCCTTTCCTCTCTCCCCCCTCTCCTCCATCCTCCGCCCTCTCCCTCTCTCTCGCCGCCTCCCCTACATCCTCTCCTACTCCTGCCTCTTCCTCTCCCTCTCCTGCCTCTCCTCCTGCCTCTCCTCTCCTCCTCTGCTCCCTTTCCGAAACTCCTCGTCCCGTCCTCTAGGGAAGGTCCTCCTCCCTCTCCTGGCCTCATCCTCCCTCTAATCCGGTCTCCTCCCTCCTCCCCTCGTCCTCTCCTTCCTCTCCTCTCCTCTCCCTCTTCTCCTCCTCCTCTCCTCTCCTCCTCTGTCCCCCTAGCCTAGGGTCCTCGATCCTCTCACCCTCGTCCTCTCCTACGCCAGCCTCCCTCTCCCTCTCCTCCTCCTCGGCCTCCTCTGCCTCTCCCTCCTCCTCACTCCTCGCTGCCTCCTCCTCCTCCTCTCCTCTCCTCCCCATTCCTCTCCTCCCCCCTCTCCTTAGCGAGAGCTCCGTCTCCTCCTCCTCGTCCCTCTTACCTCCCCCCTCCTTCCCCCTCATCCTCCCCCTCTCCCAAGCTCCCCTCTCCTCATCCCTCTCCTCCTCCTCCTGCTCTCCGCCCCTCTCCTCTCCCTCCCCCCTCCTCCTCTCCGCCTCATCCTCTCCTCCCCCTCTCCTCTCCTCCCCAGGTTTTCTCCAGAGGCAGCCTCCAGGAGAGGTCTGAGCACAGCAGAGATGAACGCTGTGGAAGCCATACACAGAGCTGTGGAGTTCAACCCACACGTGCCAAAGGTCAGTCCCAGACAGTGTAGGTCAAAGGTCAGTCCCAGACAGTGTGTAGGTCAAAGGTCAGTCCCAGACAGTGTGTAGGTCAAAGGTCAGTCCCAGACAGTGTAGGTCAAAGGTCAGTCCCAGACAGTGTGTAGGTCAAAGGTCAGTCCCAGACAGTGTAGAGGTCAAAGGTCAGTCCCAGACAGTGTGTAGGTCAAAGGTCAGTCCCAGACAGTGTGTAGGTCAAAGGTCAGTCCCAGACTGTCCTTTGACTCTGTATTAGAAATGCCACTAGAACTATTCACCCCTATCCTTGTCTTGCCAACAGATGGCAGTATTGCTTTGCGTTCTGTAGCTGTACAGACATGAGGGCGGTACAGGCATTGCATCCTTCACACCCAACCAATATTAGACCATAGACCACATCTAAATCATCGGTGCTTGATTCCTTGAATCCTGTGTCCTTATGAGTTCTGTGACCCAGTGAAGGATGAGTGTCTGGGGAGGCCCCTCTGGGGTGGCCCCTCTGGGGAGGGCCCCTCTGGGGAGGCCCCTCTGGGGAGGCCCCTCTGGGAGGGCCCTCTGGGGAGGCCCCTCTGGGGAGGCCCCTCTGGGGAGGCCCCTCTGGGGAGGCCCCTCTGGGGAGACCCTCTGGGGAGGCCCCTCTGGGGAGGCCCCTCTGGGGAGGCCCCTCTGGGGAGGCCCCTCTGGGGAGGCCCCTCTGGGGAGGCCCCTCTGGGGAGGCCCCTCTGGGGAGACCCCTTTGGGGAGGCCCCTCTGGGGAGACCCCTCTGGGGAGGCCCCTCTGGGGAGACCCCTTTGGGGAGGCCCCTTTGGGCGTCTCCTGCCCTGCCCTGCGAGGAGCAGACGTCTGGGGACTCAGCCAGAGGACAGTGGGGGGGTGTTAGTGTTATAAACAATACAGTGTTTGTCCACGGTCTAGTGTAACGTTTTAGTGTCTGTGGAAGGGGCCAGGGTTAGGTAGGGTTAGGTAGGGATGCTGGGGCAAGGGGCAGGGCCAGAGGACGGGGGTAGAGGTAGGGATGCTGGGGCCAGGGGCAGGGCCAGAGGATGGGGGTAGGGATGCTGGGGCCAGGGGCAGGGCCAGAGGATGGGGGTAGAGGTAGGGATGCTGGGGCCAGGGGCAGAGGACGGGGGTAGGGGTAGAGATGCTGGGGCCAGGGGCAGGGCCAGAGGATGGGGGTAGGGGGTAGGGATGCTGGGGCCAGGGGCAGGGCCAGAGGATGGGGGTAGGGGGTAGGGATGCTGGGGCCAGGGGCAGGGCCAGAGGACGGGGGTAGAGGTAGGGATGCTGGGGCCTGGGGCAGGGCCAGAGGATGGGGGTATAGAGGTAGGGATGCTGGGGAAGGGCCAGAGGATGGTGGTAGAGGTAGGGATGCTGGGCCAGGGGCAGGGCCAGAGGACGGGGGTAGAGGTAGGGATGCTGGGGAAGGGCCAGAGGATGGTGGTAGAGGTAGGGATGCTGGGGCCAGGGGCAGGGCCAGAGGACGGGGGTAGAGGTAGGGATGCTGGGGAAGGGCCAGAGGATGGTGGTAGAGGTAGGGATGCTGGGGCCTGGGGCAGGGCCAGAGGATGGTGGTAGGGGTAGAGATGCTGGGGCCAGGGGCAGGGCCAGAGGATGGGGTATAGGGTAGGGATGCTGGGGCAGGGCCAGAGGATGGGGGTAGGGGGTAGAGGTAGGGGGTAGGGATGCCACTCTGCAGTCACACCCTGGTGCTCTGCAGCTGTAGATCCTGCTGGACTCTTCCCACAGGGATTAGTGTTGGGTGTCACACACACAGGCTCGACTCCTGTCAGCGTTTGTTGTGTGTGTTGCGTCCCTGCTCTCCTGTTGCAGACAGAAAGGTGTGTGTGTGTGTGTGTGTGTGTGTGTGTTGAAGCCTTTGATCCAGGCTTTGATGTGAGAGCCCTCATCCTCCTCCGTCTCTCTGTCCCTCCACCGCCCCGGGCCATCCTGCTGCTCCTCCTCTCTTCTCCTCTTCTCTCTCCTCCCCTCTTTTCCTCCTCTGTTTTCTCTTCTCCTCTCTTCTCCTCTTCTCTCTCTTCCATCTTTCCTCTCTTCTCCTCTCCTCTCCCCTCCTCTCTCCTCTCCTCTTCTCTCTCCTCCCTTCTCCTCTTCTCTCTCCTCCCCTCCTCTCTTCTCCTCTTCTCTCTCCTCCCTTCTTTTCCTCTCCTCCCTTCTCCTCTTCTCTCTCCTCCCCTCCTCTCTTCTCCTCTTCTATCTCCTCCTCTCCTTCTCCTCCCTCCCTCCCCACATCCACCTTTTCTCCTGTTTTTCCTCACTCCTCTCACCTCCTTTCCTCCTCTCGCCTCCTTTTCTCCTCTCGCTGCCTACCCTCTTCTCTCCTTCCTTTCTTTCCTCCTTTTGCCACGACTAACAAACAGAGCCAGCGCTACAGCTCTACAGCTAACAGGGTGGGCCTGATTCGACCCCCGACCCCCTCAGCCCATCTCCACCGTCTCCAGGGGGAAGCTGAAGGAGGGTTCTATCTCAGTCATGATCAGTTGTGTGATTTAACACCACGGAGAGCTGAGGGTCTATTCAGAGTCTATTCAGAGTCAGGGGAGGGTGTGTTTGTTTTGCATGACGTTGCGGGGTGATGAATGCGCTTGTAGCCCTGTAGTGCAGCCACCCCGGCTAGCTAGCCCCGTCCAGGGAGATGCCGCTGACTCGCTGGACTGGAGCAAAGCGCTCGCTGTTGTGGGTGGGCTGTAGGTTCCCTGTTTCCCCTATGGCGTTTTATGGTTCAGATAACAAGCCCTCTGCTATACGACACTACTTGGTATTTGTTTGTAGAGGTGGGGGGGAAATCGATTCACATTTGAATCGCGATTCAGTCTTCTAGCGATTCACAAATGTTTAAAAAAAATTAGTGATGTTTTTTCTTAATATATATATATATATATAATCACGAAAAATTGTTAATAGATTTTTAATCAATTTGTGACCCCAAGAATCGATTAAAATCGAATCGTGAGGTACCAAAATAAAAAAATGGTTGGCTCCTAGCGATTCGCGCGCTAGTTATATCTTAGCTGTGCCAGCGGTGTTAGCTCAACTAGCGGTGTTAGCTCAGCTAGCGGTGTTAGCTCAGCTAGCGGTGTTAGCTGTGCTCTGATGGCCCTTTTAGCTGTGCTGAAGAGCAGTGCTAGCCGTAGCAGCAGTGCTAGCCGTAGCAGCAGGTCCCGCTGGATTACAGTATATGGACATCATGCTGCATCACATGAGCAGACTGCACCACATGCCCTACACACCTCAGCTGTCCAGTGATGGAGGGAGGTAGGAGGGGGGAGGGAGGGAGGGAGAAATGGAGGGAGGGAGGGAGGATATGTGGGATGGGGGAGTGAGGGAGGGAGGGAGGGTATGTGGGAAGGGGGAGCGAGGGAGGGAAAGATGGAGGGAGGGAGGTTGGAGGGATAGAGAGGAAGGGAAGGAGAGATGGAGGTAGAGAAGGAGAGAGGGAAAGAAGGGAGGGGAGGAAGGAGAGGCTGATGTCATTGTCTTCTATGAGTTCCGTTGTGCTAAATGCCGAAGATTTAAAATCAGAGAGAGGCTTACGAGTGGTGCTTTGGCTTATGAGTGTTCCAGGATAGAAGCGGAACGCAGATGAAACTCAATCCCTTCATCAAAGAGATGGCGGGGGTGGGGGGTGGGGGGGGGGCAGAGCAGAGGGCCGAGGTGTTACCCGTACTCATGCCAGGGGGCACAGCTGTCTGTCTGAGGCTTTGGACTTAACCTTAACCCCTCGACCTTCACACACACTCTCTCTCCCTGCTTCCCTCCTTCCTGCCTCACCTAGGTGGTGACACTGCGCTGGCTCTTTCTATAGTTGGGGTGGAGTGTGTTAACAGACTCATGCATGCAGAAACACTGTTCTACCCCAGGATACTCCAGCCCCAGCCTCTGACCCTTACCCCAGCCTCTGACCCTAACCCAGCCACTCTCAGCCCTGTCTCTCCTGCCTCACCCCCTGCCCTGTCTCTCCTGCCTCACCCCCTGCCCTGTCTCTCCTGCCCTGTCTCTCCTGCCTCACCCCCTGCCCTGTCTATCCCGCCTCACCCCCTGCCCTGTCTATCCCGCCTCACCCCCTGCCCTGTCTCTCCTGCCTCACCCCCTGCCCTGTCTCTCCAGCCTCACCCCCTGCCCTGTCTCTCCTGCCTCACCCCCTGCCCTGTCTCTCCTGCCCTGTCTCTCCTGCCCTGTCTCTCCTGCCTCACCCCCTGCCCTGTCTCTCCAGCCTCACCCCCTGCCCTGTCTCTCCTGCCTCACCCCCTGCCCTGTCTCTCCTGCCTCACCCCCTGCCCTGTCTCTCCTGCCCTGTCTCTCCTGCCCTGTCTCTCCTGCCTCACCCCCTGCCCTGTCTCTCCTGCCCTGTCTCTCCTGCCTCACCCCCTGCCCTGTCTCTCCTGCCCTGTCTCTCCTGCCTCACCCCCTGCCCTGTCTATCCTGCCTCACCCCCTGCCCTGTCTCTCCTGCCCTGTCTCTCCTGCCCTGTCTCTCCTGCCTCACCCCCTGCCCTGTCTCTCCTGCCTCACCCCTGCCCTGCCTCACCCCCTGTCTCTCCTGCCTCACCCCCTGCCCTGTCTCTCCAGCCTCACCCCCTGCCCTGTCTCTCCTGCCCTGTCTCTCCTGCCTCACCCCCTGCCCTGTCTCTCCTGCCCTGTCTCTCCTGCCTCACCCCCTGCCCTGTCTCTCCTGCCCTGTCTCTCCTGCCTCACCCCCTGCCCTGTCTATCCTGCCTCACCCCCTGCCCTGTCTCTCCTGCCCTGTCTCTCCTGCCCTGTCTCTCCTGCCTCACCCCCTGCCCTGTCTCTCCTGCCTCACCCCCTGCCCTGCCTCACCCCCTGTCTCTCCTGCCCTGTCTCTCCTGCCTCACCCCCTGCCCTGCCTCACCCCCTGTCTCTCCTGCCCTGTCTTTCCAGCCTCACCCCTTGCCCTGCCTCACCCCCTGCCCTGCCTCACCCCCTGTCTCTCCTGCCCTGATGTGGGCCCCTGGGTCTGAGGGTGGCAGGGGGAGAGGGAGGGGGGCGTCCCGCGGGCCGGCTGGTTAAGCCTGTGACCATGGGGGGGGATTAGACAGGATTAACTCTGGGGTAACCTTCCCAAAGTGACTGCCTGAACCCTGAGGCAGTGAGGCAGTGAGGCCAGGCAGCCCTGAACCCTGAGGCAGTGAGGCAGTGAGGCCAGGCAGCCCTGGGGCAGTGAGGCAGTGAGGCCAGGCAGCCCTGAACCCTGAGGCAGTGAGGCAGTGAGGCCAGGACACACACATATTCACACACGCACACTCGCGCACACACACCCGTCCCAGCGACGCTACAAAGCATACTGGTCTACTGTACCAACCACATGGCTCTGGCTTACTGGACAAGAATTACACATTAGACACACACACACACACACACACTCTCACACACACACACACACACACACACACACACACACACACACACACACACACCACACACACACACACACACACACACAAGAACAATAACACACATGCATACCCTCATACACACACACTCTCATACAACACAATAACACTCACGCACACACACACAGACGCACACACACACATACAGCCTTCAGTGGGATTGTTCCCACTTGAACAATTGCAAAATAGAGCTCTCAACAAATACCTCAGTGCTGTCTGTGGTTGTAGTGGTCGGCAGGGGGATTGCTCAACGGTGGATGAGGGATTGTGGACGGTGAATGAGGTGTTGATTTAGGAAAGAGACGCTGCTTTAATGAATGTGAGGAATGAGTTTGAATGGAGTTTGAAATGAGTGTGCTTTCTCTAGGTTTAGGATTGAACAGCTGTAGACCGTTACTGATAGACTCTACAACACTAAACAACTACAAAACTATAAAGTTAGTCTATACAGACTTAGACTTAGACGTAGATTATTTTATACTAACCCTTAGGATGGGTCTACTGAGCCATGATGGGCCTGGTACCATTATGAACGGTGTCTCCTCTCTCCTCAGTCCCTGCTAGAGATGATGGGCCTGGTACCATTATGAACGGTGTCTCCTCTCTCCTCAGTACCTGCTAGAGATGATGGGCCTGGTACCATTATGAACGGTGTCTCCTCTCTCCTCAGTACCTGCTAGAGATGATGGGCCTGGTACCATTCTGAACGGTGTCTCCTCTCTCCTCAGTACCTGCTAGAGATGATGGGCCTGGTACCATTATGAACGGTGTCTCCTCTCTCCTCAGTACCTGCTAGAGATGATGGGCCTGGTACCATTATGAACGGTGTCTCCTCTCTCCTCAGTACCTGCTAGAGATGATGGGCCTGGTACCATTCTGAACGGTGTCTCCTCTCTCCTCAGTATCTGCTAGAGATGATGGGCCTGGTACCATTATGAACGGTGTCTCCTCTCTCCTCAGTACCTGCTAGAGATGATGGGCCTGGTACCATTATGAACGGTGTCTCCTCTCTCCTCAGTATCTGCTAGAGATGATGGGCCTGGTACCATCATGAACGGTGTCTCCTCTCCTCAGTACCTGCTAGAGATGATGGGCCTGGTACCATTCTGAACAGTGTCTCCTCTCTCCTCAGTACCTGCTAGAGATGATGGGCCTGGTACCATTCTGAACGGTGTCTCCTCTCTCCTCAGTACCTGCTAGAGATGATGGGCCTGGTACCATTATGAACGGTGTCTCCTCTCTCCTCAGTACCTGCTAGAGATGATGGGCCTGGTACCATTCTGAACGGTGTCTCCTCTCTCCTCAGTATCTGCTAGAGATGATGGGCCTGGTACCATCATGAACGGTGTCTCCTCTCTCCTCAGTACCTGCTAGAGATGATGGGCCTAGTACCATTCTGAACGGTGTCTCCTCTCTCCTCAGTACCTGCTAGAGATGATGGGCCTGGTACCATTATGAACGGTGTCTCCTCTCTCCTCAGTATCTGCTAGAGATGATGGGCCTGGTACCATTATGAACGGTGTCTCCTCTCTCCTCAGTACCTGCTAGAGATGAAGAGCCTGATCTTGCCTCCAGAGCACATCCTGAAGCGAGGGGACAGCGAGGCGGTGGCCTACGCCTTCTTTCACCTGCAGCACTGGAAGAGAGCAGAGGGAGCGCTGAACCTGCTACACTGCACCTGGGAGGGCAGTACGTACACACACACACACACACACACACACACACACCACACACACACACACACACACACACACACACACACACACTGCACCTGGGAGGGCAGTACGTACACACACACACACACACACACACACTGCACCTGGGAGGGCAGTACGTACACACACACACACACACACACACACACACACACACACACTGCTGCACTGCACCTGGGAGGGCAGTACGTACACACACACACACACACACACACACACACACACACACTGCTGCACTGCACCTGGGAGGGCAGTACGTACACACACACACACACACACACACACTGCACCTGGGAGGGCAGTACGTACACACACACACACACACACACACACACACACACACACACACACACACACTGCACCTGGGAGGGCAGTACGTACACACACACACACACACACATAGCTGCTCAGAAGTAGCTCCTTCCTCCACAGTCTGTTGTCCTACCAGGGTGTGTTTGATTTGTTTCTCTGTGTTTTTCTGTGTTCTGCTGCTGCAGCTTTCCGGATCATTCCCTACCCCCTGGAGAAGGGGCACCTGTTCTAACCCTTACCCCGGCTGCACAGAGTCAGCCGACAGAGAGCTGCTTCCCTGTGAGTAGGAGAGACACACATATGGTCTCTCTCTGGCTTCAAGACAAAATGGTCATCAACATGGTCCTGTCTCACTGCTTCAAACACCTGTCTCTCTGCTTCCTGTATCTCTGTCGCTCTCTCCCTCTCTTTCTCTCACTACCTCTCTCTATCGCTCTAACTCTTTCTCTCCCCTCTCTCCTTCTACCTCTCTCCCCTCTACCTCTCCCGACCTCCTCTTTCTCTCACTACCTCTCCCTACCTCTTTCTCTATCGCTCTACCTCTCTCTCTCTCCCCTCTCTCCTTCTACCTCTCTCCTTCTACCCTCTTCTTACCTCTCTCTCTATCGCTCTACCTCTCTGTCTCCCTCTACCTCTCTACCTCTCCCTACCTCTCTCTCTATCCCTCTGTCTCCCTCTACTTCGCTGTTCCTCTCCCTACCTCGTCTCTCTCTATCCCTCTGTCTCCCTCTACTTCTCTGTTCCTCTCCCTCTCTCCTCTCCTCTCCTCCTCTCCCTCCCTCTCTCTCGCCAGCCTTCCACGAGTGTTCTGTGTACCCCAAAGAAGGACTCCCCTTCTTCATCCTGTTTCACCGCCGGCCTCTGCTCCTTCACCGCCATGCTGGCCATGCTCACACACCAGTTCCCAGAGCTCATGGGTGTCTTTGCCAAAGCAGTAAGTCCTGTCTCCTCTCTCCTCTCTCCTCTCCTCCCTCTCTCCCTCTCTCCTCTCTCCTCTCTCCTCTCTCCTCTCTCTCCTCTCTCCCTCTCTCCTCTCTCCCTCTCTCTCCCTCTCTCTCTCTCTCCTCTCTCCCTCTCCTCCTCTCTCCTCCCTCTCTCCATCTCTCCTCTCTCCTCTCCTCCTCTCTCCTCTCTCCTCTCTACTCCTCTCTCTCCTCTCATCCTCTTCTCCTCTCTCCTCATCTCCTCCTCTCCTCTCCTCTCCCGTCCTCTCTCCTCATCTCACCTCTCCTCTCTCACGTCATCTCCTCTCTCCTCTCCTCCTCTCTCTCCTCTCGTCTCCTCTCTCTCTCTTCTCCTCTCCTCTCCTCTCTCTGATCTTCTTTACTCCTCTCCTTCTTTTCTTTCTCCTACCTATATCTCTTCTGACTACCTCTACCTAACCTCAATTTCTATCATCATCCTTCCTCTCCCTCTCCCTCTCTCTCTCTCTCTCTCCCTCTCTCCTCTCCTCCTCTCTCTCTCTCTCCTCTCTCTCCTCCTCTCTCTCAGCTCCTCTCTCTCTCTCCTCTCCTCCTCTCTCTCTCTCTCTCTCTCTTCTTCTTAGCTCTTCTCTCTCTCTCTCTCCCTGTCTGCATCCTCAGCAGGGCCTGAGGACGTGTAGCGTTCAAATGCGTGCGCGTGATTTATATCCTTTTATTGTTTATTTATAACCCGCTGTGGTGAGGGGGTATATGTTCCTAGCTGGTTTGGCTCGGCCGAAGCACTCTCTAATCCTGTGTTTACTGGCGCTGTGTTTATGAGGTCTCACTTTGCACAGCCGCTAGCCCCCGCTAGCCCCCGCTAGCCCCCGCTAGCCCCCGCTAGCCCCCGCTAGCCCCTGACGCCCTCATGGCCGGCCGGCTGCAGTCCTCCGGCTTGTTATGGGAACGTCTCCACCAGTCGATCTAGACAGCTCTTTTACAGCAGGGCACAGCGCCTGGCTTGTGTCCTGATGGAGCCGGCACACACACCACCCAGGGGGGGAGGGAGGGGAGGAGGCTGGCTGAGGAGAAGCAGATATTCTGTTGAGGAAAAACCTCTTTGAATTGAATGTGAAGGGAGGAGGAACTTGGAGAGAGGAAACAAGAAGAGAGAAGGGGAGGAGAAGAGGAGTTGGGAGGGAGAGGAAAGGAAACGACATGAGGGGAGAGGAGAGGAAAGGAGAGGGAAGCCATTATTTGTGGAAATTGACCATCTGCATGGAGACCATCTGTAACAATGCATTGTCAGACATAATAAAACAGTAGATTGTCTGCATAGTAGACCAAACAGATGGTGAGTCTGTTTTTGACCTTGGAGGGACTGCTGTCAAGGAGGGACTGCTGTCAAGGACAGCTTCTGTGGTGTCTCTGTGACGTTCCTGTGATGGCTGGGGTGAAAGTGTGGTCTGGTGGTACATCCTCCTTATCTACTAGTGAGGGAGGGGGAGAGGAGACGTGGAGAGTGGAGAAGGGAGGGAAGGAGGAGAGGGGGAGAAGTGAAGAGAGGGAGGGTAGAGGAGAGAAGAAGGGGAGAGGAGGAGGGAGAGGGTGAGGGCTAGGAGAGAAAGGAGAGGGAAGGAGAAGAGGAGAGGGGAGGGGTAGGAGAAGAGGGGAGAGGAGGGAGGGAGGAGAGCCTTCTCTCCTGACAGAGCCATCTGTTGTGAGCTGGAAAGTATTGCTTCATAAACACATTAAAGGCCTGTTTATGGTGGATTGAACTATTGTAGTTTAAACATTTTTCAGATGCATGATATTGAGCCAATTTCAGTTGCAGAGGCCATTACAAGGCTGTGGTTCTCTGTGCAGCTGCCCCTGTGACCTTCTATAATAAATAATAAAAAATACATATAAAATAAAAATATAATGAAAAATGTATATAAAGTGTGTGGGATGATTTTGCATGCATTGGGGAAGGGTCTGGGGTAGTTATTTATCTCGGGGGTATAGGAAGAACGCAGAAGAGGGAATCGAAGGGAAGGAGAGGGCGAGGGGGAAAGACAGGAGCGGGAGAGAAAGAAGAGGAGGAGGAGAGAGGGAGAGACAAGCAAGAGAGGGCGCGGCACGGGAGACACGGATCTCCCGCGACGGGCAGGCGCGGGGGATACCGTCGCGGCGCAGCAAGCGCGGGACGCCTGCTCCAGACGGAAGCGGGGCTCCCCCCCTCTTCCTCCTCTCCCTCTCTCTCCTTGCTCTCCTCTCCTTCTCTCCTTTCTTTCTCTTCTCTTCTCTCCCTGTCCTCTCCTCCTCTCCTCTCTCCTTCCTCTCCTTCCTCTCCCCCGTGGGTAGCTCCTCCTTTCCTCTCCGTCCTCCCCCTCCCCTGTGTGTGTTTTCTCTCCAGACCGGCCCTGAGCATGGGGACTCCCATCCCGGGCCACGGCCGTCCCACCCCGCACCAGAGTCTTATTCGCCTTACTATCGTCTATATAGACTGGGATCGAACTCAGAAATCTCATCTCTAGCTCCTTCGATATATAGCCAGTTTTCTTCAGGCACTTCTTCGACAACATTGGGCCTTATTCTTTCTTGATGCACAAGAGATGGCATGAAGACTTCATGCGCCAGTTTCTGGCGGAACACCAACAGCTTGACTAGAATCTGACCCCCCCCCCCACACAAAACACACACTCACACTCAGTCCACAGAGGGAAGGAGGGTTCCGGCCGGAGCCGGTTTTGTGAGTTGAAGTATGTATGAACGTTCGTGTTACTTGTGACTGATGATGTAGGCTTGCGTAGTATCAACACATGACGACGCAGCCAGCGACTCTCCCCACTGTTTAAAGCAGACTTCTCTCCCAGTAAACATCTACCACATACAACTCAGAAGGACTGCAAGGACTCATTCATTTCTGTTAACTTAAGGAAACTCTGAATGGGACGCGTGACCCTGTTTAAAACCAGCTGGAGGAGGTCTCCAAAGCCAGCCACCATCTGGAGGCGCTTGGTATCGCTCGGTGAGATGCTGAGCCAGTACTGGTCAGAACATCAGTGGGTTGATACAGCAGGCGGCATCTTGGACGCATTGTCCTACTATGTCCTGCTCCCTCTGCTGTGATGTCCCCTGGTCACAGCTACTTCCCGAGTCACTGAAGGGGACTGACTGGACACGAGGTGGTAGCAGAGAAAGACAGGGAAAGAGAGAGAGGAGAGTGAGACGGAGAGAGAGAGAGAGAGATGAAGAGAGACAGAGAGAGAGAGAGAGTGAAAGATAATGAGAGAGAGAGACGAGAGACGGAGAGAGAGAGAGATGAAGAGAGACAGAGAGAGAGAGAGATAGGAGAGACAGGAGAGAGTGAGTGAGTGAGAGCAGAGCGACAGAGAGAGAGATGAGCAGAGCAGTAGAGTGAGAGGAGTGTCTTGGTGATGTGTATGGTGAATAACTGTTCCTAGGTGACCTGTTTCTGCCTGTTGACAGGCTGTTTCTAGTGTCTGTCCTGAAGGCTGTTTCTCGTTCCTCGGGATGTTCTGGGTGTCTGATCCTGACAGGTGTTTCCTGTGCTGTTCCGGCTGACACAGTGGCTGCACAGGTCTGTGAGGGTTTCAAACAGAGTGCTGATTTACAGGCTGGGTCTGTCTCCAGTGTATACACGCCAACCCCCCTCCACCCAGCCCCGTTACCATGGCACGACACCCTAGCACTATATCACCGTAGTACTGCCCTCCTCAGCCATACACAAAAATTAAATGTGTTATCACTGGTCACGGCAGGGCATCAGATCCCAACCAATCACAAGACACCATACTGCTGCTGAGAAGGTATTGGGTATTTACAAGTTTAAAAGCAAGTGTAAAATGCTGTGGGGTACTTGGGAGTGTGTTGTTTTGAGTTTACGATACAAGAAACACTTAGATCGTCCCTGAAACTAACCAGAGTAGGACACACGAGTGAGGTCCAGTTACATACTTATCATACCTCTGGGACATTTCAATATTTGGAGCAGGGAGATATTTTAAGTTTTGTGTGTGTGTTTACAGAGGCCCTGCACGTAGCTACATGACAGCTACTGGTAGACATTAGAGGCAGTGTGACTCTGTCCTGCCTCTGTTCCTGGTAGACATTAAGTAGTGTGACTCTCCTGCCTCTGTTTCCTGGTAGACATTAGAGAGTGTGACTCTCCTGCCTCTGTTTCCTGTACATTAGGCAGTGTGACTCTCCTGCCTCATGTTCCTGGTATGATAGACATTAGAGTAGTGTGACTCTCCTGCCTCGTTCCATGGTAGACATTAGAGAACAGTGTGACCTCTAATGCCTCGCTCCTGGTAGACATTAAAGAACCCCCCAACAAAAACCCCCCCCCAACAAAACCCCACCCCAACATAGTAGGTGTGAATCTCCTGCCTATGTTTCCTGGTAGACATTAGGGTAGTGTGACTCTCCTGCTCTGTTCCTGGTAGACAGTAGAGCAGGGTGACTCTGTCCTGCCTCTGTTTCCTGGTAGACATTAGAAACAGTGTGACTCTCTGCCTCTGTTCCTGGTAGACCTTAGGGTCGTGTTGACTCGTGTCCTGCCTCGGTTTCCGGGAGACATGTAGGGGTGGGTAGTGTTGACTCTCCTGCCTCTGTTCCTGGTTGACATCGGGTAGTGTGACTCTGACTCTCTCCAGTACAGAACCGTGTGTGTCTGACTGCATATCTCTCCGCCACCACACATGGTCACAGCTTCTGAAGGCACCTCGCGAACATGGGATGAGGGGATACTTGATCAAGTGCCTTTTGCCCTCAGATTTAGATCGTTTGTTTATCGTGAATTGTTTCCTACAGCGAACATCCTATACTTCACAGAGGGATCATGTAATGGGTCAGCGTAAAAGCAGTCATTCACTATTTCCTGCGCGTACACACAGGAAAAGCATCAACTTGTACTCAATACTAAACTCAAGACCTGCATGAGTCAGGCAGCAACAGTATACACATTTATGACGAGTAGGCCACAACAAATGTCATGGGTAAAGCGTCACAATGATACACATGCTAATAATGACCTTGCCGTCATCTGAAAATGTGGCAAAGCCACCGTCACAGGCTTTGTGCTCAAAACTACATGACTGCCATCTGTGTGAAAGTTCTGCTATAGCTCTGGCTTTGATCCTTTACATGAAGACGCTGACATCTTCCAAAGCCTCACGCTTCAGGAGCAGTTGACATAGGGACACTAGTGACACAGGTCATGTGACACTAGTGTCATGCTTGATGACAGGAGGGTCGTTATGCTCTATCTGGCGCCACTGCGTCGGGTCTGAGCGCCATGATACGTCGAGTCTGAGCGCCATGCGTCGGAGTCTGAGCGCCATTCTGCGTCGAGTCTGAGCGCCAGCGTCGAGTCTGCGCGCCATTTGCGTCGAGTCTGAGCGCCATGCGTCGAGTCTGAGCCGGCAGGCGTCAGAGTCTGAGCCGCCATTGGTCGAGTCTGAGCGATACAAGAAACTGGTTATGAATTGTATATAAGACTAAAGGTCTGTGGGGCTTTTGTTCTTTGTCTTGAATATTACAATAATTATGACATCCTTGATTTTGGGCTTGGATTATCGATGATCTTCGAGAGACGGAAGTCTAACATGGTCAGGTGAGAGCTTAGTGTAGGGAAAGGTGACAGGTTAAGAGAACAGGTGACAGGTAAGATAGACAGGTGACAGGTATAAGATAGACAGGTGACAGGTAATGTAGAATACCAGGTGACAGGTCCTTAAGGATTAGGAACAGGTGACAGGTAAGATAGACAGGGGTGCCAGGTGTGAAGAACAATCAAAACTAGGTGACAGGGTAAGGATAGACAGGTACAGGTAAGATAACAGGTGACCAGGTAAGATAGAAGAGGGACAGGTAAGAAGGGACAGGTGACAGTAGGGTAAGATAGACAGGTGAGAGGGTTAGTAGATAGTCGGTGACAGGTAGGTAAGATTAGACAGGGTGGTGACAGGTAGATCGACAGGTGAGAGGGTCGATAGTCGGTGACAGGTAAGATAGAAAGGTGAGAGGGTTGGTATGGGTATATAGTCAGGAGACAGGTAAGATAGACAGGGGACAGTAAGATAGCACGGTGAAAGGTAGATAGAAACAGGTGAGAGGGTATATCGTTCAGGTGACAGGTTGGAACAGGTGACGGCTGAAGAGACAGGTCACATCCTCTCAGCTAGGCGGCCACCAGAACAACACACCCTTGCTGCATGTCACACGCACACCACACACACACACACAACACCCTAGTGCTGCATCTCTCACACACACACACACACACACCACCCTCGTGCCTCTCACACACACACACACCACACAAGTGTAGAACCAATAGAGATAAAAAAAAAAAAAAAACATAACAGCGGCTGAAATCTGCTAAAAACAAAAAACAATAAACATGCAGGGATTAAGAGAGCTATCAACCAACACAAATTAAGAAAACGCACAAAAACACACACTACGAGTGCATAGATAACACAAAACAAACTACACAACAAAGGGGGAGAGAGATGGGGGAAGGCGAGGGAGAGAGAGCGATATTCACAGATAAGAGTTTTATGTGTTAATCTCCAGCGTCCGACCCAACATGCTGATGATGAACCACATGATGATGACACACATGATGATGACACAAATGAGATGACAAACATGCCCAGAAGGTCACTACATTGTTACACTAAACACTCCTATAAACAGGCTGAATGCCATCCAGAGGACACTCACTCACGGGGCCTGTCTGGGCAGTCTGATCTGAGCTGGGCCTGGTTTTTTTTGGGTCTGGTATGGTATGGGAAGTCTGGTGTTGTTGTGTGTGTGGTCTGTGTCTGGGATGGTCTGGTGTGGTATGGTATGGGGGCTGGTTTGGGTATGTATGGTATGTCTGGGGACTGGTTTGGGTATGGTATGGGGCTGGTTTGTGGTCTGGTCTGGGATAGGTATGGTGTTGTGTGGTGTGGTCTGTGTCTGGTCTGGTCTGTCTGGTTTGTCTGGGCCTGGTCTGGGCCTGTCTGGGTTCTGGTTGGTCTGGGGGTGGTTTGGGTCTGGTCTGGTCTGGCGGCTGGTTTGGGTCTGTCTGGTATGTCTGGGGATGGTTTGGGTCTGGTCTGGGATAGGTCTGGTGTTGTGTGGTGTGTCTGGGCGTGTCTGAGTCGGTCTGGGTCTGTTTGGTCTGGGCCTGGGTCGGCTCGTCTGGGCTGGTCTGGTTCTGGTATGGGCTGGTTTGGTGCTGGTCTGCGGATAGGTTCTGGGTGTTGTTGTGTGTGCTGTGTGGTCTGGTCTGTTGTTGTTGGTCTGGTTGGTGATGGGTAGCGGCAGGTTTGGGTTCTTGGTCTGGTCGGGGGCTGGTTTGGGTCTGGTCTGGGATAGGTCTGGAGTGTTGTGTGGTGTGGTCTGGGAAAACCATGAGTCTGGTCTGGTCTGGTCTGGTCTGGTCTGGTCTGGTCTGGGTCTTGGTCCAGGTTTGGGCTGGAGAGAGAGGACAGGCCGACCACACCAACCAGCTAGTTTTGGGTTTGTTTATTCTTCCAGGACCGGCCTGGCACAGCAGAGGAATGGTAGCACCGATTATTACAGCCACTTATTATTAGCGACTTGTGGTATCATCACTGTCTCAAACACCACGACCTACATGTATAACCACCAGAGCCAACACACACACAATGACCCACTGACTATCAACTGTTGGCACAAGAGGACGTGATCAGTCGAGATTACTGAGGTTGAGGTTATTGTTGCACTGCTGCCTGCACAATTCTGACCGTTCCTCGACGCCACCGAACACAGTTCAAACGTACGATCCTCCACTTCGTGCTGCGCTTCATGGCCACTATTGTGTATTCGCTTTAGATAAAAGCATCTGCTAATTTATTAAGAGTTTAATACAAAACAACAACCCACCCAACAACCCCCCCCAAACAAAAAACAAAAAACACACACACAAACAAAACACCCACCACACCCCAACACACAAAAACAAACAAAAACCTAACCTAGTAGCAAGCTGAATAGGATATCCCCACGATAATAAAGGGACACAGCTGCTAAACTTCTGCTGAACAGATCAACTAAGCCAGGGGGTTATCGAAAGCCGATATCGAAAATCCCAAGGGCTCCAAGAAAGACGTATGCGGATCAATAGCCTGAACGATGAGACGCTACATTGATTACCATGCGACCTTTGGAGCAATTTGACGTAAGTACATTTTTAATGCCATGGACACGAACATGAGACCAGCTTTGGCTAACTGAAGGATGACAGGGTGATACGCGAAGATTAACCAAAATTTGGCCGCTAAGTGGATTTAGGCTCTACATAGTGGTCTGTCCTGATGTAGACTGCGAGTATTAAATTCGTAGAGCCAATCATGTGGATTACTGATTACTTGGTTTACGATTGGTCGCATATTTGGTTGGATCGTAAGTAGCGGCCGTTAGTCTAGCTAGTGCGCAGCATTCTGGGTTACTGATGTTTCCTCAAATGCAACTTCCTCGTGTGTCTCTATTCATTGATCAGCCAGACTACCTTATAAAGTATCTAAATCAACTGCGCGTTAAATAAAATAAAATAAAACGATATGGCTATGTCTGATGTATGTAAACAGTTCAGTCGGGTAGGTCGGACTTTCGCGCGGGCCGGTCGTGCCTGCGTGTACATCCCACACGCGGCGGGAAACGCACTCGTGAGAAGGTGATGGCACAGAATGTTCAGGCGCGCGGTTTTTTCTCGGTCACAGCATATTGACTGTCACTTAGGCCCACACACTAACCCAGTCAGACCACTAAAATTAAAATAAAACCTTATTACTGAACCATAAAATAAAATCTCACAATGGCCAAAATAAACACTTAGACTGGCGCGGCCACATGCTCACGCGTTTTCAACATCTTGGCATCGTGCGCTCCAGGGATTAATCGAAACAACGTCTATCTAAAGTACACGGACATCAGCGCGTGTCTTCGTATTCGATCTCTGGCACACGAAAAAATATTGACGGACGCCTGTGGGAGTAGCGTACGACCTTGACTGACCGACATGCTCGAATTATGCACGTCAGGAGGAGCAAGCGAGCAGTGGCGCATGTTCAATACTCGCTGCTCTATCAGCTGTCGCCTTAGGCCCAGACTCGCATGCGATTCTACCCCGTTTTTCACGTCCTGCGCTGCTTCTACTGAGCCACGGCTTATGCCCCTGTAGAACCCATTGTCCCGATCGTACTACTGAACCGCTTCATTTGTGGAACCCCAAACGAGAGAGACTAATTTTTGCACCTGCGCTATGTTTGCTTGCCTTTCTTTCTCTCAATCTCATCTTTTGCCCCATATTTATTATCAACTAACTGAAATCAGATGCCCAGGAGATGCTGAGAGAGGGAGGCTAATGATTACACAATGACACATCATATTTGATTGCACGAGGGTGGAGTGACCTAGCAAGCGTAAGGAACGAGAGAGAAAGAAAAGGAAAGAAGGAAAAGAAAGTAGAAAGAGAAGAGATAGAGAAAGACGAAGAGAACAGCGAAAATCCCTGCAGTATACGAAAGAGAAAGAGATCAGAAGCCTACGGCTCTACCGGACTTTAAACTAGACTGGCAGCAGCCGACGAAAGGGGCAAGGAAAGAGGAAAGTGGCTGAGAAGTGAGAATAAGAGAAGAGAAAGAGAACGAGGAAAGCAGAAGAGAGAGAGAAAGGAGAATGAGAGAGAAGTATAAAAGCGAAGAGAAGCAGACAGGGACAGTAGAGAGGTGAGAAGAGAAGGAGAGCAGCGATGAGACAGAGAGAGCGAGTATCGCGTAAAGCGAGGAGAGAGAGGGAGAAAGAGAAGAGCGATCTGAGAGCGAGGAATCAGATGTGAGCTCGAGCGTGTTAGTATAGCTCTCTCTTTTGCTGAGTGTATAAGAGATCTGCTCTCTGCATCTATACGAGCTATAGCTCTTATGCGTCTCGCGAGATCTCGCTCGATATCTTCCCTCTCTCGCTCTCTGTCTCTAGCTCTTCTCTCATGGGTGTAAGTGTGGGTGTGTGTGTGTGGGTGTGTGTGTGTGTGTGGGTGTATTGTAGGGTGTGGTGAGGATGGTCATATCGAGCGTTTCGGACATTTTGTCCACTTTTTATTTCCCGTTTGTCATATATGTGTACGGGCCCAGACCCAACCTCCAGGAAGACTCTGCTGGCCCTGGGTTGCAGTAGCCTCCGCTTCTGCTGGTTCTGTGGAAACTAAACAGTGCCTTGTGCAACGTCCTGTTTCATTTCAGTCCTCCATCTCTCTCTGGCTCCGCTAACGGCTCTTGATGAAGCTGGACTCCACAAAGCCTAGTCAGCCAGCCTTGCGTAACAAACGCAGGGAGAAAAGTGCTCTTTGTGATAACATGGGAGAGACAGACTCGGAAAACTAGTGATGAATGCACAGGAGGAAAACCGTGACACAAACCGTCCATCACTGAGTCTGCATGAGGACGTAGAATAGAACCTTCCAGAGATTAGTCTTCCCAGTCATGTTTTTTTTCTGAATTTCGCATAAACATTTGTTCACAATGTCATTTTTATCTCTTGTAGCAACAAACAGCCCGACTCCACAGTGATTCTGTCTTGTCCTCTAAAACAGCTCGTGTTGGATGCTGGAACCATTTGGAAGGAACATTTTCATGACTGTTTATCGTGTACACAATACAAAAGTACATAATTACATGGACATGGCTGGCTGCTTTACTGAGAGCACACACGCTTCCATCTGTGAAAACAGCATCTCTACAACTGTCTCTTTTTTCATTTCTTTTTCAACAACAACAGGGCAACAGGGCAAGGCCACTATTAACCAAAGGTAGCTTCAAGAAAAAATCTTTGGACTTAGCATAATGAGAGACACACACACACCGTACATCACTAAACCAATCAAATTCTACTTCAACGTCACATGGTCACGTAACATACTGCATTTCAACGCCTGATAGGAAGTATTGTCATGGTGATACAGGCAGCACAGGGTCCTGACGGAGCAGGAGTGTCCCTCTCTGAGGTAGTCACCTACCTCAGAGGTAGCCAAGGTAGTCACCTACCTCAGAGGTAGTCCAAGGGTAGTCACCTACCTCAGAGGTAGTCCAGGTAGTCACCTGAACACCTGCTTTAAATCGTTTTTTAAACAGGTTTTTGTTAGTTTTTAATCCTCTCCATGATCCTTCTCCTACGTCTTGTCATCGTCAGTAGAATCCATCATGGGCGGCTTTAAAGAAAGCCCCCAAGAAAACAGAGGTCAGGATGGAGTCGCAGAAAAGGTGAGAGGAGGGGGGTGGTGGTCTTGGTGCATCCCACAATGCAGTGCAGTTACCTGTGCGTACCCAGAATGCATTGTGCCCCAAACAAGCGTCATCAGGTGAGGTCCAGCCAGCTGGGTCGTTTGTGGGGCTTGCAGGTGTGCACGTCCACCGTGTCCTCGCAGTCCTTGCACTCCACGGCGCAGCACCACCTGAACTACACTCGCACTGCGTGACGCGCTTCACCCGCATCGTGTCGTAGCCCCCGCCCACAGCACATGACCTCGCAGCCGTCCGTTCCCACTGGAAGACTTATTGCACACCCGCCCGGCTGTTCCCAGAGAGCCTGTCGGAGAGAGACCACACACCTGGTTAGACCACACACCTGGTAAGACACACACCTGGTTAGAACATGCTGGTGACGCCATAGGTGCCAAAGAGACCAGAGAGAGAGACCATGTTTAAGACCAGAGGACCACATTGGAGAGACCGCGACCAGGAGAGACCTGTTAAAGCTCTGTCAGAACAGAGGCTAGGAGAGGTACCCCCGGTTTCTCGTGTTTTGGGAATGTGACCTGTGATGACCACAGGAGGATTTGAAAACCAATCCTGCAGTGTCATGAGGGTGTGAATTCCTTCACAACAGAGACGAGCAGAGGAGAGTCCTGAGCCTCTAATCTGCACCTCCAGCCGTCCCCCCAGTCACGCTCCTGATCCCTGCCCACGACAGCACACTCTCCTGGGGATGAGTCTGTCTACAGGTGGGAGACTCACCACCTGGTGACCTGGTGCGGACGAAAACAACTTGGGAGTTCATCGCTCTAAAGACAGTGGAGGTGGTTGGGGACTTCAGAGAGAGAGCCCAGCCCCCACCCTCCCCCAGCACCCTGTGTGGGCGACACCCTAGAGCTCTTCCACTTACTCGGGGACACCATCATCCACCAGCACCCACTGCTTACTCCACTGGAGCACAGGAGGAGGGAGTCTGCTTACTCCACTGGAGCAGGAGCACAGGAGGAGGGAGTCTGCTTACTCCACTGGAGCAGGAGCACAGGAGGAGGGAGTCTGCTTACTCCACTGGAGCACAGGAGGAGGGAGTCTGCTTACTCCACTGGAGCACAGAGGAGGGAGTCTGCTTACTCCACTGGAGCACAGGAGGAGGGAGTCTGCTTACTCCACTGGAGCAGGAGCACAGGAGGAGGGAGTCTGCTTACTCCACTGGAGCAGGAGCACAGGAGGAGGGAGTCTGCTTACTCCACTGGAGCACAGGAGGAGGGAGTCTGCTTACTCCACTGGAGCACAGGAGGAGGGAGTCTGCTTACTCCACTGGAGCACAGGAGGAGGGAGTCTGCTTACTCCACTGGAGCAGGAGCACAGGAGGAGGGAGTCTGCTTACTCCACTGGAGCAGGAGCACAGGAGGAGGGAGTCTGCTTACTCCACTGGAGCAGGAGCACAGGAGGAGGGAGTCTGCTTACTCCACTGGAGCACAGAGGAGGGAGTCTGCTTACTCCACTGGAGCAGGAGCACAGAGGAGGGAGTCTGCTTACTCCACTGGAGCACAGGAGGAGGGAGTCTTCTTACTCCACTGGAGCACAGGAGGAGGGAGACACAGATTACCGCAGGAAAAGAAAACACAGCAGGAATTACTGAGAAGTCTAGGGGTCAAATAATTGACCTTTAAGCTGTGAAGGAATGAGAGGCCTCATGAGATGAGTCTCTGGGAGGTGAGGAGGTGCGCTGGTATGCTATCTGCCCCATATCCTGTCCACATCTTCATCTACGCTACCATCACATTCAGAACTGCTGTCAACGTCTGTACAACTTCCCAGACATTGTGAAATGAATCTGGACATCGACATATTGCACACTGAGTTTGAATCAGGCTCTAGTGAGGGAGAGTGAAATGTTTCGACGCTTATCTGATCGAACTGAAACCAGGGGGATTTACACCGAGAACCACCAGATAAAGATCTGAGGTGAGAAAAAGGGAAGAAAGACATTTGACAGCAGATCAAGATGTTGCAGTTTCGCCCCCCACCACAGAACCCCAACCCCCCCACACCACAGAACCCGAACCCACCCCAACCCACCCCCCCCCACCCCCAACCCACGGTACATCGCTTTGGATGAAAGCTCCTGCTAAACCAACGAATCACGCGAGCTGATCGACACCCCCTTGACCCACCGGCTGATCTGTCCATGACACAGTAGTCAGGAGAGTTCTCCACGAACACACAGCTCTTTCTTGGTGCTGCCCTGGAGGTTCCTGTCGGCCACGGTGAAGCCCGTCCCGTCCTGGTTCATG
Source organism: Mallotus villosus (assembly GCA_903064625.1). Lineage (NCBI taxonomy): Eukaryota > Metazoa > Chordata > Actinopteri > Osmeriformes > Salangidae > Mallotus > Mallotus villosus. The sequence goes on from CAEFZP010000341.1 coordinate 114,777, forward strand.
GTCACCTCCACCGGCTTGTCGTACTTCTCGCGGAGGATGTCTCCGGTGCGCCGGAAGTCGGACAAGGCGAGCCAGCAGGTCCTCAGGGCGCAGGAGCCGCTGACCCCGTGACACTTGCACATCTTCTCCATGGAGCGCCTCACCGCCTGGAGAGGTCAGGGGTCAGGCAGAGAGGTCAGAGGTCAGGGTGTGATGTCAGACAATAAGGATATACGAGGTCATGGATATGTGCCCGTGAGGGAGTTTTGGCTACTTGGTAAATAATTATGGGGGTGG
>CAEFZP010000342.1:0-336983 GCA_903064625.1 Mallotus villosus
TGCAATGCTTGATAGATTAATATCTCTGACACTTAAACAACACTCACGGGTGTAGAATGATGTATTTTGAGGGTTGAGGTCTCTCTCACACTTGATGGGGAACACCTGAACAGTGTACAGTGCACCTGGGGTCAGGTTCGTGAAGTAATAGGTCAGTTCACTTTGGTTAAATGTCCGGTTTTGTTCCCCTCTGACGTTCACTCGGTAGTGACTGATGTCACCAGGCCCAGCCAACCAGGTCAGGGTAGCGTCATGCAGGGTTATGTTGGTCACTTCTGCCTTGCCATAGAAGCGTTCTAGGCACAGGTGTTGGTTGCGATGGGGTAGTTAAGAGAAAAAGAAGAGCAAAATGACAAAGGCACTTAAATGCACATATAAACAAGGCAAAATCCCATTTACACATTCAAAATGCAGAGTATTCAATTCAGTGTTTGATGCAGAACTTGAACAATTAACTACAGAACTAACTGCTTACCTTCAAAGCAAATATAGGACAAACGTTCAGAGCAGTTCTTTTCAAACCAGAGTCCGGAGCTGGCAATGGACACACATGGGTCCTCAAGGTACACAACCTCATCGTCAGTAGTGGTGCCATTGGTCACGGGTTCAGATACCAATGTAGTCATTGGTATAGTCGTTGGTATAGTCGTCAGTTCAGTCGTTGATGTAATCGTTGGTGGCAGTGTACTAAAATCTGAAGTATTTTCAAACTCGAACGTATTGTTGCTTGTGGTGGGGTATGCGGTGCCCTCATTTTTGCAGCAACAATCACATGTTGGATAGTTTGTAGAATTGTAAATAGTTTTATGATTATGTATCTCATAGACAACCGGAACCATGGGTTTGGATAGAACAGGTCTCCCTGGGTACCAGTTCTGAAAGGACATCGGTTCACCATTGGACCAGCGAGACCAGGGATCTGAGCCATTGAGGTTCTTGCGGAACCCGATCCAGTAATCGGTGGTGAGGTTCTGGATCAGGTGCAGGACATTTTGAGGATTCAGGCTCACCATCTCTTTGTAGCAGACCTGATAGAATGAAACAACAATAATTAGAACATGGAGCATTTTACCACTAAGAGTTCTCCTAAATAGCAGTAAAAGTTCTTAGCTAAGAGTTTCCTCCTAAAACATATTCACAAAGCTGCTGAGACCAACTTTTACAAAAGAATGGGGAGATATCTTTAACTAAGTTGCTATGGATGTTGTTGCTTATTGCAGCTAATTATTAGCCTCTTACATGTGCATCTCACCCCAGATAGACAATTCATACTGCTGCCTTTATGCATATTCACTATTTGTTTATGAGATGCACATGTAAGAGGCGGATAATTAGCTGAACATATAATTACTTTAATAAGGGGCACTTAGCCTACAATTAAAAATGTTTATTTTAATATGGCAACATTGTACCTCGTTCTACAATATTTCTATGATGAAATGAACTGACAGAGACCCATCCCCTATTAGCTAATCACTGTGGGCATAGTTTATAAGCTTGTTGACATCATCCATAGCAACAACGTCAACCCATCCCTTTGTCTTAGCTTAAGATTTCCCACCATTCCTTAGTAAAGGTTGGTCTCAGCAGCTTTGTGAATATGTTTTAGGAGGAAACTCTTAGCTAAGAACTTTTACTGCTATTTAGGAGAACTCTTACTGTTAAGATCAAATGTTTTGTGAATACGGCCCCTGATCCGGATGTTCCTGTACCTGGCAGTGCTGTCTTGCCTGGTCCCAGGTGGAGGCATTGGACCATCTGAAGTACTGAGGTTCAGCCCCACAACACGCCCAACACAGAGCTGAAGGACAGAGATGAGTTTTTGCATAATGTTTGCATTTAGTCCAGGAAGTAAGGACGTATGTCATCATAAAATATATATTGGGTTGTTTACACTACATGATAACGTTATTGGTTGAAAAAAAGTTTGTCACTGCACTGTCAGTATCACACAATACAGTTTCAAAGGGAGGGAAGGGAATATCATTCTTCCAATACATTTAAAGGGCTGTTATAACAGTGGTAAGTTCATCGAAAACATTTTATACTGCATATACCTTATTACATATTACTACTTAATATGTATGCATAGGCGATTTTACCGCGAGTGCAGGGGATGCATTTTCACCCCCTACTGTTGGGAATTATTGTAAAAAAAAACTATGAAATAGTAAAGCTATTTCAAAGTGATGTCAGAGCTGTATGTTCTATCATGGTTTGTTGTACTCTAATGATTAATTTAACATTTTAAGACCTAGTATTAATTTTCAGCATGTTTTTGTAAGCAAAAATAATAAGATCACTACCCTTTGCACAGAATCATCTATGTATGTATGTATTAAAAGAATGATATTCCCTTTGTAAAAGCTTAACTTCTTTACTTGCACTTTACTTTCAAAGGCATTGTTTGATTTCAAATGTTGGAGTTTGGAGCCAAAACAAAGAAAAGGTGTCACTGTGCAATGTCTGAAATATAAATATTTTACTCACCCAAAAAAGTCAAATGTATCCAGTTCATCCTCAGATTTGTGACAATGGTCTAATTCTAGTTCAGGTCAGAAAATCCAACAACACATTTATTATTTGAAAATATAACTACTGAACACCCCAAAACAACAGATTATAAGCATCACCTTTCCTACTTTGTTCGTACAGGTTTGCCTCCAAGCATCGCAAGCACAACTGTGTCCTGAAAGGCTGCAAAGTCAATATGAGGATGTTAAAAATGGTGAACATTCAAAACAGGTGAAGAGAACTCAGGACGCCTAGTCCCTGTTATCAGAAATGACATGGGAATTCAGCTGTTTTGCATTACTATACACAAGCAGAGTATTGATAGAGGCAGGCTGAGCCGACGGGCATGGTCCCTACATGCAAAACTAAACAAATCGACAATTTATCATAATTTAGGAACTACAAAGGGAAAGACATGACCTGAGTAGCATAGTAAAATGATCTCACAGCTGGCTTCAAAGCCTAACATGAAACAGACGAGGCAAACTTTTTATGAAAATGTATTTTATTGAAACTCCCTGAAACAGAGCTCTCAAGTCTCACACATTTGCCGTGCCCTCACGCAACCCTCCCCACCGCCGCCGATCATTTTTGTACCCATATCTCACGCCAAAATTTGGATGAAATTTACATTTACAGACGCTCTCATCCAGAGCGACTCACAGTAAATACAGGGACATTCCCCCCCCGAGGCAGGTAGGGTGAAGTTGCCCAAGGACACGTCTTTCACACGGCCGCAAATCGAACCGGCAACCTTCTTATTAAGAGCCCAATTCCCTAACCGCTCAGCCATCTGACCCCCAAAACTTGAGAGCCCTGTCCTGCAATGTATTTTTCCATAAAAAAGAAAGCATTCTGCCTTAGCACCAAGTTCCAACAAGATAATCAATCAACGTTTCATAAAGTCATTACAGCAGAAAATACATATGCTAGCATACATGGTAATGCATTTTTAGCAGAGAGGGAGATTATACAAAAAAACATGAAATTGTACAAAACAGCTGAATAAAAGGAATTATAAAAAAAAACGGTACAGAGGATGATCAATCAAAACGTGGCAGTGGTTAGTTTTAGATTATTTTATTTTTTAAATGCGAACAAGAAAACAAAACATAACTCTTTAGGGGAACTGGCCAATGAGAGCTGTCAGCATATTAGTCGTTTCTGGGTACGAAACTGATAGGGCCAAATCATTAAACTAACCTAAAGTGCTAGTGGACAAACGTATCTCTAAGTGGGTAGCATTTAGCTCCAGCTGTCACAATGGGCCCACACACAACATGCAACCCCAGCTGTCACAACGGGCCCACACACACACAACATGCGGCTTCTGTGGCTACTCGGAGCTGTCCTTCAGTAGCAGTCGCTTGCCACTCTTTGGCTCCAACATCTCCAGTTTGGCCGTCTTCTGACTGTTTAAGGAGATGTTGGGGTTAGTTGGGAGCCACAAAAATGCAAAGCTACTAATAAAACTGTGGTAATAATAACAGGGGTGTATGCTGGCTGCATGTTAGGTGCCCATATGCAGTCTGCAGTCACACACACAGATAGCTTGAATTTCACCCAAAATGGCTACAGGAGGCCTATTTACCTTTTCAGCTTGACTTTCTCGACATCAGCTGCTGGCATACGGTCAATCAGTTCCAGTCCGTCGTTTACCTTTTTCAGCCACTCGTAGCGCTCTCTTCCATGAACCTGGAGGGGTGAGTCAGACCAATAGAAGTTCGAACTGAACAACGCAACTTCTGAATTATCTGGTCGTTGCCTGCGTGCCACAATGTACTTACGCGGAGGACAAAGACGTCGTCGTCTTCGGAGCCAGAGTTGGTGCTCTTGACTTTCTTGGCTTCTGTAGCAGGTGCTGGCTGGCTCTCTGAGGAGAGAGAAGACAACATGAGGACAGAGGAGACAACATGAGGAGAGAGAAGACAACCCGAGGACAGGGGAGACAACCTGAGGACAGAGGAGACAACCTGAGGACAGAGGACACCAACAAGGGGGGAGGGGGGGTATCTTTTACAAAAAGAGGAAGGGAGACCGCAAGGTAGGACAGGATATCATGCTGCTTTACTTCTCTTGGTCGCGGGCGTCTTGCTGCCGTTCTGGGGCTTGTTGGCGTTCACCTCCTCCGTCTTGCGGTCGCGTCCGGGGCATGCGCAAACACGGACCTCGAAACAGCGGCGCCCGAGAACTTGGCCCCTTACGGTGACGGGAGAGATGAAGACCCATTATATAACACACACACACAGAGAGAGAGAGACAAAAAAAGAGATGTACAATCAAATAAGCAGCAAATTCTCACAGGCGAACGCAAAAAGCGAGTAAAGGAGGGACTCACTCGGGCGTCTCCAGGGTCAGGATGGTCAGGATGGGCCGACGGTTCATCCCACCCATGCAGCTGCTGTTGCACATGTAGTTAAGCAGCAGGGTTGTCACCTCAGAGCCCAGCTGCGAATAAACAGTCAAACAAACCCCTTCAAAAATAGACAGCGCGTCACAACTAAAACGGTCGCCTTGCTTGCGTGGCGGCGCCAAGCCTCGTTCTGGTTGTTACAACGAATGCTTTTGATTACTGCTCGGATCTCAAAGATGCAGATCGGTTGGGTTGGCTCAACCGTGGCATGTCGAGCTGTTCTTTTCCTGAGCTACATCAGGAGTGGGGTGTGGAGGGAAGGGGGGGGGGCACACACCTGGGGGGGCTCGTACAGCACTGTGACGCTCTGTCTCCCGGTGTGTTCATCCTCCACGTACTGAGCCTGCTGGTTCCCCTCCACTCGGATGAGGTGACCGCGGTGGGACACGCCTGAGGGGGTGACAGGAAGAGTTGGGACTCATTTCTTCCTCCTGTATGTGACCTGTACAAGGCTTTTTGTGTTTTCTCCCTCTCTCACACACACACAAACACACACACACATTCCTTCCCACCTTCGTTGTTCTCGGCCACCTTCTGGTGGTGGGGGCAGCGGCGGACCACCTCGGCCACGTGCTCCGCCTTCTTGTAGACGGCTGTGGCCCGGAGGAGAGCTCCCTGGGGGGGCTCCACAGCCACCAGCACCTCGATGGGACAAGTCTTGGCCAGCTGGCAGTACAGTTTATTCAGTTGCTGGGAGAACTGGGAGGTGGGGAGATGGGAAAGGAAAAATAGAAGGTAATGAGTGAAGATTTGGCATTAGGACATGTGCATTTACTCTGAATGAAGCCAAGAGGTAGGTTTGAATAAGCAAGTTATGAAGTAGGTTAGAAGAGCAGGGCACGGAGAACGCTGTGCTCGATTGACAGCGCTTACATTGGGCTTATGGACAGTGCATCTCAAACGACTGAAAAAGTTGTAATCACACAATACTCAGTCTAGAAGTCTTTTGAACATTGAAACACTAATTACATTTGTATCTCGTACCTTTCTTTTTGATTGGGCGTGCTGCATTTTAACCCTGTTCTTGCTGGGGGGGAAAAAAAGAGTTCCAGAGGAACATGCCCCGTCTTGTCTGACCCGTGCATTACAACCAGCCTGCAACTCTCTTGGACCAATGACTAGCAGGGGGCGTTGGTTTAGTGATAGTGCAACCTAACCTTAATCCACATAGGCCTATCCTAGTGTGCCGACCAGTAATGCATTGGGGTAACCCTTTGCACAATTGGCTGTTTTTATATGACTTCAAATCATTTAAACTTGCCTTTTTAGCAAATCGTCACAATGAAATGAAGGCCACATGAATGCAACTGAATGGAATATCCTTTGTCATCGGTAAAGCAAGTACAACATTTTGTCAAAATTAAATAGGATGAGACATTCAAGCCTAGGGTGAAACATTGACAAATCTTATTTATTCTGAGGTTGAAATAGACTAAATATTTGATCAATTATAATGAAATTCCATTTTAAGAGTTAAAGAATATTTGTATATAAAGTTTTTTGTATATTCATTTTCGGGTTCCCCTAAAATGGACAAATAAGTTCACGGAGAACGACCAAGTGCGTCACAACCATTTTGTTCACGCCAGTGGTTGACCACCATTGGTTGAGGAAGCCACGGTAATGGCTCATGCTGCCGACTGACTGAGACATTTGAGAAGGAGTGAAGCACATTTAGTATGTTGCCAATTGAGCATTTTAAGTAGGGATGCAGAATAAATATACTGCTCAAAATAATTAAAGGAACTGTTTTTTTTTATCAGGGTAGGGCATATCAGTAGCTATATATATCCACCATAATATTTAGTCACATTGACATCTGATGTGTTTTTAAAGTGTTCCTTTCATTTTTTGGAGCAGTGTATATAGCCATAATATGCTTTATTCACTTTTTCGTGTCCTTTTTGGGGATACTTTGAGGTTAAACTTAATAACTTGAGTAATTTCGATATATGTATATTTACAACTGGGTGAAACTGATTGGAAACATCATGGGATTGGCAATCACAATATTTTGAAGAAACAATATTTTCATTCACATCTGTGGCTCCAGGCTTCTGGGATAGTGATAAGGAAAGGCATTAATAAGTCATACAACTAATAACAATTGTGCAAATGAGTTCCCTTTTCAATAGACGTAATGATTTCAGAGCCGATCATATTTTGTTTTCTAGGCTGTCTGTACGCCTAGTTCACTTTGAATCTAGAAAGAAACCCCCCTATTTTGGTATTGTTTTTAAAATATTTTTTGTGCACTACACAAAGCTCGGGGTGATACTAATGTAAATTGTGTGATGCTTGCATATGCTACCAATCAGTGTGGTAGAGGGTGAGGGATTGAATGAGCTAGTTTGGCACCTCGAGTCCGACAATGTTATGCCATCAAGAGATACGGTGACCAAACGCATTGAAAACAACAAAAAGTTAATCGACATCCCCTGTACTTACAGTGGAAGTGACAGACTTGGCGATGCCGGAATCCTGGAAGCTCAGTTGGAAGTTGTGCTGGCCTGGGTGGTCGACAGTGGACAGCACGGTGGAGGTCGGGGGTGGCACGTTGTCAAGAGGCGAGCCCGAGAACTCCTGGGTGCTAGGCAACTCAAAGAGGCGTTCGTCAAAACCCTCATGGAGAGCATCATCAGGTATGAGCTGGAGGGGGGAGAAAAATCACTCAACTACTTTTGAAATGTAACTTTAAGCCTCTGAAAGTTTAAATCAGCCAATTTTTTTATCAGGGCGAGGACAGTTATGAAAGGCAACCTCTTCATTGGCCTATATAGTCCTAACTTACCGTAACATTAAATTCTTCCCAGTTTCTGGTGGGAGTTGGACTGTCAGTAGTCAGAGGACTTTGTGTAAGAGAGGGACAAAAAGATAGAAAAAAAACGTAAGTCTTTGTTTCATCTCATGGGTATAGATACGTTACCGGGCCAAATGATTGTGTCAACGTACATGTTCTCCCACAGCTTCTGAAAGGAGCCTTGGCTCAGGGTAAAGTTGTCCAACAGCTCTTCCATCTGGTGTCCCCCGTTCATTCTCTCAGCTGCTCGCACGGTGATGTTAGGTGGTGCTGAAGGAGGCTGGAGACAGGAAGGCGACAGGGTCTGTGAGGAAGAATTGAGTCAAATAGAAGTGAATTGATGATTTAGACAAAAACACTTTCGCTGTTGCTAAATGAGTGGGAACTGTGAAGGAAGGTCAGAGTCATAAAGGAATGGAAAAAAGCATTTAGAAGTACGACTTGGAATGCATCTATAACAGCGCAGTAACTGAAGCAGGAATTCAGGGTGGTTTAAAGTAAAGAAATAAAGTGAATCAAAAGAAAGTAAAAAGTACAATGATGGTGACTCACTTATATAATAACGCATTGGTTAGAGGCTAACCAAAGACCATTGGATGTGAACTTTAGACCTTATTCACACACACCTTTTTTTCTTCGAATTTATATAATAAAATAGCAATGATTAGCTGATGCACTTAATCCTTGTACCAGTACTATGTCTAGCCAACCATGTCTACGTTCTACAAGAGAGGACGGGATGGAATACACCTAAATAACTAACTAACGCTAGATTCTGATTTCAGTCTAATTTACCCCACATCCAACATACCCCTTTCTCTGGCTAATTGACAAACAGTTAATAACTTAAGAGTAATTGTTAATTATACAATGTGTGCAGAACAAGCAGGTGAGCAAAATATGCTACAATTTTGAGTCCAATGCATAACTAAAACGGGATTAATTCGTTGAAGAGACAAGTTAATGTTACTAAAACTAAACACAGAGCTACATAAACTAGAACTAGCTAGGCTAGCGACCATAATTTCTTCTATCCGTTAAACCTAAGGCTTAAACAAACATGCAATCATTTTAAGCGACGTGAGTGATTGATATAAAGTTTGACAATCAGATGCGTTAACGATGGATAAGCCTAAACGTGATTGTGGCTAATTAACTAGCACTAATCAGTGTAGCAAGCAAACTAGGTTGCCAGCTAGCTAGCTATCTAGCTTGACTCGACGTCGATTATGCGTTTGTTTTAGAATGTCCCATGCAATGAGCGAAAAGAGTGCAAACTTTTCAGTTAATGAATGACAAAAAAAGACACTGAACATCACATCGTCACATTGACTAAAATACCTCGCCTCCTGTAGAGTAATGTTGTGTAAGTCTTTAGGTTGCACCCTTTCTAACAAAGATAAAAATCGACCAGTCGTTCGTGGTCGCTTGCAATCTGCGACAGAGGAAACAATATTTTGATGCAAGCAGCTCCACGTTTCGGGGATTTCCCGAAAAACCTGAATGGGGAAGGTTGAACTCCCGGGACCGGCCACCAATCACAGACTACATAAGGCAAATGTATGTTTTTAAATGGAATGGCGCCATATGCAATATATGAAACTGGATCTTTCCTTAAAGCAAGCTCACCCACGAAGACAGGCTTATTTCGGTTAGTCTGGCAAATATGTAATTGATTCCGTTTTAACATAACTATTTAGCTCAAACTCATGATTTGTCAAATATTCTGGGAAATTATTAGCCCAACCAGTCTGGTGCAAACTATGGCTACTCTCATGCTCTCTGAGTTGTTGCTTATGAAGACACAGTTCACCCAAAAAGTTCAAAGCAAAAATCTTGCTTGTATTTTGTTGTTATTTTTTTACTGAGCTTTGGAGATTTCGGTAGCTATAGCCATTTTCCAAAAATTGGAAATACATTTTTTGAATTCTGAATACTGGACATGGTGAGATTAAAAACATTTTAGTGACCATTAGTGACAATATTTATTTATTTAGAAAACATTTGAGACCCCCTTCACTTTCAGGGGGGCTCATGGGTTAATGGGGGGGGGGAGGGCTCCGGACCCCCCCCGTATTTCGCACACTGCGCTAGGCCCTACAATGATAAATGATAGGCTATATATTATATAGGCTAAAATGATATTGACCGGTCGTGTCGGTGTATAAATAAAAACAGAAGCCCTAAGGGAGGAGTGTACGAAGTAGGCTACTGTGAGATGTACTAAACAACTAGTAGCCTACACAACTAGTAAACAGTACAAACAGAGCAGAAGGTTTTACCCAGGTGAAGGCGTGCGGAACCCTGGTGCCTGAGGACAAGCCCTGACTATTTGCTTCCGGCACATGTTCACCAGTCATGTAAATGGAAAGAAACTGGCCATGGTCAACGTGATTGCTGTTGATGGAACTAGCAGGGGAGGTTCTAGACCATTTCAACTACATAACACATAATTTTTGTATTAGTTTTCTTCACTACATCACAGACATTACCAGGCAAAATACCATGTTTATGATTATTTAGACTCGTCATTTAGGGGGGGCACAAGGGGGTCCAAGCTTGTCACAGGGGCACTGCACCCCACCCCCTAGAACCGCCCCTGCTGACTAGCTGCTCTTCAGTGTATGTCAGATTCAAAAATGGCTTGTCTGTCTGAATGTTTGTTCCCACAGTTCTACACCCTCCCATTATCATATCGGATGAACAAATAAATAAATAGGGTCTAAATGGATAGAAATATAACCTAACTATTAATTTAAGCCTTTTCTCCCTCAAAAATTAGTAATTCCTCACTCAATAATCTATTTGCATTCATTGATGCATATATTAATGCATGCAATTGTGCATGTATTTATATGGCAGGTTGCTCCATACTTGTATCCCTATTTTAAATAGCACCCGTTCTTTTCCCACACATCATGTTACTGCAACAATATTAAGAACCAGTTGGCCCCTCAGGCAAATACACACACACACACCCACAAACACACACTCACGCATACGTCATTACCAAGGAAAGGTATTTACATCGCCTGACTTGCCAGGTCACTTGAGTCACTGTTAGAGGGCAGTCACATGTTCTCATCTGTGAGGTGGTGTGACTTTGTTTTAGATATCTGATTGTCGTTCTCAGTTTGTGAGTGTGAGTGCGAGTGCACTGTGAGTTTCAAAGTTAGCAAAGGCAGAGTTTTAGGGTATAAGGGAAAGCGTGCATACTGGCTTGCATGTAAATGCTAACATAACTATGTGTATATAATAATAGTATGATACATCTCACAGTTCTTCGCACACCTCTTCCTATGTCTGTATTTATCATTAAAAAAATTATAATCTTATATTTGTATATAGTATAATTCGTATGTTATATAGGTAACCTTTAGTTTTTTCCCTTTCTTGTCTGCTGTTACACTGCAATTTCTCCTTGGGGGTCAATAAAGTACCTAATACTACTGCTGTGTAGACATGGCTAGGAGCTTAAGTTTTAGTTCAAAATGTTTTAGCCTAATTCACAATTTGTTCTTCTCTCATGAAAGCATATGTGTTTCTCTTTTCATTTTTAAATAGCTCCAATGACCTCTCTTATCTATCTGGCCCTGGATGTTTGCATGCTCTGCTGGTTTTGGGGGGCTCCAGCCCACTGTTCTCTGGGTATAGAGTTTCTCTCCATTTAGTGTGGGCCACACACATGACTGGGACTGGGGCCCTGGCGTTGAGAGAGGGTGTCAGGTTTTGTTTCTCAATCCACGCATCAGATCAGAGTAGGATGGAGCAGTGGAGATGAGATGAAGATGTCAATTCAAAGTGGGAGGGGAGTAGGGCTTGGATTGAGTTAAAGAGCAATCATTTTCCATGAGCTATTTTATAGGTTCTGTTCTACCTCCCAACCAACGCCCCCCAACTCCCTAATCCATGCCTCTAGACACACCTACTTGCTGTGCCCAATTTCCACCTCTCTAGCACCAGCCCGAGTGATATGTTCCAAATTTAGGCTCCACCTGTTGCCTTGGGAAGGATTAATATTTTGTGTGAAATAGGGGAGGGTTTGTGGATGGGGTGATCCGGCGGTGTACTGGCTGGGTGCATGGCCCCTTTGGCATGTGTTTGAAAATAGCCTGGCGGATTCACAGCAGCTAAAATGCCAGACAATAGGAGACATAGAGGCACAGACAAGTCTGTTCTGGCTGTACAGCACAAGAGTCAGAGCCTCAGATAAGTGCTGGTGGACAGTGGCTTCAGTTTATTTCAGGCCAAGCCTTTGCACGGGACTCAGGACTGTTTCCGTTACTGGCAACAAAACAAAAATATATTTTGTATAAATATACGTTGATTGACAATGAAATAGAGTGTAATAGGCCTAGACAATGCTGAATTCATGTTTTTTGCTAAAAAAAATAAAAAAAATACACCCAAGAGACAGTTTTCCTAGGCCTGACTGAAAGGAGGTCAAATAACTCACTCGTCTGGTGATTTCACCAGTCTGTATACAGTTGACACACTTGTCTTCAGGCAATGGTGGATAAGGTCAAGAAAGCTTTCTGCTTGCGTCTTTCCGCAAAAGACGACCTCTGTCACAGGCTCTCAAGAGGGACGGCTAAACCTCCCTCCAGTACCCCTCACAACCCCTCCCTCCTTTAGAAAAGACCAAGAGTTGTAAGAGAGACTGTGGCAGTGGCATTCTATTAAAGCTGAACGGACGCACCACGAACTTCATTAAAGACAGGATCCAGTGAATGAGACGCATTAACACTTGCGCCTAATTTGTTCTCTTTATCGTGGATCTTTACTTTTTTGGATCACTTTAATTCCACACTTGCGTGGATTTTTTGGGTGTACAAAGGGATTTCACGTGGTTGGGACTGCGCGAACGAGAGAGACAACTGAACGGCTACGATCGGTATCTCAGTCTGCAGCCATGCCAGTTGGGTTTCAGCAACTTGGAGGGGAGGTAACGTCAAATTTCAAGTTTAAAAATGGGTATTGCAGATCTAAATGAACGATATTTAAAAATCCATCGTCATTGCGCAATGCACGCTCAACCGATGGGCCATCCTATAGGCGCAGATATACTGATTGCCTCAAAGCATGACAGGGATGTTACGTAGGTGTCGTATTCATTGATTCATTCATTATCAGAAAAAAACATTTACACGTTTTTATTGACACCTTAGATATACAACACAAACTATAGCTAAACTTTGCTGCATTAGGTTTATGTGAATTTCGGCTGCACCAAAAAAGAAACGAATGAGCATTTCATTCGTTTTCAAAAGTAAGCTAATGAGAGAAATGTGAATTGTAAAATTGTGTTTGTCCTCAGTGGTGACCTTGACGAGGAAGACCTTTCTATTAGCTATGCTGCTAGGTCTGGGTCAGGTTGAATTGGGTGGGTGAGTGTGTGTAGTTCAATGGGTTTACATCACAGCTGCCGTGAACATGACCACCTCTCAAATCCTCACCCCTCTCAGGTCATATAGGCATTATGGCAGTATTTTCTCAGGTCCGTGGTAAGGAGAGGACTCTGGTGTGTAAAGCTGTAACAGTATTACAGAGCACTTAGACATTGCCATAACACTCAGCAACTTGCTGACGACAGAACCTGATAACGTGACAAACGTTAGAAAAAAGCTGAAAAAAGGGTAGTTTGTCTTGACTTCACAGAACCATATCTTCCATATGTTTGCATATGGAGTGAGGTGTTGTGGGGCATGTATTCAATGGAGTGAATTAGAGCAAGACTTTGGCATTCTAGCTTTATGTGGGTATCTGTCATACATGGGCTACACACACACACACACACACACACACACACACACACACACACACACACATACAGACACACAGTCAAAGGCACGCACACACCCTTGTATTGGTTTATTTATTTTGGTGGATTAGAAAGCACAGCTTGTCTGGAGACTTTACACTGCAAGGTCATGTTGCTAATACACAGGCACGCCCAACCCATTCTCTTCACAAGGTACCTAATACAAACATGCAGCACATTGTTTGAGTAAGTCACCATTTATGTCGTACTAGAAATTGCCAACTCCGTCTAGTATCCCGCACACATTTTCTGGGAAAACATATTGCAAATTGATTTTAGTAATGGCACAACATGCAAAATGAGTGAAAGTGCACCGGTTATGTTCCCTGTACAGATACTATTATTCACTCTTGTAGATTGTGAAAGGTTCTTGAGCCAGTCAGGCTCAACTCTCCGTTGGCAGTGTCGAACATAAACTGATGTCAACAGAAGGGTGGTTTCTCTCAAACTCCTGTCAGTCAGCGTGGAGACAGGTGTGTGTGGCCAATTGGGGAATGGGGGGGGAGGGGGGGGTAAAGTCCAAGCACCAATCACACGATACACAGTTAAGTCCTGCCCACTGCTGAATAGATTTTTTCTCATTAATAACACAGTTATATATATAGTGCATATTAGAGACTGTGTGAGGGTCCGTGTTTGTTTGTGGTGAGTATCCATTTTATCTTGAAGAGACAGTTCACCCCAAAATAAAAATGTTTTTCTCTGATTGTTATTTATTTATCTATATTGTTTTGGTGTGAGTTGTGGAAAAGTAATGGAACTATGGCACTCGGCTTGTGGTGGTCAAATCGGCAAAAAATAATTAATAATATTAATAATTAAAAAGAAAATGTGAAAAACTGTCAGAGGATTATTGTATTTTTTAATGTAGGGATGAACCACATTGCCTTGTAATCTTGGCTCTCCAGGGTGAGATGTGAAATAAAGGTGTAATGTATGGTAAACAGGGGCATAGATTTTATTAGACATGAGTGGGACATCCCACCACTTTTTGAAAACACCAAATATGTCCCCCCAGCTTTTATTAAGAAAATGATATTGAACGGCCTCATCCTCAGTTGTTAAGCTGTCCCACCCAATTTGAAAACAAACCTGTAAATGTTTCAAATCACCTACGATCTTCAACTTCTTGTGCTGTTAAGTGTTTGTGCTTCTTATCACCATGGTGACAACGTGTGTTCTCATGTGTGCCCTGTGTCCTGATTCAGACGGTGACTGGAACCCTCGCTCTCTCAGTGTTCACCGCTGTGCTCGGATCCCTGCAATTTGGCTACAACATTGGCGTCATCAATGCCCCTCAGAAGGTAATACATCTAGCATTCACAGATCAAACTCACTTCGCTTTAGATGTAGGATGTCATCGATCTTAAGTCTTTCGAGACTGTTTGTTCCAGAAGAGGGGAAGGTGACGCGGCTAATCTGATAAGGATGTGTGATATTGCTCTGATGAGGCACGTGAGGGAAGTGATATGACATTTAACCAGATGTCCCCGGTTGGTTCCGGAACAGCTAAGTCCATTCTCATTGTTGCAGCTGTTACAGACCATCGTGTCTGTGTGTGTATACCCAGAGCATATAATTACAGAGACATAGAGCTTAAAGGGAAACCTGAAATATGGGGATCAATTCCTGTAACCGATGAGTCACGTTCTAATTGTGAATGATAATTGGTCATTCCATGAATGATCTGCCATTTATTTAGCCCAAAAAGCATTGAAAGGGTTTTAGTGGTTTGATAAATTGGCTGGAGCCAGAGGAGGAGGGAGAAAGAGCCAAAAGTGGAAAGGAAAACGAGTGAGAGACCCCGGGGAAGAGGATGAGTAAGGAGAGAAAGAGACAGCAAGCATCCAGTACACTATAGCAGAGAGTGGGATGTAAGGAGGGAGTATCTGAAAAATGTCAACACGGGGGTGTGTGTGGCACATCATGCAGCATGCGGAAGCACGGTGCCCCGCCAACCCCCCCTTACCCCTCCCCCACCCCCCCATTCCCCCCTCTCCTTCCTGGACCATCACTACCCCATGTCATATGTACCTATTTGTATCCCCCCCCCACGCACACACACACCCCACACACACACACTTCACCATTCCTCCATCTCGGGTGACCGGGCACAGCTGAGAGTTGCAACCCGAGGCAGCGGTCTGACACTGGCGCTTTGGTGTCATGGGAAAAGAGGGGCTATTTCTGTCTCCTTTAAAGGGGGTCGTTGGGGAGCCACGCTCATATGGTTCGCCAAGGGTTCACGTTGTGACACAGACAAGGGGGGGGGTACTAGGTGTCTTTTTGGGAAAGGGACACACATCACGGTGCACGTACGCTAGATTAGAGGGGCTCGAATACTGTGAATGCGGTGCCGGTTGAAGTTTCGCTTGTGTGGAGGATTGCCATCGAGCTGTATGGTGACACCTTAAGAAAGCCAACCAAATTATAACTATCTATCTGGCCTTTTGCACTTATGACAAAGGGATTGTCTATGGCTAAGTATGGCATTGATTTTCTGCCACTTGTTGCATTTCAATCCCATATCTAATGTTTATTAAGCAAAAGTGGGAACAACTTCGGTGTTTATCGAATTGTTCTCAATGAGACCTAGTAAGGGCAGTCAAAGGGGATGGTCACTTTAAGGACAGTGAGTCAGACATAATCAGTCATCTTGTCACCAGTCAGGTGAGCAGTCATACGAGACATCACAACTTCCCAGCCTATGTAGGCATGTGACCTGCCGTCATGATAGCGCGTCATGTCCTTCAACTCTCACTCTATGCACACCAGGCCAAAACCTTGACCCTCCGTGACAGAAATGGTGTGCTGGCTTTGAGCTAGAGAGACTGGGCTGGTATCATCCTGACCGCACCATGTCTGACCTCCATTGCTGAAGGGTATTCTAGTCCAGGGCTTTGTGGGTGTGTAGAGGACCATCGTTCTAAAACCGATTGGTAGGAAAAGTGCTTGAGTTGGTCAGGAACTGAACTGTGAACTGTTTCTGTGTTACATTGTGTTAGGCTTACGGAACCTATACTAAGAGGTGTTGGTGTTGATTTTATATACGTAGCTGCTGTACTGTAGACATTCGAATTAAATCAATGTGAGAGTTGTAGTGTACATTTAAAGCCTATGTGGTCATTTTACCTCATGATTAAGTCACGTTTTGAGTTGTTTGTTTGGGTTTAGCTTGACATAATTCCCTATGTTATTTCCTGCTTTTGCTTTGCAGTACTCTCCTGCATATTGTCTCTCCTTGACCTTGACCTGTGTCTCCTCCTTCTTTCTCGCCCGTCAGATCATTGAGCAGGACTACAATGCCACGTGGCACCATCGGTACGGGGAGCCCATCCCCCTGGGAACGCTCACCTCGCTCTGGTCCCTGTCTGTGGCAATCTTCTCCATAGGAGGCATGCTCTCCTCCTTCTGCGTGGGCGTCATCTCAGAGTGGCTGGGCAGGTAGGGACAAAGCACAGAAAGAGCACCCGCACACGCACGCACACGCTCAGACACACAAGATGCTGCGACCGTACGCAAATCACACGATGAAAGGCATCTGAGAGACATGCGAACCTGTCCTGTACTGCATTTAAATTCGAGGCAGTACCCTGACAGGTGACTGCCACGGAACTGTCAATCAGAATCATTGGTACTTTCAGCCCCCGTTGTAATAGGCTGTATCATGCCCCCTCTTTTCTGTCACTGATCCAAAATGGATCCTCATTTGGAGCAGATGGCTGAGCAGTTAGGGAATTGGGCTATTAATCAGAAGGTTGCCGGTTCGATGCCAAATTACGTTGTGTCCTTGGGCAAGGCACTTCACCCTACTTGCCTCGGGGAGAATGTCCCTGTACTTACTGTAAGTCGCTCTGGATAAGAGCATCTGCTAAATGACTACATGTCATGGGTTGGTGCCTTTCATCCAGTCTGTCTGTCAGGAAGTGCATCCACTGTTATGTTGTCGAGTTTACAGCTTTGACACTAGCTAGTACGCAAGCTGGATTATAGCCCAGAGACCTGGACTAGTGAAAGGGGCTCCCAAAAGAGATGAGTGGGGAAAAGGGAGCAGTAAGGCTGTGTGTGCTGAATGTGTGTGTGTGGGCTGTGTATGGTGTGTGCTATGTGTGTGTACATGCTGTGCGTGTGTGTATCTGCATGGGCTATCACAGTTGAGTTCTCTACCTGATCTCTCTCCCTGATGCAACCCTCATGCAAATCCTTACCTGCTTTACATGCTTTACTGTTATCATATTTGGTTCCGTCTCAAATGTATTACACACTTCACATCATAAACATACTTTCAGTTGAGGCATGCCTTTGTTGGAGCCTAATCAGTTATTCATATTTCTTGTGCCCATCCTTAGCATTTTTAAGCTTTGACAAAGTGCGCATGTGAGAGTAAAACATGCTTTTCATTTTTATTTCGTATCAGATGTTAAAAACCCACAACTTAGTCTGCACATGTTTGTTTGTGACTAAATCCTGCCATCTAGAGGCTTTGCATGAGCCTCCAACATCTCACTACTCTTTTAGAGTGGTTTACTTTGTGCAAACTAGCTACTGGTTTTCCATGTTGAAAAAAACCTTTGTTTCTTTGTGTTTCGTCAGGAGGAAAGCCATGTTGATCAACAACTTGTTTGCGTTCATTGGCGGAGGCCTGATGGGGATGTCCAAGCTCAGTCGGTCATTTGAGATGATGATCCTCGGCCGCTTTGTCATCGGGATGTACTGTGGTGAGGATCTGGTAGACTCAATGCTTATCCGGAGAAACATATATAGGACCCTGATATAGGACTATTATAGGCCTACCCCTAATTAAAAAGCTGGGAAGAATATTCATAGAAAATAGTAGAATTCCATTGCAAATGCAAGTTACAGTATACAAGCATTTTACCCAAACTATCTGAATATGATACTGTATACTAGTTTCTGTTCCTTGTCATGTTATACTCAGGATTGGCTTCAGGGCTGACACCCATGTATGTGGGTGAGATTGCACCCACCAGTCTCCGAGGGGCACTGGGCACCCTGCACCAGCTGGCTATCGTCACAGGCATACTCCTAGCACAGGTAGGATTCTGGACATACGTGTGAACTCTTTTCAAAAACAAGCAGCAGGCAGAGCGTTCCGGAAGGGTTCAAACGGTTTTGGAACTAGAGCACATTTCTTAACGGAACACACATCGATAATTACATTCGTTAATATGCAAAATTGGCTACGGTGTAGGTGGTTTACTTTTGGATGGTTTATTCACCCTATCCCCTTCCTAATTGTCCGTCTCTCCTTCCCCTGGTAGATCCTCGGTCTGGAGTCTCTGCTGGGTAGTGAGGAGCTCTGGCCGGTGCTGCTGGGGATCACCGTTATCCCCACCGTCCTGCAGATGGTGCTGCTGCCCTTCTGCCCCGAGAGCCCCCGGTTCCTCTACATCATCCGCTGCCAGGAGCACCACGCCAAGAGTGGTGAGAGAGGAGATGTCTCGAAACGTGGCCCGGTATCTCTGGAGTGGCCTCCTTTCCTGTCTCTCTTAGGAGTCACTAAGCTTAGAGGACCTTTAGAGACTTCGCGGAAGACGTCCCTAAACATTGAGATGTGTACCAGAGATAAGCTATCAATGAGCATTGTGTCTCTCTCACTTTCTCTCTCGCTCTATCTCCCTCTCTCTCTCTCTCTCTCTCTCTCTGTGTCATATACATACTCGTACGCCCAGGTCTGAGGAGGTTGACGGGGAGACAGGATGTAGGGGACATGCTGGCGGAGATGAAGGAGGAGAAGAGGAGGATGGACATGGAGAGGAAGGTGTCCATCGCGGAGCTGTTCCGATCTCCGTTTTACAGACAGCCCATAATCATAGCGATCGTTCTGCAGCTCTCCCAGCAGCTATCCGGAGTCAACGCCGTGAGTAGAGCACACGCACGCGCGGGGGTGTCTGTGCGTGTGTGGGGGCGTGCGTGTCTCTGGGTGTACCGTTTGTGAATTCTTTTTTTGGATTCAATTCCAGGGCAAACCATGGATCATATGTTTGGATCGTTGAGTTGGGTTCATCTTATTTCTTCTTCTCCTCCTCCTACCAGATATTCTACTACTCCACCAGCATCTTCCAGAAGGCGGGGGTCCAAAGCCCCGTCTACGCCACCATAGGAGCCGGAGTGGTCAACTGTGCCTTTACTGTGGTCTCGGTAGGCTCTCCGGTCACAACCACAACCCCCGTCCTCTCCTGTTTAACAATGCTATCACAGAGTAAACAAGATAACGCTGTGGATCGACCCAACCTATACTTTCCCTTATAGCTATCCAAAGAAATAAGCGAGATATGACATGTTGAGTAGAGAAGTTTAAATCCCATGATGTCACCCATAGTGTGTCTCAGTGTGTTGTATTTGTAAATAAGAAGGGGTGGAAGTACTTTTTGTTTTGAACTTTTTTGTTGTTGTCTGGTCAAGTAATACTGTTACCCCTATCACAATATTCAACAAACTGAAGCTAGTTTGTATGAGTGAACTTCCTTGGTTAACTTCAACCAATTCAGTTGCTCAAATGTTTTTTCCCTTCCGAACGACTCTTAGAACACAGGCAGAAGTGAATCAATAATGACAATGGGGAGCTATTATTGGACTACGACTGTTCCCTAATCTTTTGTCGTCCTTCTTTCATCCAATCAACAGCTCTTCCTGGTGGAGAGGACAGGCCGCAGGACACTGCACATGCTTGGTCTGTCCGGAATGTGCGTGTGTGCTGTCATCATGACGATAGCCCTCGCCTTATTGGTCAGTCCCGCATAAACATAAACAACATGTGCTATGGTTCAGCTACAATGACAGCAAAATAATGTACTTGTGTGCTTTTCTGTATTACCTTATCTGCACACTGTAGGCACAGACACCAAAAAAACAAATTAAAGAAATAAACATAGAAAACCATTTTCTTACATAATAAATATGTTATCACCTGCTTGTGTCACCTTTATCCCACCCAAAAATGTAAACACCAAATGTTTTTAGTTGTTTCTATAAGACGACAATGAACCCTTTAATCTTGTCCCTGGCAGGACAGGGTTCCCTGGATGAGCTACATCAGCATGCTGGCCATCTTTGGCTTCGTGGGCTTCTTTGAAGTGGGTCCTGGTCCGATCCCCTGGTTCTTCGTCGCCGAGCTCTTCTCCCAGGGCCCCAGACCTGCTGCTATGGCTGTGGCCGGATTCTCCAACTGGACCGCCAACTTTATCATCGGCATGGGCTTCCAATACATCGCTGTGAGTGTTTGGACCCATGTTGTTTTACTAGTTATTTCTACTTACTTTCAACCAACTTTGAAAGGTTAGTAAAGGATAATAGTAGTTGATTATAGCCTTGGTGACTGGTAAGCAGATGTCATAAATTATTTCTAGGTGAACCTTATCCTTACCGTGAACCTCTTTCTCTTAATTTCTCCTCAGGACGTTTGCGGCCCCTACGTGTTCCTGATTTTCGCAGTGCTCATCCTCTTCTTCATCGTCTTCACCTTCTTCCGGGTGCCAGAGACGCGGGGCAAGACGTTTGACCAAATCGCTGCCAATTTCCAGCAGCACTCGACGACCATGATGGACATGGACCTAGACCTTGGCCTGGACAAGCCTTGCACCGAGCTGGACTACCTCGGGGATGGCACTCTGAACTAAGGGTGGGGGGCCTGAGGAGGGAAAGAAGGCTGGGCGCCATAGAAATGAAGTTGGGTATAATCCCTAGGGGTGGACATTCCTCTGGGCCTGATTCCAAACCCATTGCTGTGTATTTGGAGAGTTGAGGAGAGTATGCAATTGGTTTGGAATCGGGCCCTTGTAGGATGCCAAGGGTGAAATAGGGAAATTACACTAAGTGGGGGGGGGCATTCCTGGAACTCAACTTAGTAGAATCAGTTTCAGGGAAAAGGTTATACAACTTTAGAACAGAACTGCAACAACTTAACACAGCCCCGGGAGAGGAAGAGTTGGAGGCTTGTTACCAAGTTTGGGTGACAGATTCTGATTACCATAGCAACCCATAATGGGTCATAAGTGGGCTGTAAAAAATGTTTCAGATTTTTTTAAGACAAAAATCACATGGTTTTTAAATGCAGGTTGAGGTTGGGAAATTATTCTGTGATATTGCACACAGATATTATATATAGAGCAATGCTGGAGAGACTTTGTTTTTACTGCACTTTATCTACAAAGATGTCAGGTTCTCAGAGATGGAGAAAACTAGTTACAGAAGGGAAATAAGGTTAACCAACTATACATTAGTAACTAGTCAAGTGGTCTTGACGGAAACATGTATGATTTGTTTCTGACATTTCATGATGCGTATTGCACAGCCTACAGAAATGTTACTGTGAGAAGTGATAATGATGTACAGTACTTAGTACTTAATGTTTATAGTGTGCTGGTTTGATTGAAACAAAGGAAAACTAATGGTTTGAGGGTCTACAAATATTCAAACTTTACCCACTCCAAAAGGAGGATGCCTTTCATTTCTTGTGACAGGGCCCTGGTGACAGGTATTTGAAGTGGTCCTACTGCAAGAGATTTAACAGCTTTTTTTTCTTCTTTTTTTACCGTCTCTGCAATATGTCTGAAAGTACTATGCATGCAGTTAGAGATTTTGGATGTACTGGTGTGATTGTTTCTTGAAGACTTGTATTGAGATATTGTACAAAGGACACCAGTAATTTATAAAATGTGTGAATATTGATGCAGTGTTCAATGAAGTAACAGATTGTTGACAAAGGCCACTTGATTGTCTTTTTACTCAAATATCAACAGCCCAATTATGAAGATGCTATCAAAGGACTACTAAATATATTCAAGTAGATATGTTGAAACCCTTATTACTTCAGGCATCATATACATCACACTTTTATGTGGGGTACAGTGCCAGTACAGGTAAAGAATTATACTTGAAATGTCACTTTAGAGTTAAAAGAAAAATTGTAGGTAAGGAATATTAACCTGACTCAACAGATGGTTTGTTACAGTTGGAAAAGGACACTAAAAAAATACTTGGCAAGTGATGAATCATCTGTATCACAGGCTAACTTAAACCACCCCTGTAACTGCCAGTACTAGCTTCTTATAGGATGCAAATTGGTCCAAACCACTGGCTTGGGCACAACTAACTTGGAAGTTGGGCAAGATGGATTGTCACATGGTCCTCATCATGATGCCAGCTGTCTTAGCATGAGGCAGCACGCTGAGAGCAAAGAAGAGTGGCAGCATTTTTTGCAAATATTTTTTTATTGACATACTGAACTGACATTGCACATGATCCCCTCAAAATAAACGCATATAAAAATAAAACAAATTAAATTACTTTATACCCAGCTCCTAGCTTTGATCATTTAATAATGGGCAGCATGTTTTCGATTTCAGGTGATACGGATCTCGATAATCTCCCAGTATGCACTACTGCCCTCACACCTGCTTCGCTTCCCCCTCGTCAAACTTAAAAATCGAGGCTTATTCCTCGTTGCAACTTCTCCTGCCCTTCTCAGTCAAAGAAAACTAGCTGGGGTCATGTGGTATAACGGGGTATCGAAGCAGATTTCAAAAAACTTCTAAAGATTATTATTATTTGAAGGGGCACTTAGAATTTCTAAATATGCATGCACAAAACCCTTCACTACCCGAGCATTCCCCTTCCAATAAGCAGTGCCTAGACAAGACTGTCGGTGGGGCAGGGGTCAAGAAGAGAGGTGAATTGCAGGGAGGGGAGAATGTGAGTGTGTTGGGGTAATTCACAGAGCAGTGGGTGTGTTGATAGGCCCGGTAACAGAGTTTACCAACCCCTACGACCTACAGACACAAGAGAGGACGAAGGGGGGGACAGACAAAAAGACAAAGGAGGGAGTGACAACACAAAACATTAAAACATTAGACAACCAACACAAAAACATGGGCAATAGTCAATGTCTCCCCCCCCAAAAAAAACAACCAAACTATGGGTTGAAGAATGTTTTGCTTTCTAATTGGCAACCAAAAAACCTGCAATATTCAGGCCTATTTCAGAATGGCCAGACATTGTAACTAAACTTAAAAAGGGCTACATCTGAAGGCCCTCTGGGACGAAAGGTCACCTATCCCATCAGTTTTTCAACCTAAAAGACCATGCTCAGGGTTAAAACTAATTAAAGAGAAAAATGAGAACCAATGTTGCCATCATGCCGATGCAGAGCGGGAGGTCGAAACCCTGCACCCACGCAGTCCACCCGGTTCAACTCGTTTTTGCATATGTGTGTGTGTGTGTGTGTGGGGGTCCCACCTCTTGCCCGGGGTCATGCAAAGAGGTCCTCTCAGCCATTACTCTGCTGGTGCCGGAACTGTCGGGGTTGATGTCTGTAAACAGTAACATGCATGAGAGGGGCTGTGCAGCTACAGTGATTGGGAATCATTTAAAAAGTGGAAAGAATATGTGTATGGAAAAAGAAAGTAAGGTCACTTGCCTTAGGTGACTTCTGGGAAGTTTTGGGGGAGTCCTTTGGAGAGGCTTTGGGGGAGGACTTGGGGGAGGACACTGGGGAGGACTTGAGGTCTGCTGGCTTCGAGGACTGAGGGGGGGTGCTGGGCTCCGAGGCCGATTTCTCCGTTCCATTCTCCAGAAAAAGGGAAATTTAGCACATTTGAAAGCAACTCCTTGTTTGAAAAGCAACTCCTTGTCTTAACACCCCAAAAGAAACCCAAACAAACACATTTTTCATACCTTTGAGGCTGAAGACTCAGAATTCCTCTGTCGGCGCCGGCTGAACTGTCTACGAGGCTTCTGCCCGTCCAGCTCGCCGTTGGTCTGCTGGTCGTCCTGGCCGTCCTTCTTAGCCTCCCCCTGGGTCTCCGCCTGGCCCTCAGCTGGAACAGCCTGGCCCACAGCCTTGGCCTCAGCTGGAACAGCCTGGCCCTCAACCGGAACAGCCTGGCCCTCAACGGAACAGCCTGGCCCTCAACGGAACAGCCTGGACTTCAGATAGGCCCTCAGCCGGAACAGCCTGGCCCTCAGACGGAACAGCCTTGCCCTCAGCCCGAACAGCCTGGCCCTCAGACAGACCCTCAGACGGAACAGCCTGGCCCTCAGTCTGGGCCTCTCCCGGAGGTGGCCGAGGGCGCACAGGTCTGGAGTCCCGATTGGTAAGAGGCAAGAGATATGGTTATTATAGAATATGTTTACATTTATGATTTGGATTGCACTTGGTTGTGACAGCAATATGGTCACGATCTTCACCTGCGGTACTGGGGTCTGAATCTACGTGGTGGCAGCCTCTGCTGGTCACCCTCTGCAACTACTCCATTCTTCTGTTCAACTCCTTCCCCCTGGAAGACAGACATGCTATTCATGGCTTCAAGCTCAATACAAAAAATATAAAATAATTAATGACTACGGTTAGGGAGCATCTCAGTCATTATGATTCATATTCTATTGCTACAGAACACACAAGCTTGATTGGAGAGAGAACGTTCAAGTTCAATCAGCTCACCCGAGTCACCGTGCAGCACAGTATAATATTTCCCAGTACCACAACTAGGACTCATGCGGTCCATGTCAATAGCCCCCCACCTCACCTCTCGACCCCTCCTGTCTTGGCCTGCGCGGCCTGCGTCGTCGTGGGGCAGGCTGCGGACCGTCCGTGTCAGCTGCTCCCTCGCCCTCAGAGCCCAAGGCCTCTGGGCCTTCCCCAGCCTTGCCCTGCTCGTCGGGTCGGGGGCTGCGTGGGAAGAAACGCCGGCGGAAGCGACGCTTGTTGGGGGCGTAGCGGCTGCCTTTGACAGGTATACCGCCCGGCCCCGTGACATTGGCCGCTTCGGAACCCTGACGGACGACAGCAGAGGGGTTGAGGAAGATTCCGGCATCCTCGATGCAGCCAGATACCTTAAAATCATATAATTAGCCTAAATAAGGACCTTATATACGAAATAGGAATACAAATTGTAGCAAACAATTTCCACAACGGCACAAATGCCTGTTTTGATTGGCAAGATATCAAATGTATTGACCTGGGGACAACAGACAACACTTTTCAATTTACTCACTTTGGCTGCTTCGACAACATCAAACTCAACAACTTCCCCATCGCCAACACTTCTAAGGAATTTCCTGGGGTTGTTCTTTTTGATGGCAGTCTAGTGGGAAAAAACTGGTGGTTAGTTACTTAAAACTATAATGTAGCACGATGCCCAGAGGGAGTCTGCAGAATCAACTTAATTGTGGACTCACCTGATGGACAAAAACATCCTCTTTCGTATCATTTCTGAGGGAGCAGAAAGCATGAGTGTCAGTGGCACAGAATAAAAAATAAAAAAAATGTTGAGATTTACGAGACAACAGTATAGTATGTCTTCAGTGTCATCCTTGAGCACCCATGGAAAACTAATGTCATTCATTGGGGGGAATTGGCAGCAGAAAACATTGACACTACAGGGTACCTGTTGATGAAGCCGTATCCATTTCGCACATTGAACCATTTCACAGTGCCTTGGACCAGAGTGGCTGCAACAAAAAACAAAAAAAATTAAAAGCACCGTATTACAAACTTAACCACTCTATAAGCACAGAGCCTAGAAGGGAATGCGTTTGCCATTCTCAACTACCACTATCACCCCAAGCATAACTTAGTCATGTTATGCATGATGTAGGGCCTGGAGTCAATCATTAACAAGAAACTTTGAAACCATTTTCTCCTCTAGGTCAACAGGGTAAGATTGAACACCCTGGTGTGTTTATGTGCATAACTCAAAGTTTGATTTGTACCAAGATATCTGCCCAGTGGTGAACGCTCAACTTTAAGTTAACCCAAACGTTAAAAGTTAGTACTCGTTTCTGTCAACCAGCAGTGTCAAATTATATTTGAGCATGACTGAATAAGCTACACCTGTGAGCTCGCTTCCCTCCTGCTTTGGACACGTGACAACTGATATGGAGAAAATCAGTGTAATGGTTTCACATGACTAACTTTCTAATCAAAGTCTCCCTCATAAATGTGAATTATCCTACTCGTCAAGTAAAACGGACCACAATCTACGCGAGATGCCAATTGTAAAACGCACATGTCAAACGCACATACATGGGGTCACTTGGGGAAACAGTGGCCTATAGGCCATATACCTTGTGTTTCGAAATCAAACTTGTAAAATGGTTGATACATTTTAGATGGGGACACTGACATTCGTATTATTGCAACTAGTAGGCTAGGCCAATCTAAAATATTTTAGTAATCGTTGTGACGCGTGAACGTTGGGAAACAAATCAGGCTAAATGGCCTAACGCTAAATGAAAAATGCTCAGGAGTAGCCTACAAACGTCATGAACAGAACTTAATAGATAGGCTACTATTACGGCCATGCGGTAAATGACTGACACGATATGCACATTTCAAACAAATAACGTTCTAGCGCCAGTAGCTCAATGTAAAGTGCGCTCGTTGCGATACTAAAATATGAACGTTTATCAAATAAGTTTAGCCTTAATACTTGGCATGCCTTGGGAACAGATTCCCTACCTATTACTTTTCTTTCGGGCTGTGGCTCGTCTTCCACAGGTACCGACGGTGGGGCGCTCTGCTCTTCGACTTCGGTCATACTCTCTCGCGGATACAACACAATTGCAATTGCGTTCCCCTCCCTCTGTCACTTCAAACTTTGCTCAAGCCGCCACAGCAAACTTTTTATCCAGTATCCCGACACCCTCACGGCATTCATTTGATCAGCCGCGCCCTCATTGGTTTCACAATCGTCAGCCCCGGAGCCTCATTGGTTAAGGAGGCATGACAATTGACAGGGCGAAGGGTGAAAACCGTGCCGCGAAGTGTGACAGTTTTCAAAGAAGACTTTCAGTGATCCATTGCGTAGTGTTTGTAACTGTGTCTAAATGCAGTAAAGAAAGCTCAATAAAGCCCACAACGATTGTTGTGGATTACATTTCATTTTATGGATTTGAAAAATGTAATCAGGTTTCAACATAATAGAAGCTGATATTGTCATAGTTTAGCCTATAGCCTATTGCCTGCATCTTGTGGCTCAGTAGCTGTAACCCTAGGCTTGTCTATAAACGACATCATATTTTTAAGAAGGAAAAAAAGTTGACCACAAATAAACATTTATTGATCGATAAATCATACCTTAACTAGTGCTGAGCGATGAGGTTCCCTCTATGCACCTGTTATCCAGTGCTGCCGTCCTTGATAAGATACATTACAGCATTAGCTGGTTCCTTGCCTGATCGGTCAGCAAAGACCGTCCAGGCTTCCACGCTAATGAAGGGCTCCCTTTCTTCCACAAAGCGCTTACTAGTACCCCCCACCTCCCACACCCACCACACACACATCTACATACACTAGGAGCCCAACAGGAGCCTCTAGTTTTTTACCTCACTTCTCCCAACCTGAGCCCCCACATAGGTCACAGGATTTAAATTTCAGGGAGCTATATTTAAACCAATGATTCAGGCCACGTTATACGGAGCCAACCACCCGGGCATTGCACTGCCAATAGTTTATCATGAAGTCCCTGGAAAGGTATTCTACCACATGAAAGCCAATAACGAAATTTATGAGCTGCCATTGCACCAAACCAATCATAGAAGAGGTTACGCATAACTTTCTCTGTGGCAATTAACATTCCATGTTTCAATCTTCTGAAGTGCATCTCTACGCGAGAACAGTTTATATTATATTTAGTTAGACTTGTTTAAACCTACACCACTTATTTAAGATCTATTCCTACATGTTGAATGTATGCACCTCCCTGTCAAAGTAAATTCCTTGTCTGTGCAAACTTTTATGCCGATTAAAACTCTAATTCTGATAACGGGACCACAATGAATGAGACTGCAAGCTAATCGATACGATTCATTATTAAATAGATAAGATTAAATATTGAACTTTGATTGTTCCTAGTTTATCAACCGGATTTTCCCGTTCATCGCCCGATGTGTGGACACGCAGTCCCATGTCTCTCAGCTCTCCAGTGATTGAAGCCCTCCTTCGTTCTAAAATCTATAATGGATTGGGGTGACAACGCATGCGCAGTGTTGTCTAAATTGCCGAGGTTTATTTCATGGGTATTTGGAAAGGCTGGGTGAGGGAGTGAGCGAGAGGAGCCTACGAACATTGTGGGATATTGGGTTCCCACTCTTTTTTGGCTGGCGGCTGACCTGAGCGTGTGCCCTCTTCAGCGAGAGTGATTGCAACCGTGCCGTAGGATCAAACAGGGAGGCTTTGTGGAAAAGACTGAATGAAAGAAGAATAAGAGAGAGAGCTGATATAAGAGAAAAGGCACGACAGCGTGAGGCACCGCGGCGGCAGACACCAGCCAGACTAGGCAGACGGGGAGAAAAAAGAAAACAAGGGAACGGACTTACACTTCCTCCAAGGGCTCGGAGTAACAACATATAGTATTGGAAAGGTATCAGGACGCAAGGTAACTAAGTTGCTTATCCCAACAGCCAGATTTAGGGCCGTAATTTACAACCTATTTCTCATGCACATGTCCATGTAGCTGCAACACTATATTCACCTTATTTTCACCTGGAATCACGTTATAGCTTCCTGCTAATAGAAGGAAACTAAGTAAATTGCATAACGGTTGTTTGGATGTGAAAAAACAAATCCAGTCACCTCATTTAGTTTTGCACAAATTATGTATTTATGCTTAGAATGGGAGGTTTTGTCGTTCAAAAACATGAACATTTTTAATTTTCCTCTTGAATATTTGGATAATTGTTATGCATAAAAATTAAGCATAATAGCTTGGATCAAAACTCATCAGTGTAGCTATTTGCACGCCCTAGCCTATATGCGTATTAGCTTAGTCATTACCTGCAGTAGTCTATGCCACATATGACATGGGACGATAAGATGTGGGCTCGACTAAGTACGGTTTGCTCAATTTCTTTATCTGTTTAATTTACAATGTAACACCCTGATATGGCCGCGTTGGTACATCAATGTAGGTTATCATTCGTCCCCGAACTACAGCCCCATGTTTCGTGGGCCTCAGCCGAATGCAGTGCGCATGCATCGACGCCGTCTGACAGCTAGTGTACGTATTGTGCAGACTAGGCCTCACACACGGCGCCCACACTGCAGAGTGCTCGCGTGCCAAAGTGTGGCCGCGACAGTGTGTCAGTATATGATTAAATCCATATCGTTTTGTTAAATACTGTCTATTACTTTAACATGTTATGTTATGTATATCCCAAACAAGACGTGCAATGATATAGCCTAAGGAATTCAATGTGGTGGGCACAGGTAGCCAACTTCCGACATTATTTTATCATGGGGTACGCTATAGCATTTGGCCTTATTCATTTAAATGCTTATTCATATAGATCAAATTGCCTGATTATTTATAGGAATTTAACATACTAATAATGTAAGGGTACGTGTAGGGCATGACAACATCCTCACGCTTGGTCAGATCCTGATAAGAACTCCGTGCCTTTGCTTGAAGGGTCGCGTGCATACGAGGACATGACAGTCGGTTCCAAAAGCTACTGCATATAGACCCAATAACACTGAACATGGTCTCACCATGTTTTTCCTTTTGTGTCTTATTAATGTCTAAAATATCACCAATTCTAAAACACATTTAAAGACTCCTTTTATTTGAGGTGGACTCATGCCTGTGTCCCACTGGTTCAGTTTAAGTGCCAGAGTTCTGTTGCTTAATTTAGATCGCACTTCACTTTTCCCCCTTGTCAGTGGACCGGTTCACCACTGATTTAGCTGTGAATCATAGACAGACTGACTAAATCAACAAACAAATGTTTATGATTGTAAAATGTAACTTAGTTGCTATTTTGTTTGTGTTTGTATCCTTGTATACCAGCAATTCTACAACTCACCCAAATACAAACTTTAAAGCAGTTATTTTGCCTTTTATGGCCATTTAATGCCATTCTTCTTAAAACGCAGATTGTAGGCCTATATTTCAGACAACAACACTGTTATGATGCACATGCTTACTGTCGTATAATGGATATTAGATTGGACCAACTGCCACCTGTATTACCGACCTCCTTTACAGCTTCACCCTTTCCCACTTTCACTCACAACAAACCACTGTCATTAACTGGTCATAAAGTAGTCATTAACCTTCATTAACATAGTTCCCCCTGTGACATGGCCTCCACAGCAGGTATGGCAGATGCAGACTTGGACTTCCAGACAGGCGATGCCGGCGCATCTGCCACCTTTCCCCAGCAGTGCTCTGCCCTGCGCAAGAACGGCTTTGTGGTGCTGAAAGGCCGACCCTGCAAGATTGTTGAGATGTCCACCTCCAAGACTGGCAAACACGGCCACGCTAAGGTCAGTGGGGCTGCGTTGGTCCAGAGAGATGGGACAGGAATGAAAGAATATGTTGACATAATGGCTTGAATAGAAACGACTGAGGTACGATTCACTGTACATTTTGGTTTTGGAAAGATTTGAAAGATCAGCGGTAAAACACCTACCTGTGTTTGTGTGTGCTGTATTCGTTGTTTTGGATAAGGGGATGTTGTGTCTGAGTTTGTCTCTAGCGTGAAGTTCAGTGTTTTCTACTTCATTCGATGTGCAGGTCCACATGGTGGGAATTGACATCTTCTCTGGTAAGAAGTATGAGGATATCTGTCCCTCCACTCATAACATGGATGTCCCCAACATCAAGAGACTGGACTACCAGGTGAGAGAGAAAGAAGTGTCAAAGGAGTTCAAGAGGGAGAGAGGGGATGCCGGGAAAGTAAAGAGTTATCCATTTAGAAACAATACAGGAAGCCTGTAGTAATTACATTCCACGTAGAGTATTTACAGGTAAAAAATACAAATGAGTAGTATAAAAGGACATAAGAGTACAGTTAAGGAGCAGTTTATTTGAATTTACCTATGCACATAGTGTTCTTATATAGTTTGCTATTTCGAATCTTTCTGAATGCAGTCTAACTGAATGCATGTCCTGTCTCTCTCACCTCTTGGTAGCTAATTGGGATCCAGGAAGGCTACCTGTCCCTGCTCCAGGACAGTGGGGAAGTGAGGGAGGATCTAAAGATGCCCGAAGGAGACATGGGAAAAGAGATTGAAAGCAAGTACGAAGCTGGAGAGGAGATTCTGGTCAGTAGTCTCTTTGCAGTCAAGTTGGCAAGAATCCCATTCATTAATAACGTAATTTAGTTAGATTCGTTGTAATCTGTTTTGCTTGTCTCTTTTGTTCTCCAGATCACTGTTTTGTCTGCCATGAACGAGGAGGCGGCAGTTGCTATCAAAGCCATGGCAAAATAAGAGACTGCAGGTAAAAGTTTACCTGATAAAAGTTGTTGAGTTTGTATGCCAGTCTGCCTGCACCTCCCCTGTGTGTGTGTGTGTGTGTGTGTGTGTGTGTGTGTGTGTGTGTGTGTGTGTGTGTGTGTGTGTGTGTGTGTGTGTGTGTGTGTGTGTGTGTGTGTGTGGTATGTGTATGCGGACGTACATGTGTGCGGCCGTACCCAGCTAGAAGACACAATCTACTGTGCCAGCAATGTGTGTATGTGGCTGTGTACAATCCATGTTTTGTTTGTACAATGTTGTTTGTGTGTTGATGAATGTTGTTTTGTGAACTTTAAAGGGAAGGCAACTCCAGTCATAAACCTGACTTTTATACATTGTTTTGTTAAAGACTTATTGTTAATGAAGTGGTAATATTTTAGCAGATTATCATAATTTGTCCCTTATAAATTGTTTCTTGTATATTTATTTTTGAGGAATATTTATTGGTCCGGATATAAGTTTGGGAGTTGGCATTCTTTCTAGTTACTTTTATAGCCTCCCCCAAACTGTCTATTTATTTGTTCGATTATTTTCCTTTTTTTACATTTCGACCAGGCCATGTTTGTCCTGGGAAAATATAGAAAAGGACGTCTTTGTACAATGACATTGTATGTCATTTGGTATTAAACATTTTCTACGATGGCCACTCCTTGCCATTGCAATGGATTTGCCTACCCTCTCTGCACTTTGTAATGTATTTTTGCGTAAATGAGAATGCACATCATTTGAGTACCTTGTATTGCTTTGTATTGAAAAGATCCCATTCATATTTAAAGTTGTATTTTATGTTTTGCACAGTGGCATTTCTTTTATTGCAGATAAAATGCACATGTACACTTTATAGGCTGTGGTTTACTTCCATTCTTTGCGAAAGGAATATGTTGGAATCTGCACACACACACTATACCTTCTGCTGCTTTGATGTACACACTTGTTCTGTCAGTTTCTCCTTTCCCCTTGTTTCACTCCCTCTCTTTCTTTTCTTCTGACCTGTCCTTTCTCTGTTCTGCTTTTCCAATTCTGTTTTAGGGGTTAACAAGATGCACTGGACCTTGGAAAAAGGAGGGAATATTGCCTCGTCAATGCTTCTCCCTCTTTTCTTTCTTTTGACTTTCTTTTTCGTATCCTCTATCACTCCCCCTCTCTCTCTCTCTGTACTTTCTTGCCTCTCTTTGGGTTCAATAAATAATTGGAAGTGACAAACAAACACCTTCTATATAAAATGCACACAAACACAACAGTCAACATACAGTCCGTCACTACAGACTCAAATGAGGAGAGAGGGCAGAATAGAGGAGAGTCTCACAAACAAACGGTCGCCTATGACTGAGTAGGTACATCCTGCAGTACCTACTCTCAGGGGAGGGATGGGGAAAATGTCACTGTTTTTGTCAAATATTTCCCCGGATTTATCAAGGGCTTCAACTCTAGATTTAAGATGGAGCGATGGCGTTTTGTTGGGAGGGATGGGGTGGGCACACTTCCTCAATCTTGACGTAGAAATGTGGCGCAGAGAACCGACGGCCATTTCCTTTAAAACAAAATGACGAGTCTGTTCTGTGCGTCTAATTTGGATCTGTAAAAATCCTGTGCGGCGCTCTCCTCTGAGCAAGCACCCTCTGTCTTATTCTATATTTTGTGTAACGTATATAACACATAAGAACTTGTCTTAAATGACCTTGTCAGGATTACGGGCCAGGGGTCCGTTCTTTCTCAGCGCGGGGAGTGTGTCACTGAAGAACAGTCTTGTCATCTCTTTCTCCCCCAAGTTTCTCGTTCCTGTATATCCGTTTGAAAATACAGTTTCTCTTTCCTGAATTTCCGAGAAAGACCACGTAGAGCACCGAAGAGACTCCTCATCCTGAGGACTAAGTCCCTTGGCCAATCTTCCCCTTATCTTCTATCACCTATAAAACATCTGGTGAAGGACCCTATGACGAGAGACTGCCAACAGAGCAGGTGCTACCCTGGGTCACCTGTAGGAACAGGCACAGACTAGAACATGACACATTTACTTTGTACAAAGCTCCATACGAGCAAAGAAGAAAAAGTCATGATGGTATATTTACTTTTTTGGGGTTCACAAACAGTCCAAACTGTGCAGAATGTCTCCCCGCCTAAATTAAAGACGACACAAATTGTTAGAAATGGTGCGTGTGTTTTTGTATTTTTTATTTCAACGACACAAAGTAAGGCGGACATACACGAAGACCTACGGCCAGATACATTCTGAACAAGGGTAAAGGAAAAGTCTCATTACTATTTCACAGGGTCTCCACTGACTGACTCCAGCTCCAGTTCCATGGAGCTGCAGGGGAAGTAGGATTTAGACCTACTGGTCGCACACCACAGTCCCCATACCCATCTGTTCAAGACCAGGTTCAGTAAAACGCTGATCTAAGACATCAAAACTAAAGTAAAAAAAGAGGAAAACAAGAAGACACTGTACAATATGCAGTATATAGTATGTACAAAGTAATACTGCAAAGACCAGTCCACGGTCCTTTCCTTTTTACAATCAACCATCAGGATCCAAGATTTGGAGAGGTGGGGGAGGGCAATGAATGGCCTCTCATCCATAAACTTCGGGGGGGAGGCAGTCAGTGTAGTGTGGGGTCACCGTGGTTACTTGCTGTGATGATAGAACCTCTGTCCACTCTGGGCGTGTGGGAGGAAGGCGTGGCGAGGAGCAGGCTGGGGCGAGCTTGGGAAAGGAGCCTGGGTGACACAAATCGACAAACAAGCGTCCAATGAACACTTTCCGAGCCAAAGATGGATTCTTGCATGCGGATCCCGGCCAACTGTGTCCACGAACTTGATGAATCGAAAACGACTGTTGCTAGAAGCAACCCATTTTTTGATGACTCAACATGACTCAACCGTGCACCTGGAATCTGCCTTCTTGTAGGTTTACATTCCAGCCCCAGTTGAGACAAAAGATGATTCACAGCTCGTCAACCAGGTCATTGTTAGAAGCAGGTGTGCTGGGTAAGGGTTGGAATGAAAACCCACAGGATGGTAGCTCTTCGAGAACACGGCTAGGCAGCCTAGATCAGGGTGAATGGGAGACCAGCTAGTTACAGACCGGCACCCATGTGGCTTGTATCAGACAGGAGACGGGACCCGGTACAGCCTTCGATGTGAATGGGGTGGCAAGGGGGGGGGGCGGTGACAGGGATAAGGAGGTCTACTGTGTGTGTTTGGGGAAGTATATTGGAGTGGCGTTGGGGGAGTGGGGGGCTGGGGAACCAGGAGAGGGGGATAGGGGGGGGGGCTCACCTTGGCTGTGGGGATCTGAACAGCCATGGAGGGAGTGGGAAGAAGACCTGCAGCAGAGGCATGGAGGGCTTGGGGGTGCATGGGTCTCAGGGCACCCTAGAACACACAAGAGGATTCAGTATGAGGAGGCAATGACAGGGCAAGGGGGAGGGGCCTGGGGTATCGTGCATAGGACAGGCCAGAACAGGCACCCTGGAGTTTACCAGAGGACTTACTGTGTCGGTGAAGCCAGACTGCTGGTTGGCGTGTTCCAACTGCTTCTGGAGGGGGATTCCAGCACCAGGGATGAATCCTGAGAATAATAATGGAAATAAAACAATTCTGCAGCCCATATATTGATAGGTACATACATTTCTGAAATGTGACAGCTTGCATGAAACAGCACTTGCACAGTAGTTTAACATCCTCTAAAGAATATCGAGTCGCTATGGTTAAAAGTGTCTTCTAAATGACGTAAATGTCATCATCTGCCACGATAGGTCAACCTTTTCTTTCTTTAAAAAAAAAGAGCTGAAACAAAAGTGAACGAGGCAGGAGAGAGAGAGCGACCTGGCTGTGAGGTGAAGTGACTATGGACGGCGAAGCCCTGCTGCTGATGGGGAAGGTACTGCATGGCCTGGAACGCCGACGCGCCTAGAGGAGACACGCCGTAGCCGCACGTGAGACCGACAGGGGGAACAAGAACCCCCCCCCCACACCCCCCCCACCGCCAACCGTACAGGCTCACCGAGTCCCGTCCCGCGTCGACCGAACGCTCCCTCCAAAGCTCACACGCACCTCGGATCTGGGAGCTGCTGCTGGCGAAGCTGACGGGCACGGAGGGTCCGGGGGCGTAGGTGGAGGCGTGCTGGGACGCCGCCACCCCGTAGGTCTCGTGCACCCCCTGGCTGCTGCTGCTGCTGAACTGGCCGTGCTCCGCCGACCCCCCGCTGAAGCCGGGCTGGGTCTGGTAGTGGCGACCCTGTGGGGTGGGGGGTGGAAAACGAGACGACGATTCATGACGCAATCCTCACTTTCCCCAGCGAGTATTCTGGAGGGCGTGACCCCCGTTTGTGATGGCTAACCCGCTACACAATACGCTAGCCTACAGAAATGGCTAAAGAGTGGCCTCTGGTGGTCAGAAGAGGCATTTGTATGCTGCACTCACGGGGATGACCGGCGTTGGGAAGAGCTGCTTGCTGCGTTCTCCTAACAGAGCTCCGGTCCTGCTGTGACCCCCTGGACTTCCTGGAGGAAAGTACACACAAGGGGAAGTAGTGTGTTAAAGTACTGATGCAGAAACAGCTTTCAAAAAGGATTTGTGACTGCCTCCATGTATGTGCCACCTTGAATGTTGAGCAGATGCTGGCTCGAGTGCATGGGTAGACTGGGCTGGTAGTTGGCTGAGGTCAACGTTGTGATATCACTGGAAAACAAGATGGCGGGCTATTAAAAGGTGCTTTATAGATTTCTGACTGAGAGAGACTTCTACGTGTGTTTTCCTCCATACCACAACACAGCCATAGCCACGGAAAGCTGAACTTGCTCCTAAATTCCCAGCTTTTCTGCCGCTCACCTGTGCTCCTTCCTGCGCCTCTTCTCCTCCTCGTGGAGAACCTTCTTTAGCTGCAGGAAGAGCTGGTGTTTCTCCTCCTGCAGACCCTGCAGCTTCTCCCCCATCTTCATCACCTGGGAACAAGGCACAGGCAAATCACAGGAGCGCCTCACCGGTAGGTCTGCTGAATGAATACGGACATCATGCGGTGTAACAGTCTTTTAAGAGGACAGGGAGCAATGGTGAAAGGCGTGCCGTGCTCACCTGTTCTTTAGTCTCTTCCAAAGACATGCGCTCCTCTATCTCTTTGGTTCTCTTCCTCTCTTCCTCCTCCCTCATCTTCTGTTCCATCATCTTATCAACCTCCTCCTCCTCTGAAATTTGAGGCCAAAATAGGACCGACTTGATGTGATTGAAGAGCATGACAGCTTGATTCTAATCAAATGGCTGTTGCGTTCCAAGTACAATGACGTATCAATCAAATGTTGCCAGATGCACTAGCATATATGTCACCTTGTCTTTTGCGCTCTCTTTCTCTCATGATGTGCTTGTGGAGGGCTCGGGCCATTGCGTTGGACAGCTTGGGTCTATCCAACAAAGCAGGCATAGTGACAGGCAGGGGTGGGGCCAGCTGCAAGATTGAACAAGATCAATTGATTTGATAAACAAGGTTCACAAGAATGTTGTATTTGTGAAGATTATGTTATTCTATCTACAGTAACCCAAACCCAGATTCCTTGGATAATATAAACATTTACAATGATTACCTAACAACACCTAATTCTGACAATTCTCACCATTTGAGAATTTGTTATGACGAGTAGCTATGTATTACTATGCTAGCGATAGGGTAGCTTGCTTCCCTGTTTGACAACGTTTGTGGAGTGAATCTGACGGCAACAGCTGTGTGCGACAACGCACACATGCCCTAGTGCTAATTGCTGGGCTGAAAAGGCCTAGTTTTGGCCATTTTATTTGGTTTGCTTTGTAGATACTTGCCAGGATATGGGTAACGCGCAAAACATGAATGATTAGGACCAAAATCGTGCAAAGGGATTATGCTAGGCTAACTAGTTAGCACTTAGCTGCTCAGCAGTTGGTCTGAGCAGGCGGTAAGTCGTAAACAGATAACTTACTTTTGTTTCTTTGTGAGTCTTTCAGAAGAAAAGTCGCGTCTCCGTTTGGAGATAATATTGATATGTGTATATTTTACGTGAACACTACAAAAACTGTTTTATATCGGCAGGGGATTCCTGCTGCTAAGCTAATTTTCATAATATTGCTTCGAATAAAGTTGTATTTCCGGTTCATACGGCGTTTCCTGTTTGTCTGCGATTGAAATTCTAATAATAGGTAAGTGCTACTGTGTATTCCTAGAATCAAGGTCTACGGTTTAAAGCGGAAATGTGTAGTATTGGAAAACAAAGTTCTCATTGATCTGCGAATAGTGCAACAAACCTATAGCTTCAACCACTTGTTCAGGCTTACATCTCGGTTTTGCTCTGAAAAGGGTCCGATATAATAAATGGCCTACAGATATACAGACCCACCTTCCACCAGTTTTACAATGAACATGGCCATGAACGTCTAGTACAGAAACAAGTAACCAGTAGTGAAGATGAAAGATGTCACAAATACAGAATATATGTTGGGTTAAACTAAACCATATATCATATTATAAATGGCCTGCAGATATACAGATCCACGGTCAACCACCAGATCCTGCTCGCTAGACTTTTCTGAGATGGGCATCTCTAGTAATACACTTCAGTGGATCTCATCCTACCTGTCGGGAAGATCCCACCAGGTCTCCTGGGGAGGCAAAGTGTCAGAATCCTGCCAGTTCTCCACTGGTGTCCCACATGGCTCTGCCCTTGGACCCCTCCTCTTCTCCCTGTACACCACCTCACTTGGACCGATCATCACCTCCCATGGCTTCTCCTACCACTGCTAAGCTGACGACACGCAGCTGTACCTGTCGTTCCCCCCGACTGATCCGGGGATCCCAGCTAAGATTGAGGCCTGCCTCACAGTCTGGATGACCAAGCACCACCTCCAGGTGAACCTCGCCAAAACAGAACTTCTCATCATCCCGACCAAACCCTCCATCTCCCACGATCTCTCAATCACCCTGGGATCTGCCACATTGACCCCTTCATCCTCTGCCAGGAACCTCGGGGTTACCCTCACGGCCCACATTGCTGCAGTCTCCGGATCGTGTAGATTCACCCTCTACAATGTCCGGAAGATCAGGAGATACCTGTCTGAGAATTCCATCCAGCTGCTAGTCCAAGCACTCTCCAAGTTGGACCACTGCAACTCACTTCTCGTCGGTCTCCTAGCATGCGCAACCCACCCTCTCCAGAGGATTCAGAACCTGCCTGATCTTTAACCTACCCAGACGCTTCCATGTTACCCATGCTCTTCATCTCCCTCCACTGGCTACCCATCACAACCTGCATCAGATTCAAGACCCTGGTACTGACTTTCCGAGCGGTGAACGGGACTGCACCTGACTACATCCAGTCTCTCGTCCAGCCTTACAACCCCACCCGCCACCTACTGTCTTCTTCTGACAACCGTCTGGTGGTCCCACCTTTCAAGAGCGCCTGCTCCCAATTCAAGCTCTTCTCCTGTCTGGCCCCCAATGGTGGAATCAACTCCCCACCTCCATCAGATATACTGACTGTCTCTCCACCTTCAATAAAAGGCTAAAGACGCACTTGTTCCGGGAGTACAACCGTACTTAAGAAAGATTGGTTGGATCAGATGTTAGTTTATTTCCTCCAGTAACACAGTGACACTTATTGAGGGACTTGTTGCACTTGTTGGTTATTTTTGTAACTGATTTAACTACTTGTACTCGCTGTGAATTATATTATTGTTGCTTGCTTTCCTCCAGGTACACGCGTTTTCGAGGATCATGTTGTTTAACCCATGTGTTATCTTCGGGTCATTCTGACCCATCAGTCATTGTGACCCACCGTCGTATTGCGACAACTTTACCGCATACAAAAACAAAGTGAAGCATTTTCTTTTAACCGTCGGGCTGTCTCAGACCCCCCACATCACGAAAGGTTAAAAGAAAATACTTTTTATTTGTTTTTGTATTAGGTAAAGTTGTCGCAACACAACAATGGTTTGTTGTGAACCTTTGGGTCATGTGTCCCGAAGGCAGCACAAGGGTTAAATGCAATTTGTTTAACTACATGCTCTTCTGGTTCTACCCATTGGCACTTATTTGCTTTTCACAATGTATGCTTCATGTTTTGGCTACCCGCAATGTTTTGTTTATGATCATTGACCTATGCACTTTTTGTAAAGCTCCAACTTGTAAGTCGCTTTGGATAAAAGCGTCTGCTAAATGAATACATGTAAATATAATTCTGTCTAGTGCTAGAAAGTTTTCATGGTGGACAGTTGGGCTGTTAATGTATTCAGTGTGATAGTAGCGTCTACCACAAACGAGACAGAACACCAATTTGGGTTTATCACATTTTTATCATGTATGGTCATGAGTGGAGAGTGCCAGTAACGCAGCTATACCGAGTTCACATCTTAAAAATAAAAAATAAACTTAAAAAAGTAAAGTTGCACTGAGTGTTACAATACCTTAGAAATTAAGCCATCTAAAAATCAAGTACATTAACAACAACCATAATCATAATAGCAATCAATCAAAATAATAAATGTTACCATCGAAAGCAGAGACAGAGGGGGAAGTGATTGTTCAGTCTGAATTCTATTCCATTCCAGTCAGATGTCAAACATTACCATTTCACCACATCAATGAAAATTATATATTACTTTGCCAACTGGAATTTAACCTCTAACATAACATACAAACTATCTTTTTCCTATATCTTTAGAATGGCAATTATTAATGGCCCAATTCAAACTACGTTTAATGTGACATCAGAAAATGCATAATCAAAGCACTACCAAAACTTGACCACTTGACCAATCAACTTCAAGTTCCTGCAGAAGAATCCTGTAGGAAGATAAAATTCAGACTGTAGAAGACTAATAAAGAGGTAGGGAGGGGAGGGGGGGGAGGGGGGGAGGTGTAAAAGTGCATCTGACATATTTGCTCTGGGAACTCTAGGCTGCTGAGCTGGATTAAGTATTTAGATGGAGACAGGGTGGAGGGTGTGAAAGGGGGTTTGGGTGGGAAGGGGGTTTAGATTTCTATTTGGCTGTCCCCATAGACGCTCTCATCACTGTAGGCGATATAGAGGAAGAAATCTTCTTCGTGGTGCTCCTGGAAACAAGACAAGGATAACAAATAAAAAATGGTTTGGTATTGAAACAAGGCAAAGAAACGAGCGCCCACTTATGAATGTCTGCTAAATTAATAAAAAGTTAATAAATGTATAAAACTATGAGTGAGTGAGTCTTACTTGGTATAACAGGCCCATAGTTGCGGAGGTGGGGGGAATGACGTTGTTAACAAAGAAAAAGAGGGCATCCTCAGCTCGCAGGTGGATTCGTTTCCGGATGAGGAAGTAAAACTGGCCAACTTTATAAAGACAAACAGTATTTTATTGAAATAATAGACTGTGATTTAGTACTTTTTAACTTGAGGAACACTTGTTTTTGTAATACCTGTCAGGTCGGAGGGTACAAGGTATTTCTTCTTGTCCAGATCTCCTATCCTTGCTTTGGGAGCCTTTTCCACAATTACCTAAGGGT
This sequence comes from Mallotus villosus, assembly GCA_903064625.1. Lineage (NCBI taxonomy): Eukaryota > Metazoa > Chordata > Actinopteri > Osmeriformes > Salangidae > Mallotus > Mallotus villosus. The sequence continues at coordinate 41,313 of CAEFZP010000342.1, forward strand.
AAAGAAGCAAAAAAGTCTATATATATATATATATATATTTGTATTCTGATTATTCTTGCAACTGCATCTTAATTATTGGTATAAAAGGCTAAACAAATAATGTCCCAATTAATGTACACATTACCAAGACCAATGTTATCGAAAGACAAACTGGTTAAGGATGAAGAAAGGCTCAAAGGAAATATGAACAATGTGCTCTAGTCAAGGCCTTGTTTACATTTGACATTATGTAGGCTTGGGCTACTGAATCTATTTCTGTAGCTATGCTTGTTGCAACATAACACGTTTTTGGATTCAGTCAGTTACCTATTGTTTACAGAGTCTACAAAACGACATACAACACGTCATAAAAAGATTGGTTCACCCAACTATTTAAATTAAGAAAGTAGCATTAATTACAGACATTTTGACTTTTGCTTTAAAGTGGAAGGGGGAGGGGATCCTTTGTAGGGCGGTGTAAACAACCCATCTAGGCTAAATACATAACGCTAAGTCTGTGCGTAAACAAATAGATACCTAAATGGGCTACACGTATTTGACAACACGATTTAAGGCTCAAGTATTTGGAATGTTTCCGCACAGTCGAATCTCTTTTCGAATTATTCCTTTAGTTTAAGACTTTTGGGCCTGCATATGATTTAGGCTACTTCAAGGATATCGACACGACAGCTTGCTGCTTGGCTAGCTTAGCGACTGTAGTAGCTCAAAACCAGTTTGTTAGTCTATCTTCTCAGCCATCCCATCCACCTTTGCCTAACACTAGTTTGTCGAACTCAGTCCTTTGTTTGGCACAATTGTTATCATATCATTCAATGTATTTATCTGATCAGTCTTGTTTTTTTCAAACGCTGTATCAGTTCCTGTTTACAGCTGATAGCTGGGCCTCGGAGACAACTGGCCGCCATGATAATGAAACGCTCAACTGAGTGAGTGTTTAGTCATACTAGCTATCGAACATACAATGTAGTTAACACTCAAATTAAAATAATGATTTCCCTTACACCGACAACACAAGCAAGAATACGGTTACACAACGATCCTAGCTAACACTGTTAAGCTACCTAGCTAGGAACTACACCTAGCTTAGGTAGCTACAATACAGTAGAGCTACTAGTATGGTGTCACCAAAAGAGAGCGACTTACAGGGACCCTGTCAGGATACTTCTTCCTAATTTTCTCGCCCTCAGACCGTCTCTTTTCAAATGGATGCTCCTCTTTGTACTGGAACTTCATTGTCAACGAAATGACAGGCTGTAAGTAGGTTGATATTAGATGTCTGGTCGAGAGTTCTCAATTTGTAACACTACAGTACGCAAAGCGATGACAACACGACAGTCTTTGGCTAGCTTGTTTGGCGTCTGCGGGCTCTGTTATTTTTCAGTGCGAATGCGGCGGAGGGATACAATAACAACGTCTGACGTACGTAAGATCGCTGCGTTGAATTCACAAAGCATTTGCGCTCCATTCACTAATCGGGATGTATTAACGCAAACGCCATTATTGTTATTGAATAAATACTTTTCCATTGTATTTTACAGCTGAATGACTTTTTTTTCTCAAGTTAGAAAGTCTTTATGGAACTACTTTATTTTCAACCAGACACTTTATGCGAAATAATTCCAGCAGATAGGTCGTGGTACGGTATGTGTCCTTGTCATATGACCCGTACGCTGCTGCAATTGAGAGTTGACTTGATGTTAGTTGCAAGAATGTTGTAATGTCAGAGGATAGTTTGACGTGTCATGGGAGATGTTTTCTAGATGTCTAAAATGTAATGTATTCCTAGGCTACTAACAGACCAATCTGAATCCTGTTTTCAAATAAACTAGATTATGTTCACAGGCAGTGTGCGTGAACGGTTACACAACAGTGTTCATTTGCGATTCATCTCCAGATTTCACCACATGCGTTCTGCTGCTTTGCCTGGGTTTCATTCAGTGTTTGAATAACATTGCCATTATCACCATTCTATGGCACGCCGTATTTCTTTTGTAATGTGAAACAAGGTCTGAGTTTCGAAACAGTTGTCACACCATATTAATATCTTCACCTTTGATGATGTGAGCAATGGGCGTGAACGACTGAAAACAGCTGGAGACGGGTAGATACTGACAAGTGTTTTATTAGAAACACAGATCTGGAGAGTGACCTGATAAGCAGTTTTGAGCCCTGGACAAGACAGAAATGGTTCAAGTGCCATTTAATAGATGTTGGTCGGACAGTGAAACCAGTAAGGGTAGCAGATCTGAATAATAGATGCTCGTTTTGGATCAAATACAAAACCATCCACAAAATGATAAGAAATTAAGTGCAAGTCCTTATCTTTCAAAAGCAGGATGGTATCAATTGGAGAAAGGGAAAGCAAAATGTTCAGACTAGGTCATAGGATTGTACATCATAGTAATTCAAGGAGGGCAGGTTCAAAGCCCAAAAGTCTTGAACGATTATTTCCTTTCACAACTGTTCCAAGTCTTTGTATTATTGTGTACCGTGAGGAGTTTTGGAGGGGAAAAAGATGAGATGGTTGGTTATGGATGATTTTCATTTTATGAAGAAAAAGTCTGACCTGCTTTTGACCTAATTCAGAGATGTTTTGTGTTAGGTATTTAGCCAGCAAATCCTTGTTGCATACAATTAACCAAAGTACAATGTACAAACACACAGGTCCTAAAACAGGCCTGGGATTGAAAACTGATCACACCCTCGCTCATATTTCGCTTTAGCTGCTCGTGGCTATGTCAAGTGAGGTTCAGTCTGGCATCAAGTTATCTAATAAGAGATAAGAGAATAGACTGCAGTCTCCATTGAAGTGCAGTGTCGAGGGTAGTAAACGTAAGGATTAATGATGGAAACTTGTCTTCATTGCTTTGCTGTCCCTTCTCAGGTTTTTCTCTTCACGTCAAAAAGTTTAAAAAGACCCAACGAACACGTGCATACTCCTCGCTCGCAGACTCATGGACACGGACACAGCCCCGGGCGCTCTAGGTCAGTGTCAGGAGCTGTAAGGCAGAGACCGTCCATTGTGTTTTAAGGAGAGAAAAAATATCTATAAATCAAGAAGGAGGACAAAGCTTGCTTCCCCTCTTTCCCAGTCATTTCCTGGGGCAGTCCTGTTTTGTTGTCGCACCGCATGCCCCTCTCTCGGGTGTCCCTTCGGAGAGGGACTCACAGAGAGGGAGACAGATGCCCGTGAGGAAGGGGAGGAAGGATTAAAAAAGGAAGAAAAAAAAGGGCCAATCGATAAGCATCCTCAAATTCGGAATCCAGCCAATCACCAGAGCCGGTGCTGGTGGAGGTTTCGACTGAGGACGGAGCGGATGTCAGAGGTAAACCTGAACAAGAGAAGAAGAGTGACAAGAGTTAGAAAGGGAAAGAGTGGTACAGAGGAATAGTGACGTTATGGAGTAAAAAAGTACTTTTTCCCAGGGGGAAATTTCACGGTTGACACATTTACAGACTAAATACAAAAAAATAAGAGAGTATGCACTACATGACCCGATGGACAGATTAAACCATCATCTAAAGAGGCGTCATGCTTTGGTGTGACAGGAACTTGGAGCAGCTTACCTTAGTGCATCGAGCATAGGCAGCAAGTTAAGAAGTGCAGTGTCACTAGGGTCGCTGAACCAGGACTTTATGGGTATTGCATTGTCTATAAAACAAGCAAAAACACAAACACATAAAGACACAGCCGGCGAAAAAACACGACTTGTGTGATATTAAGGACGTGAAGTGACACAAGCTCTTGCACAAGACTTCCCGCCTTCTACATAGGCTGGCAGTACTCTGTTTGAACTAAGGGGTATAGATTGTTTACACACAAAATGAATGCATAGACCTAAGAAATCCTTCCCCTCGCTTACTTACACATGTTTGATTGCAACTGTATGGACTTTAATGTTATATACCAACCAGGCGTACTGCGTGTGCATGTTTGTGGGGGTCATCTCACCTGGATGGCTCCGGTAGGCACCAGGTGAGTTATCCAGGATAACAATACTGGCCAGGTCTTCGTGTACGACGGATAAGTCTTTAATGTAACTGCCTAAATCCAGTGTGCAATGCTGCAACAAACAAAGAAAATGTGACTCAGTATTGTTATATTGCAGCATGATTCATCCCAACAGCAGCAGCCTCCACACCTCAAAATACCAGACCGACGCACCGCTGTCCATTATCCATCCACGAGGTCACTAGCGCCAATTTAGCCTTTTAAACACGAAAGACGAGGAGAACGCTCCGGAACAGCAGTTTCTCCATAGGGAGAAGGAGGGCCCGTCTTACCTGTCTATAGTATCTGCGTTTCAGGATGTTCCTATTGTTGTCCAGTTTGTCTGCCACAGCCGAGCCATAGATCTCCATACTGGCAGTGAACACCACCAGCTCGTACCACTGGCTAACCTGGAGGTACCAAGTTTCACAGATGGAGGAACACAGGAGGGTCAACAATACCTTATAGAATTTGGTTGGAAAACCAATTACATTCAGTTGCCTTTATTCTTAGCAAAGAGAATGTCTGACTTAACGTATTAACTCATAGGAGCTCTTAGGTTAACTACAAGAGAAGGGCAAAGGAATTCGGAAATTACCACTTCTAAAAAGAAGTCGACGTGCGGTCTTTTGTGTACGAAGAATCGGACTGGATGCTTGTCAATGACTACCTGCGAATCACATGGAGAAAAAAAATGTTTTTAGGTGATAACTCAATTATACCTACAGATCCTTGTGCCACTGTATGTGTGTGTGTGTATGTGTGTGTGTGTACCTTGAGGATGAAGTCTGGCGGTGTGCCTGGTCTCACAGTAGGTCTGAGTACCCCATCATGGTGAGAGTGGATCAACGTCTCGTCCAGATCCAGCACCAGAATCTTCCTCTTCACAGCATCTGGAGAGAATGTGAAGAGGCCACACACAAACAAGACAGCAACACAACTATTACATTTATCGACCACATAATACTTTCTAAACTGGTCTTGCCAGTCTCATATGGAATCTTGGCCTAGACTACAGTCCTCAGCACTCAAATCAAAAGCACTTAAGACCGCCAAGTATTCAACTATCCCCCTGGTTGTGCAGGATGCAGTCAAATCAGTCTTGATTCCATTCTAGCCTCTAGCATTATAATCTCCCTTGCCACAGGTTCGATCACATGCTTCAACAAGCTTTAACAACAGAAGACGTGAAATACCGTACCGCTAACAGATTTGGCAATCAGCCAATTGCGGATTAAAAAAACATTATTTTAATCAATGGAAAGTCTCTCAGATTAAAGAAGCAATAATATACTTTCCCTTCAAGATGCGAAAAAAAGGATTCACCAATTAATCACAAGGTAATTCCAGGCCTTTTAAAATGTTTTAACGTATTCTGTACTGTAACAACAGACCTCTCAATACATGCACTGAAAACACCCACTTATGCCTTTCTATACGCTCCCTCGTCCATTATCTGGTCTGTCAAAAAGAGATGAATGCACATTAAATATGCAAAGGTCTTCACAGGCTGACAGCTGGAGATGGTTGAGGGTTAAAGGTTAAAGGCATTTTTCCAGGGGCTGTCTGCGTGTTTGTGCACACATTCCCTGGCGAAGGGGGTTCAAGGGAGGTGAGACGGAGTGACAGGGCGCTACTCACCGAGTCTGTTTCTGGAGATGGGGGACAGGGGTAAAGTGTCGTACCGCACCGTCTGGTACTGGATTATCTGAAAGAGGAAATGACAGGCATTGAAAGGTCAGGTGGAGTGGGTGTCACTTGGGAGTTTATAAGATGCATACAAAGTACAGTAGATAAAAACCATACACTTCATGTTACAGTTTGAAAGTTGGACTTCCATAAAAAGCACATTTCATGGTACAATGCCATATAGGCTTAAGTGCAATGAGGTCTGACAGCCTCCAACTGAATCCATTCACAGCTCCATATATGGAATGCATAACTGGGAAAAAGTGATGCCTTCGGGAATGGGTATGTCTCTGTAACCTTGGCGACATCATACTTCACAACTTCTCCAACGTTGCACAGGGTCCGACTTTAAAACAACCCATTTTTTTTAACTCATTCAAAAGAATATGCCATAGGGTGACCTTTCCGTGTTTGCTGTACTGTACACATGCAACGTTTCCCTCGCAGAGGAGTTCAAAGGGAAGGGTGCTAGTCCAGACTATTGAGATCCATCCACTGCTCCTAGCTTCCCCTTCTTTCCTCTGGGGTACATGACACTACAGGGTGGACACACTCCTCTGCTGTACTGTCCTCAAGCTCTGTTCTTCCTAAGGGCTATTTATAGGACACCCAGCTGTCTGCCAGTGTCAATGGAATAGAGGCCTAGTGAAAAGGGACACTCGCAGCAGGGTGACTTTGACGTCTCCTTCCAACAGGGCCTCCCCTCCAAGAGTCCCTCCGTGCCCCCTCTCTGGCTAGGCAGAGTGGGCCCGGGAAAAAAAGCAGTTTAGAAATGGCTGCTGGGATGAAAACAGGTGGTGGGGACAAGGGAGGCGGGGGAAGAAACAGCCCGGGGTGTAGTGTGTGTGCCTGAGTTCACCTGCTACCCTCCTCTCTCTCCTCTTCGTCCAGGCTATCGGTTGTGTCCTGGGAGATTATGCATCGTTGTCGCGAAGATTATGATGCAACAGGCTTACCATATGTTTACTAGGGGCTGCATAGGTTGGTAAGAACTTGTAGCATATGTGATAGTTTCCCTTTCCCATCTAAGACAATTCACGTCTGACAGCAGTACTGAAAGCAGCATGTCACATTAGAAAGTGTGGTTACTATATTGTCTATTGTCACATATGGCTGTATTTCTCAATTGGACAATTTATGTCCAATTCAGTCCAACCGAATCAGCCTGCACTTCTATTGACAAACCTGACATTCCAATGAATAGACCGAGGCCTCAAGGCACCTAAATCATTAGCACTGAACCAGTATTAAGCAATGCTGTAAAACTTTAAACACTTGAGCTAGCTCATGTGCACGGCAGTGTGTGTTTGTGAGATGAGGTACTAGTTTGTGAGCGTGTGTGAGGGTGAGCTGGATACAGGGCATTCTCTGAGGAATGGTAATCCCTCAAACTTCAGCTTTTTTCTTAAACTTTCTACAAACTGCTTACTACAAAATGAAGTACAGAAACCACCACTGACAACAGGAGTCCAAATTAAATGTTTGTGCACCTGTGGAATGGGTGTGCGTAGCCTTACTAAGATATGAGATGTTACTAAGATATGTGGGTGTCTTATGCAGAACGTATAATTTGAACAACTACTCTAGATGTACAACTATTTAACCTAGTTGCCTTCCCTGCTCACAACACATAACACGTTAAGAAACAGTGCGTTTTGTCCCTGCAGTGCCCTGTAAGGCTTCCCAAGAAGAGTAGGCAACCATGATCCGACGCTCTGATTGTCAGTCACATCAGTTTTTCCTCTAGGCCATATGTGACACCAACACTTTCAAGTAATTGACCACGTGGCTACTAGGATGATTGGTTTTGTCGGTTTTTTGTGTGTTTTTTTACAGACAGATATGATCACCAATAATTTCACAAGATTAATACAATACAAAGGTGTTGACAAGCTGCTAGGTGTCATTCAATGATCATTCTCACCGTACGAAGGTGCTTCCTGAGAATATACAAGATGAAGCCCCATAGTCTGGACGATACTCCAAGTAAAGTGCGGATGCCAAGTAGACACTGTCGGGTCTTCAGCATTACGACGACCACTCAAGTATCCAGACTCAGGAACAATACTATGCCGAAATGACAGACTAGTCCTGACAGCCAAATTGGCCAATGTGATTCAAGCCGTTAAATAATGTCAATTTTTTCCTCTTTCGCTTTCCTATCAAAGAGTCGAACACATCTAATTTAGTCGAGACGAAGCAAACATGCGAGTGGCTACCTCTGCACGCTTGCTACACAAACTCATAGATAAAATCGCATCGTGGTTGTAAAGTTGACCATTTGTTCAAATTAAAAAAACGAAACACCTAAACGTGGGTATTCTTGCACGACGACTGCTAGTATTACTAGTCGGAGTCCACCACGCAGCTCGCTAGCTGATATGTTGACCACCTTGAACCTTAAAGAAAAATTGCCCAAAACTTTCGTGTTTCCCGGCGTCAAGTCACTATATGGTCTTCTTCTCTTTGTGTCGTGTCAATTCAGAGCATCTACGGGGAAACACTTAAAGTCAAACAGTCCACGTTAAAACTCTTTGTAGTTTACAGCAAATCCGGAATAGAACAGCGAGCCGCCATCACCGCCTTTCCGTCACTTCCGCGGCTTCTTGCCTCAACCCGATTCGAACCTGGTGGTTGCGCGCAGCACGCTCCCGTGGAAGGCAAATAAACTAAAGTGGACGAGCACAGCAAATATATATTTAATATTCATTCAAAGTAAAAGGCTACACGGGAGACCTAAAATATTGTAATGTACATACATGATGAGCAAGTCTCTGATTGAGCGATTCGCTTTACTGCTCTTATCTACACATTTGACTCGTTTTATGAGCCGTTCAGTGTGTTCTAAAACTTACAAGTGGTTTCAGGCAAGTTTTCACTCACTCATTGATTTGTAACACTTTTACTTTCGGCTTTTGTTGGCACACAAGACTGATGCCCTTAGGGGTCTCTGATGACATTGGAAAATTCGGATCATGGCGTTTCAGATGAGATTACAGAAATTGACCACCGCTCAATTCATTGTGTTCATAAAAACATAAATGAATCATGAATGCAAATGTATCCAGGTCATAAAGACAAGAATGAAACGTCCAATGACATACTCATGACTCAAGCTCACACTCCAGTGGTTGCCGACAGAAACTGCACAAATATCCGTCAGATTTAGAGATGGCAAATTGTGTGAGAATTCTTTTTTTATATATATATGCAACATCCACAAGCAGACAAACAAAACTGTGTTTTATTTGAATAAAGGCTCATTGTGTTCAGCCTTCAGCTGCTCTTCATTGATCAGGAGACAGATCTTATGACAAGCTTTCATTCAGCCAAGGTATATAACCATTTGCATTGACAGCACACACCAATTTTCTTTGACTCTTTGTACATCATAGGTTCATCATATCTCAGAGCATTAAGTATAGGCCTACTTGTCAAATGTGGTCAAAAAATAATAAAGCACTCCAACTGCAGTCTGCTTGCACTATTTCCAACGCTAGCAGTTCTCTTGCATTCTGAATTCATCGTCACAAACATATTTTATGTAAATGCCATGAGAAAATGTTTCTACCTAGCCCGGGGGTAGGCAACCCTGGTCCGAGAGAGCCGCTGTCCTGCATGTTTTAGATGTTTCCCTGCTCCAGCACACCTGGTTCAAATGAAGGGGTTGTTATCAAGCTCTGTGGAAGCCGGGTAACGACCATTCATTTGAATCAGGTGTGCTGGAGCATGGGAAACATCTAAAACATGCAGGACAGCGGCTCTCTAGGACCAGGGTTGCCTACCCCTGACCTAGCCTCTGATTCAGGGTTCTCCAGAATGTCACATATCCGAGGTCCCATTAGCTGTGTGAAGAAAAGACTCCTGCTTTAGTGGGGTCCGGGCCTATACATCCAGGTCGTCATCAGGATCCTCCTGGTCAAAGTCATCGTTGGCGTCAGGCTCGTACATGATGCGCCCTGAGCCAGGGCCAGAGTGGAGCAGAGCCGACTTCCTGGGAGTAGAGGAGAGAGGGGGAATAACAATTATGACAAATATTTAAAGAACGGTATAGAAGCCACCCATATTTATATATATATAAAAATAAATGTATCTCACTTGTCTTTACTGAAAACAAAGGGGAGCGACAGTTTTTCTTTAGCTTGGCGCTCCGTCTCAGACAGACGGAGGTTGAAAGTCAAGTTGGCTGTTGGATCTGTCTATGGATGCAACAAAGGAAATCCCCACGGTTAAACTTTCTCATTACGAGTAATGGCATTGCAATGCCTAGACAAAAAACAGCTGTCATACCTCAGATTCCACTGTGTCCATCTGTGTGGCTCCTGAAGGGCTGGGCTTGCCATGTATTGTGACTGTATAGTCTTCTTTGATGCTAAAGATCTCCTCCTATAGGCAGACACAACTGATTACATTAGGTCATTTAGCAGACGCTCTTATCCAGAGCGACTTACAGACTTAGTAAGTACAGGGACATTCTCCCCGAGGCAAGTAGGGTGAAGTGCCTTGCCCAAGGACACAACGTCATATTGCATGGCCTGGAATCAGGCAACCTTCTGATTAATAGCCCAACTCCCTAACTGCTCAGCCATCTGACCCCCTACTATCATTGACAATAGTATATTAATACATGTAAGACCTGTGTGTCAATCAGAAACCCTTACAGCTTGCAAAATCTTTCCAGATTTTGAGCGTCTTGTTATTTTAGCAACAGTCCCCTGATCCCTGGGCCCAGGTGCTACTGTGATGACTGAGGTAGCCAAGTGGCATACACTTCCCACAGTGCCATGCTGGTGCAGGTCTGCATGCAGCAGGCCAATGATAGTTCTCACAGCTCCACCTAAGGACACAAACAGTAAAAATACAGTAACATTGTTAAAAACGGTAGCGTTTAAATGGCACTGATGTCACAGGCAATGATGTGTAACAAACTCAAATGTGATTGCCTACTACAGCACATAAACAGCAGGTGAATCCTCTTAAGCAAGTTAGTGCTGCAGCAGGTGATCTTCAAACCGTCACAAACAAACCTTTCTTAAGTTGATGGAGAGTCTGACAGACGACAGTGGGATTGAGATGCCTCAAAATCCACGTCAGAGAGTCAATGACGAGTGTCAATCCTTTGTTATTGGGTGTTTGCTTAAGACAAGTGCTGATATCGTCTATGGTAAATTGGTGGATGGTGAAACGTGGGTTTTCGGTCCAGCCGAGGGGGTCAGTATATGCATCATGAAAGTGTACCCTACATTTACAATGACAAACACATCAAAACTGATTAATTGCCCCAATGTATTGTTGTAGTAGTATCAGACTAAATGTCTGTCAAAGTCACCTTTGAATGGATGATCTGTCTAACCCATCTTTGAGTTCCTGCTCACTGACCTCGAAACCCAGCACGTGGACAACTTCCTCCCTAAATAGAATGATAATGTTTTATTTTTGATATGTGCTTTAAGCATGGCATGGTTCTTAACTTCTATATTCGAAATATATTGACGACAACACATTACCTATTCAGTGCTGCATTAATGTAGCTTTTGAGGAGATGTCGACCAGAGTAATTCACCGAATCTGTAAATGGGAAAAGATCAAATAAACGGTTATTTCACAAATGACATCAGTTTCAACGCAGGATGCAGTTTCCAACATTTTATTAAACGTTGGTTGCAATCTGCCATCAAATCAACAGAAGAAGAACGTAACAGGCAATAACGAAAATCTCAACTTGTAATGTAATGCAGTAAGATGCAGACACAAAATACATCATGTATTACATGGCTGGCATCCTAGACAACTATGAAGCAAATTGACATGCATAGTCTACCTTTTATAATAATCAATCCTCCTGCCTCGGCTCCTTGTAATGATTCTAGCAACATGATGGATTCTAAAAACATGAGCTCAAAATCTCAAGCTAACTTTATCAATACTGCTGCAACCGCGTGCAGTTTGTTGGTCTCTTCATTTCGGTTATGCAACCAAAATTGTCAACCATTAAACCCGACAACTCAAAAAGAAGCGTTACAATAGTATCCAACAAAGTCCATGTTGGAGTTATGAGTGATCAAAATGATGGTTTCCATGGAATGCCAAATTCAGATTTTGTGTTTTGTTTTCAAGCTAGCTGGCTAGCACTAGCTACTTCTATGTTCGGATTCGGAAATTAAAACTACATATCCCATGTAGTTGAATGGCTCTTGACATAGGTAATGTAGTTTATCACGGTGGATCCGAGTAAATAAACGCCCCTGATTAAACTACAATACCCAGAAAAGCGCAAGTTACTGTCATTGCGTTGTGGCAACCACAAGGGGTTCTGCAATCAGTTGACATCCTGATGGCTTGAGTGAGGGCGCGCAAGGGACGACACGGAGACGTATTTTTAGTCCAACTCTACTCGGTTGTTGCCTCTGTTGTGGGGAAAAATGTTCAACTTCGGCTAATTCGTCGACCCAATGCTATTTGTCGCAACTTTAAAAAATCTACGGATGGTAGTTCTGCTATGCGTACTACGCTTCTTACTTTTACTACCAAACTAGTTTAATTGCAGGATTATTAATGCAATAGCTGCTGTGACGAAGAAATTAGCTCGCTAGCCAGCTAATCTTGTCCTCGACTCGGATTGCCACAACGTCAACGGCTATCTTGCAGCAACAGGGACGCACAACCAGGAGAAACAACACACGGAAAATATATTGTTTCTCGGACTGAATTCTTATTTGAAGAGTTGTTTAGAGTCCTTCGTCCACGGCTGGTGCTGCTCAGAGTAGCAGTCAAGCCGGGTGGAAGAGCAGTCTGCGGCGGATGGTAGCTACTTAGGCTACTAGCCACAAGGCCTTGTTGCTGAGGCGACAATGCTTGAAATAATGTCTGAGCACCAAGGTATGTAGCCACTGCCTAACTGGATAGCTACATTTGTTTGTCAACTAGGCTAGTTATGAAAGTGTCATTTTAATCCATTGTTAAATAGGATTTGTTTCATTAAATGTGATCTTCATCGAGTTTTAGAAATCTGGTCTGTCGATGATAAGTTGTCGACTGGGGCTTGTGCTAGTATTGGTGCTAGTTTAGCTAAACAGTAGCTACTGTAGAGGCTATATCGCAGCACTGAAGTTAGTTGGTTATGCTATCTGATAGCAGTAGCACCTCATTGCGGCAACTACCGCGCTAGACTAGCTAGGTTATCAAGTTATAACGCATGACGGCGGGGGAATGATGTAGCTATAGCTTAGGTTAACCTGGTTTGTCTTGATTTTTTATTCAAATACTCAAGTACAGTATGAAGTAAGTATGAGGCACAACATTTATTAATGAACTAGTAAAGCATTAACGACGCTGTACAGTACAGTATCTGACAAGATAGAAAATGCAAGCTAGGTTGCTAGCTAGCTGTAGTACTAACGTTAATGGTAGATAAGTCCCACGCTTCTACTTAAGTATCAACTATGAAGTATCTAAACGTCTGTCTTGCAATATAAAATGCGAATCTTCGACAGATTATAAGCGTCTGCAGTGAAAAGATTAATATCTGAGTTGGGCTCGCTAGCTAACGCTACTTTTACGTAATAGAAATAATTCACGTTGCGTTGGGTTTGCAGTTCTGCTGATGGTAGCTATACATGCATAGCCTAGATACCTTGAACTTCTAATAGTTTACGGATAAGCAATAGTCCAGCTAGAGCTAAATGTCAAACTTTTCTGCACAGAATGGATTTGATTGTTGGCGTCGAGCTTGCTAGCTACAGTAGGGGTACTGGAGAATCATTGTTTGTGCGCCATTATTAGGACAACGCTAGTTAGTGCTAGCTAGGTCCTGTACTGTAGCTAAGAAAACCTATCCGCTGAAACCTACTACTATTGTACTACTAGCTGACGTAGTAGTTTGCTAACTGGCTAGCTACGCTTTGCACCAGAGTTGACTATAAACGCGTATGCTAACGTTAATAATAGCCGCTGTTGGGATTTGTATTGTCCTCTCGTGTAGCCCGTTATTCATGTTTAGAATACTTTGACCACTTTCGTAACTTGCTGGTGTATTGCTAATGTTGTTTACATGGGCTTTTACGTTTACATCAGACACAAGAAAAAAAACATTACCATGAGCCATTCTCGGCCAGTCGGTAGACTACTAGTAACGATAGGTAGCGTCAACTACGGTGTGGGTCTGACAACGTTACCCGCTAATAATCACCTACCGTAACACATCTAGTTTGTAAATAAATAGCATTTTTTTAATGTAAAATGTACATTATTGTGTGGCAACTCACATTCTTTTCTCTCCCCTCCACAGATTCGTTACTGAAGTGCAAAACTGAGCCTCTGGTGAGTACACTTCCGGTGTAGAGATTTTGTTCTTCATATAACCCCTTTTGAGTGTCAATGTACTGGCAAGAGCTTGACATATGTTTACTTTGCCCTAAAGTTTAATGTCATTTCTACCTTCAGCCTCCAGAGAGGAGAAAGAGGACTGTTGAAGACTTTAACAAGTTCTGCAACTTTGTATTGGCATATGCAGGATATATCCCCAGTCCCAAAGAGGTAGGCTGTTTACACACACTCATGTTTACCAAAATGTTACATAGAAGAAAAGTCTTCAAGCTATTTCAAACACTGTAATGTAACACTTTTTTATTTTTTTTACCCCTTGTAGGAAAACTCATGGTCTCCAGCATCTTCCAGCTCGCCACACAGTTCAGGGGCATCAGCAGAAGGCGGGGGTGGTTGCAGCGGAGGAGGCGGCAGCTCAATCGGGGCCAGCTGGGGTGATGGGGGCTCCGACCTGCACACCATCCACACGTTTGTTCACAAGGCTCGCGCCAACAAGGGCAAGGGCATGCGCCGCATGCATTCGGACAGCACCCTCCTGGACAAGATGCGCCTCAAAGACTCCCTGTACGAGAGCCAGGCCAGCAGCAAGGCTGAGCGCAAAAAGGACAAAAAAATGAAAAAGTTGTCCCTGGGCTCGGCCGTGACGATGGCTGGGGGCGAGAGCGGGAGTAGCGGAGGGGAGAAAAGGGCTCGCATCAAACGCAGCAAAAACCCCAAGCAGCCTAAAGCCCTGAAGAAGCTCAAGAGCTCGGCCACTCAAAGCGAGACAGACTCTGAGACGGGCCACATTCACGTCGGAGAGCGGTCGGTTCGGGATGACCTCACTGGGCACGGCGTCTCCACGCAGGGCATGCAGGGGCTGGTCAAGATGCATGCAGAGGAGTCCACCAGGGAGGCAGAGATGAGCTCGAGTGAGGGGGAGACCTGGATCGCAGATGAAGATATCATGGTAGAGTCTGGTAAGTAACATCCTGCAAACCCAAAGTTTGACACTTTCCTGTTATTCACTGTCCACGGTTGGAAATTGGCACTTGTACTGTGCTGCCCAATATTTTTATTTGTATGTCATTTTTTCAAATGTTTTGCGATTTTATGAAGTGCACCAGTACATCTTGTTTTAATTTCCATCGAGGGGAACAATTGTGATGAACTCTTCTTCTTTTCAACACAGGTGATGATTCTTGGGACCTGATAACCTGTTACTGCGGGAAGCCATTTGCGGGAAGGCCAATGATTGAATGCAATCAGTGTGGCATATGGGTTCACCTGTCCTGCGCCAAGATCAAGAAGTCCAACGTTCCTGACATCTTTTACTGCCACAAGTGCAGGGACACACGACGGTCGTCGGGGCACAAGAAAGACCCTTGAAGAGAGGGATGTGAAGGACGACCAGGCAGCCCTGCCCTCACACACATCCCTCTCAAATGACTTTCATCCTCTCTTCTCTTTGTCCTCCAACACCCAAGTTCTGTACTGCGATGCCTACCACTGATAAAGCCTAAACGTTCACCTGGATGGCAACATTTAGTTATGCCAGTTTCTTTCGACAATCACAAGCATTCTCATCTACTCATGGGGTTCTGTCTCTTTCTGCCTCTGTGAAAACTGGCCATGAAACATGAGAACCAAGTGAGACGGGTGATCTCCATATCAGTAAAACACAAATGTAATTGCCTCTCTTGCTCAGTATTCTTACTAAAATGAGACTGGCATACTGTTTACTGATTTGAAAATGTTAACTGCACGGAAATATCCACTCTCATCGTTTTCATGTTTTGTCCTACCAGAAAGTGCACGAGAAGTTCTAGAGAATTATTTATTTCAGCATCGATGGGCTTATCTTTGTCTGTCCAAGGAAAATTTAGTATTTTATAGTGTACATCAGATTTTGTGAAAGCCATCTCTTAAATGGTTATCAATGCCATGCTACTGCCACACCATGCAGAGGTATAACCGTTTCCCCCCCCTCATTATTGTCCGAAAAGATTATGCGTTTTGTTTTTGTCCATACATTTCTTTATTAGTGCTAGGTGGGCAGCTCTTGCGATTGTTCTTGTGGCAGTTGTCACAGAAGCTTGTTTTTGATTTCTTTTTGTATTTGTCTTTTACTAGACACTCAGTTAGTCACTGAGTCTTAGTCCCTAGTAAGTCACTCGTAGGATCCTTTTTTTCCCGATTCAAACAAATGGCAGATCAAATCTGAATGTTGAATCAATTCCATGTGAACGCACACAGACAGCTGTGCTAGGATGGTGCACTTTTTTTTCTTTTTCTTTTTTTTCTTTTAGGTGAGCCCATATCACCACCCTATTTTGGGGGGTGTAATTGGAGAGTAGAGTTGACCGTTTTTCCTCTATCTGCTAAACGAATTTATAAGCATAAACTAACTACATTGGTGTCTGCAAGTTTGTGATGCAGCACTAATTGTGTCATTGTCAGGCTTATTTTACAATCCAGATTTCGGAGCCTGCTCACTTTGTTTTCATGGACTTTTTTTGTGTGTTTTGTTGTTTTTCATTTTTGAAAGTCTTCAAAATTGAAGACTAGTTTCATCGTCGTTAGCTAAATTGTAAAAAAAATATAAAAAATAAGGAAAAAATACATTCTGTTGGATAGCCCAGACTTTACCATGTAGAAGTGGCTCAAAGACTTGCATGAATGGTTGTACAATTTTATTATTTCTTTCATTTGTTTTATTTTTACTTTCGGCTTTCTGAAAAGCTAGACATGCTCCCAAATCAGAGAATGGACGTAACAGGATTGTCAGGATTGACTCTAAACAGAAGTTGGCTTTGTGTGTACAGAAAATAAGTTGAGGCCACGGAGTCATGGCATTCTTTTATGTTTGGTTGGTTTTACCTTCTCATCCCCCTTTTTTTTTGGGTGGCGGTGGAAGTAGTGTTATGTTTACTCCCCAAAAAGCAAATGCACTCTTGCCACCTCCCTCAATTATCTGTATATACCCTGTTCTTTGATGACTGTATATATGTGAAAGTGAAGAAAGAGAAAAATAGCCAAGCAAATGTTATATTTTCGGCATATGATATTGTTTTCTTTAACTGTAGCTTGAAAAATAAAAAATGTTCATTCTTGGGGACTGATGTATTGTTATTGAGTACATATATATATATATATATATATAATATATAAATATAAATAAATGAGAGAAAGTAACAGGTCAAGCAGATATATTTATTTTGTGTTTTAAGTACATCCTCTAGAGGGCGAAAGACAATACATCTTGGTTGGTAAGAGCTGTTTAAATATCTATAAATAAGTAACTTTGCAAGCTGTCAAAGGAACATTATCCACGTGTGAACAAAACAAACCATAAAAAGCAGCAATCATGACAAGGGAGATTTGAGATGAACAAAGTTGTCAGCAGTTCTTGATAGCCTCTTCATTCCCAGTAGTCTTCAGGTGCATCCTGAGGGGGACACACGGTCTAATTGACATTCTGACAGATACGTATAGCTATTGATCGGGATTATGACCTTTCAATCGCATGGGGCTAAAAAGTGTGCACACGTGTAAGAAGTTGATGATTCAACCACAACAAGTTCTCTCACCTTTCTACTCCTGTAGCTGGACATGAGAGTGCTGCTGCCAATAGAATCCAAAGGAGACACCCTTTTTCTGAAGTTCAGAGAAGAGACGGAACAGATTACAGTTAACATTCCACTTTCGGGGCTGGATGTTGTGATTTCTAATTCATCTATGGTAATCCTGGTGAGGATTCATGTAACAGATTTGTTCCTCTTTGCCTACCAATGTTTAGGCCTATATCTTATGTGTCTGTAAGAATAATTGTTCGCAATACTCGATCGCTACTTCATCAGGGCACTCCCCCTTTCTGATCTCTCACCTCTTGTCCTTGGGTTTACGACGACGTTGGTTTTGATGCTGATGGGCAGACAGGCGTTCCAGTGGGGCATGGAAGGTGGCGGATTGAGAAGTGCCGGACTGAGTGTGGCGTCCTTCAAAATCCCGCTTTATATCGCCGGCATCACCTGGAGAAAGGTCAGCTAAATTTGATAGCTCAGACAGGTGGGGGAAAAACTCTTGATCCAGCCAATTAACGTCCTGATGAGAAATAAAGAATAATATTAATATTGCAATGTATGCTGTCACTTAAATTTCCTTTGGGATCAATACAGGAAATGTAATTTAATCCAAAATGTCCCCAACATACAACAATATAACAGGTTATACGCTCATCAAATACCAGAGTAAATTGACTATAGGCCTACATCGTAAAAGGTGTGTGGTGCTTGCATGTATTTACCCTTTTCTGTGTCAGCCTGTCAGGCAACAAAAACGCTGACAGGTGTTCCAGCATCAGACAAAGTCCCAAGACGGGTAACACGCACCTCGCAGAAAGCATCTGTAAAGATAAAGTGTTATTGTAGCCATTGATGAAGACAGTGCAACACAAGATGTAGCCTACAAGTCAACAGAAAATACATTAGGAGATGCAATGGGGACTCACCGTAACTTGGTAGGGATTTTGCTGTTGCTCTTGCTTGTGTCTTCTCCACCTTTGTTCTCTGTGCTGCTGGGTGATGTGTAGGGTATTTGTAGGAACAGGGCTAGGGTGGGTTTATATTTGAATGGGATGAAGATCTGTTTAGGCTATGGGTGTGTGTCTTGGAGACACTGTGGACTTCCAACGTGCCAATTACATCATACCCACATTGCCATTGTTGAACTGGGGGTGGGGTTTGTGTGTGTATGGAGGGGGGGTCAAAGATTTTCCTTACACACACACACACACACATAAATGAACACACCAACCCCCAGCACCCACCTCCTTCCACCATGATGAGGACATGATAAGCGTCTGCTAAATGAATAAATGTAAATGTGATAAGGACGTTGGATGCCGTTCATCGTGTAAACACTTCAGGTTGGAGATGCATGTTGGATGGTTCTGGAGTTCGTCGATCTGTCGAATCTTTTACGCAATCTAAATACCGAGTTAGATATACCAGGTATAAATGCCGGCACAAAACCCCAACAATAATCCATACATCACATTTTTGGAAGTCTCACAAATGCAAGGTTCTTGACATTAGGGAAATTGTTGATTAATATGAAATAATGTGATAATAAAAATAATTTAACGGACAAATGATGCAGAAACAATTATGTCTTTCTCCCCTAACCCCCAAATAAAAGCTACTGACCCAAATAATACAAAACAAGGGATATGAGTGAAAAGGAGGGGTTGTGTGGAGTAAGGGACCGCTCGGAGCAAACGAGTGGTTGGACACGTTTCCACTTTTCCTCTTTTCCCGCCCTGTCCTAATTATTTCTATTTTGGGCCCTCCGGGGCCGCCAGACCTAGAGCTAGTGCTGATAGATATCCCGTACAAAAATAAACTGACTAGCTGTCGAAGCTTCCCTCAGCAAGGGCCCTGTCAGGCCCACCCAGGAGTCTGTCAACATGGGCAGGCTAGATAGGACTAGCTGATTACCTTAATTATCAGAGACGTGTGGTACTGCCGGTCATGATGAGTGTGTGTGGCCATCTCATGGCATAAGACAACCGACTCCCCCGCCCAAATGTGTGTGCCTGTATGTGTGCGTGTAGATGTGCAAAAGGTAAGAAAAAGAAAAGTTTTGTCCTCTATAAACATGTTGCTTAAGCTTATGAGGCCCTCGGAGAGTTATTTAACACAGCTTAGTGCCAGCGGATTGTCAATTTTTTGGATTGGCCCGCTACTTTCCAGCCAATTGTGTTCCACAGTCCTGTTTCAACCAATCACCTTCAACTCAAGCTGCAGGAAAGCATGGAAGTTCAGACAAGAATTGGGGGCGCTGTTTTCTCATTGTTGAATGTAATTCATGTTGCCTATTGCAACTTTAAGGTGTGACATGTTTCACCGTAACTTTCAGCATGTGCGGTCAGAATTGCCCCCCACTCTCCTCACCCTAATTGGCCTACAAGTATCCAAGGCAGTGTGTGTGCCCAATTTAGAACAGTGCAGTACTCATTGGTGGCTTGCGAGATGCATGGCTCTGTCTGTAGACAGTCGGCAGCCCACGCTATGCACTAGCCTATGGAAAGCCAACAATGTCCGTTGGCGGCAAATATGATGGCTCGCACGATCCATGGCTCTATTGTGTAATAGCCTACAGCTCAACATGGGACTTCTAATGCGTTTTATTCAGGCTATAATTATTTGTCGCAAATCGCTAATCCAAACACTTTCAGATTTAACACTGCCAAAAGGCTATAGGGTCCTGAGCGATACACCTGCGGATTTCAACTTCATACAAAATAGATATGTATGGTCTACTTTATTACATCAAGTTCATATTATTCTATTTCTTAGTTGGGACACATAGTTAAACTTACATAGCCTACATTTTAAATACTAACCGAGTCAACATGGTCCTCTAGAGGTGGTATTTAAAAAAGTTTAAATGACAAAACCTGTCATTATTACTTGTGAAAGAATAATTCATTCCGCGAAAGTGAATGAGGTAAACGAATCCTTTAGCCTATGTTTCCTCTTCTGAGCAGCAGGTCACGTGAAAAATTACCCAACTAGTAAGATTTGAATGAGATAATTGGTTGATAATTACAGGTTTGTTAGTTAAACTTGTTTTTTTACTTTGCTAACAGTTCAGAGCAGTGTCATTTTTGCCGTGATAATTATGCTAAATGTGATAATACATGACGATATCAAATCATACCAACTGTCATGATGTGTTTGAGTTAATGCGGGAGTTTTTCTTTTTTTAATATCA
The DNA here is from genome assembly GCA_903064625.1 of Mallotus villosus. NCBI lineage: Eukaryota > Metazoa > Chordata > Actinopteri > Osmeriformes > Salangidae > Mallotus > Mallotus villosus. The sequence goes on from CAEFZP010000342.1 coordinate 62,074, forward strand.
TCTGCCACACAAATGTGCAATTCCTTTCCATCCTATAGCCTACACAAATTTATCTTGGCTGGTTTAGATGCAATAAAATGTATTCCTGATGAAAAAATTATCAAAGGACTCGTACCCGAAGATAGCGGTCACGTGCAAATTTATCAAAAGACTCGTACCCGAAAACGCTGTTGGGAGATGAACGAATCATTTCTGTTTCCTCTACTGAGCCGCAACATTCCCGATGCGCGGCCACGAGAAAATTAACTAATCACTTTCTGAGACTACTCGTTTCTCGGTCTTACTAAAGATTCATTCATTCATTCATTCATCGTTCACAAACGAAACCATAGGGTGGGCAAGGAAGGAAGTTAAACCTATTTGTATACACCTGTCTGGATAGACAATAGGCTACTACCTCACAATGTCTGCTCCAGGTGAGTGTCTCTCCGCCGTTCCTTCCCTCATAAATATTAGATATCCTATCATGTTGCATTTAATGAAAGCTTATCCATATAGCATCAAAGGAATGTATTAGCATCCACCGTGATGGATTCTCCTGATCGTGTCAAGGCTATGTTGTTCTTCATACCTTTTTTTCTGCCTCACATATGCCCTCTACCTCATGCCCCCCCAAATGTGGAAACTTTTCAAGGAACAACAAACATGTTGCATGCTTAGTATTATGGAAGGACCTATTCCTACACGTCAATGTGTAGGCCTACATGTAATACAGTACATTAAATCAATACATAATATTGAGTTTTATTTTATTATTGTTTGATGAACTTTTGTTGGCATTCTTTTTTCTTTGGTGTGGAAAGTCTCTATGGTGGCAACGCATTGCCATCTACTCATTATCTGTATTTTGTACCGTTTCTGATCAAATGCAGTGCGTCATTCGCAATAAGTTAAATGACTCCCAGAATAGGCCTATGAGCCGACATGTTAGGAACCATTTTTGGGGAAGCGAATTTGCCTTTAATTTACTATTTGGAAACTGATTTGCATGGAGACTGGTATGCAAATCAGTTTTTCCTCTAAACTTTTTGAAAAAAGGGGAACTTTTTTTCGAAGAGCTTTCATTCTTTTAGATTTGGCCCTCTAGCAGGTGACCGTACAGTAACATGGGCAGGGAGGGAGGTGTTGGTGTTATCAGAGAATGTAAACAGGCTCTGGGATTATTCAGTTGCGGTACGTTAGTGTTGGTAGGCCTATGTTAACTATGTTAGCAGTTGGGCAAGCTTAGGTTGCACAGCGATGCTACTGCTGGTAGGTACCGGTAGTACCGGTAGGTACGCTACCTAAGTTCTGCTAACGTTTGATTGGTTGATTAGCAACATGTGAGCGAGAGAGGAGGACGTGTTGTTGTTGTGCGACTGATGAAGTGTCGAGTAAAGTAAAGTGCCTTTATAAGAAAGTTATGTCTCCATCTGGCTGTCTCTTCTTATTCTGAGTGATCGAACCATATATATAAAGGCTTTATATATATCTATGGATCCAACCACCATATCCGAACTCACACGTTACAGTGCTGATGTTAGTGTTGATGTGGGTGTAGAGGACGTTTTAGTGTTGATCTAACCAAGACAACCTCCAGTTCTTCGGTCATGTTCATGCATTTCAATGGATGGCAATGGAACTTAGTTATTATTATAAATTGCTCCAAGTCTTTAAATGAATACACTCATGTCGCTTTTTCGAGCATGCAGACATGAGTGGGCCCTGCAGGCACTGCCTGATGAGAGTGTGGTGTTGTTGTATTGTAGATCAATGGCTAATGGGCACACACTCTTCTGAGCAATGTTTTTTCAAGACAGTATGGCACATGACGGCAGAATTATTTGGCTTTCTTTCGTAAAACTGTAAATGTGTTGAAACTTTGACCAGGTTTTTATAAGGGCACTTCTGCTTTTTGGGGCTGATGAAGAGAGACAGGAAAGGTGAGGGAGAGAGGGGAGGACAAAAAGAAAATAGCTCATGCTGGATTCAAACCCAGACCCCTGCAGTAAGGTCTTAGCCGATGTGGTATGTGCTGTTGGTTTGCCACCGGGGTGCCTCAAGTTCGACCAGGATTGATGGATGCTGAAGAGCTTTCTGTCCCATCAGGAAACACCAAATCTGGTCAGGTGCTCTCCTCAATTGCCTGTCCAACAAAAGGGGCTAACTTTTCCATGTAAAACTATGTTGCCTCCCTTTTGCTTAAGCAGTCAAACAGAACATCACCTCCTTCGAGTCTAACAGAGATGGGATGTGTCCATAGGTCACCCAAAATATAGTAATCTTCTTTTCTGTTCACCATAGGAGACCCATCCACCAAGCAGGCTCCATACCCCATGCCCCAACCAGGCAGTTACTCCAAAAGCCCCTACCCTGTGCCACAGGGAGGTTATGGTGATCCGAGCCATGGCCCCCCCGCCTGCAGGTGTCAAAATGGGCTACCCGCCCCAACCACAGCCTGGGCAGCCGATCATGCACCAGCCAGGACCAGCAGGCCACGGTCCCATGCCCGATTACGGAGGTCCAAAGGTGGATGCCCCTGGAGGCATCTCCCCTGCCCCAGCTCTGGCTCCAGCTCCAGCATCCGTTCCTGTCGACGTGCCACCTGGGCTGGAGTACCTGACCCAGGTGACTGGTTGAGGATTCTCATAACAAGCTGTAAAAATCAAACGCTCACCATGCAACAGGTGTTAGTTGATTTTGTACATCTTCTGACTCATACATAATCTTGTGTCTCGTTCTTTATTTTATTTTTTAGATTGACCAGATCCTTATACATCAGGCCGATCTTCTGGATGGTGAGATTGTTAATCTGTTACTAAGACCGGTGGTGACCAGAGTATGTGGTCATCTGGGGACAGAAGGTTTTGAAGGGTTGATGATGCATTGCATTCTCATTTGTAGCACTTGACACATTTCAGTTTTTAGGTGAATCGGCCAATTGTAAATTCCAAACCATAAACCTGCCCTTTCAGTAGGTTAAAACATCAGTCTCTACATTATCATAAATATGTTTAAATGGGAGCTTTTGCCATCAAGACCATTCCATGTAAAAAATACAAATGATGATATGTATGTGTGTGTGTATACATTTAAATCAGGAGAGACCAGCTGTCATTTTTCCTAGATCAAAATAACATCTCCGAGAAGTTTCAGTCTGGTTTCCGCAAACACCACTCTACAGAGACAGCCTTACTGAAAGTGTCCAGTGACATCATGATGTCCGCTGATTCTGGTAAATGCACTGTTCTAGTTCTCTTGGATCTATCCTCAGCCTTTGACACCATCGACCACCAGATCCTGCTGAGAAGACTGAGGGATGAAGTAGGACTGTCAGGCTCAGTTCTCCATTGGTTCTCTTCTTACCTATCTGGACGTAGCTTCAGTGTCACAGCAAACCAGATAAGGTCTGAGTCAGCAGATTTGTTGTGTGGAGTCCCTCAAGGTTCAGTTTTGGGTCCTGTATTATTTTTGTTGTATTTACTCCCCCTGGGAAGAGTCATTCAGAGATTTTCTGATGTTTCGTACCACATGTTCGCTGATGATATCCAGCTGTACTGCACGTTCAAACCAACTGAGTTCCAGAGGCTTGATTCCTTAGCTCTTTGCTTAGCAGAAATTAAGCAATGGCTAAGGGATAACTCTCTCCAGTTAAATTCAGATAAAACTGAAACACTAGTTATTGCCCCTGATAAATTAATTCCAGGGATTAACCAGTACTTGGGTGACCTAGGCCAGTCTGTCAAACCTAGCCTAAGAAACCTTGGTGTTATTTTTGACAAGGACATGTCATTAGTGCAGCACTGCAAACAGCTAACCAGGAACTGCTTTTTTCAGCTGAGGAACATCTCTAAACTCAGGCAAATGGTGTCGCAAAATGATTTGGAGCTGATCATTCATGCTTTTGTGTCTTCGCGTTTAGACTACTGTAACAGTTTGTTTTCGTGTTTAAACAAGAAGGAGCTGTCTCGCCTGCAGTTAGTGCAAAATTCTGCAGCGAGAATTCTGACCTGCTCAAATAGGAGGACCCACATATCCCCTATCCTAAAAGCTCTGCATTGGCTGCCAGTGTCTTTTAGGACCAATTTTAAAATTCTGGTTCTAACTTTTAGAGCTTTGCATGATCAGGCTCCATCCTATCTCAGTGATCTGATTCAGCCTTACACCCCTGCTCGGGCTCTGAGGTCTGTAGAGCAGAAACTGCTAATGGTGCCACGTACTCGTTTGCGGACCAGAGGTGACCGATCCTTTCAGGCTGTTGCTCCCAAGCTCTGGAACGATCTCCCCATCTCTCTGCGTTCAATAGAGTCTGTTGACGCATTCAAACGTCAACTAAAAACCTATTTATTTGTGCAGGCTTTTGCCTAATTTGTTCTTGGGGCTGCTATGTTTTATCACTGTATTGTAATTGGCCTTTTAAATGTATGTATATTTTTAATCTGTTGTGAAGCGCTTTGTGACCCTGGTCTGCGAGGGGCGCTATACAAATAAAGTTTACTTACTTACTTACTTACTTACCAGTGAATGAAGTAAAGATAATGTTTATTGAACAAATGATATTTGAACAGTTTATGTAACAGTCATGACAGAAAGTCTTTGGCGCTTAGACTCGATGGGGAGATTTGGTAATTGCGGGGCGTCTGAGGAGGAGGCGCTATATAAATCTTCCCATGGAGAGAAGACACTGGTGGTGGTTGATGATTCTGCTGAAACCATAAGGTGATGAGGCAGATGGGAAGGGAAGCTGATGAATCCGTGAAGACTGGGTGGTGATATCTGTTATACTCTGTTGTATGACCTAGCCACACTAGTTTCCTCCTGACTCCTAACCTCTGTTAGTCATTGCTAATCCCTTCTTCTCCTCTTCCTGATTCTCAGCAATCCTTGGTTTTGAGACCAACAACGAGTACGATATCAAGAACATCCTGGGCCAGCAGATCTACAAGGCCGAGGAGACAAACGACTGCTGCACCAGGAACTGCATTGGCTCCATACGCAGCTTCGACATGCTGATCAAAGACAACACGGGCCGAGCGGTCATCCGCCTCATACGGCCCCTCCGCTGCGATTCATGCCTCTGCCCCTGCTGCCTGCAAGAGGTGTGTGCTTGTGTGTGTGTGTGTGTGTGTGTGTGTGTGTGTGTGTGTGTGCATAATATAGAAGACAAGGCACTGCATGTTTCTGTGCCGTGCGTGGTATAAAGTGGGTTGGTGTTAGTGGTTAGAGGATGTTGTTGATCTGAAAGGCTGCTAAGGTGCTAGACCACATTCCACTTTGCACAGTGAATTGGCCTTTGTCAGTTTAACGGTTTCCTAGACCATTTTGATCTCTTGCTGTCACTTCACTTCTGATTGTTTTAATTGAATCTACAGCACATTCCCCATGGGCCATTCGAGCCCTCACACATGGACTGTGGTCCGCTTCCACTAATGAAGGCCCTACCCTTCTGTTGCCATGTGTATTCGTTTTGTAATGGAAATGGTTGCTACGCTACAAAGGAGAGATTTGTTCACTCATCCTACAGTCCTAAACAATTTAGGACTATTTTCAGCCACATGTCCCTTGCCAAGATATGTGCACTTGGTAATAGCTTTCAATTTGTGTGTGTATGTGCCCATTTTTTACATATTTAGGACATATACATGTGTGTATGGACATTTTTATGTACAATTATGTATGTGTGTTTTCTTAGCTTGAGGTGCAGGCTCCACCAGGCATCACTGTAGGCTATGTGTCACAGGTCTGGCACCCTTGGACTCCCAAGTTCACCATTCAAGGGGCCAACCAAGAGACAGTGATGACATTGGAGGGGCCCTGCTTCGCCTTCAACTGCTGTGGCGAAGTCAACTTTGAGGTGAGGATACAGGGGCCTGTATTACCAAGCATCACCAAATTGCAGTGTTTCCCCTACCATTATATTAGGGGGGCACCCCGCCCCCCCCCCAACGGCCCCCTCGCCCCCCCCTTTTTTGTATAGCGCCAGATGACAAAATAAGTAATTTAAGGTTATCTTTCCTATAAAACAGGTCTAGCTTGCTCTTTTATTAAACAAACTAAATGGCCTTATGTTATGTATCTTATGTACACAACGGCATGTCATTTCTGTCATTAAAAGAAAGACAAAATCCCCCCCCCCTACGTCACTCCAAACTTGAAAAGAGCCTATACTAATTGCCGGTTGAGTAAGGGCACATTTAGAGAACTTGTAGGGAACGTTATGTCCCAAGATGGTCCCCTCCTACGTGGGTATGATATATAATTGACCTGAATTGAAGATAACGTTGGGGACACAGTTACATTTTAAATACAACTAGTCGAGTCAACATCCTCTAGTGGTGGCTAAAGGTAGGCCAACAAATCTTTTCAATTTTCATCGAATACTTGGAGATCATACAGAGAATAAAATGCATTGTCGAGGCTGATGTTTTCTAGCCTAGCCTGCACCGAAACCATTCCCGCACAACACCTTTTACTGTTGTCTAGACTATCTGCCAATCTGACAGGTCCGGTCGACACATTTTGACCGTAGTTAACTCGAGGGTTGTGGAAACGACGTTTCATTTTCTCTCTACTCCTCCAGTAGGCTACTGCCTGTCAGTTTAAAAAAATATATGCAGGAAAAATTGGCTACCATACAGACAACAAACAAAAATGTGTAGGTTACAAAAATCTACGATAAATAAATAATTTACAAAAAGATATAAAGCATACGAATATCGTCTACATCAGATCCTTCTAGCATCATGAAGGCATTACCGCTCAAAATGGGGGGGAAGAAAGATTGCGAAAAGCTGAACTGGGAGGAGTCTTACTGCTGTCGAAGGCTTCTGTCAAGCGAACCAGCCCGGACAATCTTATTTAACTTTAACATTTTCTAGTCGTGACTTCCGCGTTGAAGATAGCCAGTGTATCCTCTTCTCTTCAGGTAAGACATAACAAATACAATTGTGTACACCTATATTTACTTTTGCTCGCAACTAGTCACAAACGGAAGGCTATATTGAATGTAAAACATTTGTTGCAAGTTGAATCCATGGATTTTACTCATTCGCAGCTTAAAAGAACTGTTGAAACCTCTAAACGGAAAAATCACTGCTGATTCGTGCAATTATTTAGGCTACACATTAATTTGCTTTCCCAGAATCCTTGAACGTTAAAATACAATTCAATTGTAACGAGTGAACTGCACGTATCCGGTGTGATACAAGACATTCTGGTTATTGTGTGGGTGACCTGGAGGTCATATCCTTTTTATATCAGTGTAAAAACTTGTGAAATGGAATTCCATGCCTCACCTAAAATGTAGTGAGTGGAAAATGCCCATGACCCTTCCCTAGCAGACCACACCCTAGGCTACAATAAACGTTTTGAGCGAGTATTTGCTAAAGCCATTAAAGGACAGACTGGTTTGACCACATATAAAGTTGGCAAGGGGAACTATTTACAAAAAATTTAGCAAACTGGACTTCCTTTTCCTATAGCTAGACAGACAACATAGGCCATTGGGGCTATGTGATGGGTTTTTCCTATTCTCTCAACTTGGAAAATCCAACAACAAATTGTGACTGAATGTGTGAACTGGTGTGTTATTAACTTGGTCTTCCTTTCCCCTCCCCTCCCTTCCCAACAATCCCTCCCCCAATCCCTTTCCCTACTCAGATTTGCATAGCATCCACCTGCATTTCTCCTGGTCTCCATAGTGACCAAGAGGGTGGACAAGGGAGGAAGTTAAACCTACTTTCCCGGTTGTCTGGACAGAGAAACACTATCTCACAATGTCTGCTCCAGGTGAGTGTCCCTCCGCCGTCCCTCCACTCATAAATATTAGATATCATGTTGCATTTAATGAGCCCTTATCCATCATAGGAATGTATTAGTATCCACAGTGATGGATGGATTTGTTTTTTTAACCAGATGTTGTTCTATACACCTTTTTTCCCCGCATTACACTCCTAGAGGCCCTCTACCTCATATACCCCAACACTGTGGACATGTTTCAAGGAATTACCCCCCCAACAAGTATGCTCAGTATTCTAGAAGAACGTACTTGTGTACGTAGAATACATTAAATGCACAAATAGGTTGTCTGATTAACTTTCGGTGGCTTTTTTGGGTGTGGAAAATCTCAATAGAGAAACCCCATCTGCTCATTATCTGTGTTCAATACTGTATAGTCTGTTGGTAAATAGTTAGTCAGAAAGCATTTTTACCTAACAGGCCTGTGTGTATACTATATATATATTTTTTTTTAAATATATAAACGTTTTTCATCGAAATCTCAGAAAGAAAAAGTATTTTACCTGCCAGACACATATCAACTTGAACAACAAACTCTAGTTCTATCTGATAAAATGCAGTGTGTCATGCCTAAGCAGTCAAGACTCCCAAAATACATTAGCCGACATGTTTGGAACCATTGTTGGGAAAGCCTAACACGAATTTGCCTTCTAAGTCGTTTGCAAACTTATTTGTATGGAGACCGGTTGTTTAGAGGAAAAAGTGGATGGCATTATATTTCCACTTCAGTTTGAGTTAAACTACCTTTTGTTATTTTACTTCTATTTTCGATTCTATTTTCTGTTTACGCAACACTTTATGTATACTTAAGGTAGTACGAATGCGTTGATTATTGTTCAATAGTATTGAGACTCCCACAGTGACTCAGACCACAAATATTGGCACTGTCTCTCCTTAGAAGAGCTTTTCATTCTTTTAGATTTGTGACAGTACAGTAACATGGCCAGGGAGTTGTTGGTGTGATTCAGTTGCAATATGTATGTTGGTGTTAATATGGGTGTCTAGAGGAATGTTTTAGTGTTGATCTAACCACTATCCTAATGGCAACATCGTGTTCTTAGGTCATGTCTATGCTTTCCAATGGCTGGCAAGACAACTAGGTTATTATTATAAAACCCAGCAAATAATTGCTCCAAGTCCAATTGTTAGTGCATGTGTCAGACAATAATGAGAGGTGTCATCAGTGGTGTAGGCAACCCTTCTGTTTGTATTTTTGCGAGTATCCAGACATGACCACTGCCTGATGAGAATGTGGTGTTGTACTGTGGAGCAATGGCTGATGGGTACACCCTCGTCTGACCAATGTTATTTCAAGTTTCAAGACAGTTTGGCACATGAAGGCCGAATTATTAGTTTTTTTTTCCGTAAGACCGTGAGTGTGTTGAAACTCAACTTTGACCAGGATTTGATTTGATTTCATCAAGGGCATTTCTGCTTTGTTGGGACAGATATATCGTAGAGAAAAAGGAAACATGAGGGAGAGGGAGGGGAGGACATGCAGGAAATGGCTTGTGCAGGATTCAAACCATCTCCATGGAAACAGTACAGAACAGAACATTGCCTCACGCAGATGTGGTAAATCCATAGGTCACTTAAAATATTCTACATTTCTGTTCACCGTAGGTTACCCATCACCCCACCAGGGTCCATACCCCACGCACCAACCAGGCAGTTACCCCATGCACCCACCAGGCAGTTACTCCATGAGCCCCTACCCTGTGCCACAGGGAGGTTATGGTGATCCGAGCCATGGCCCCCCCGCCTGCAGGCTTCAACATGGGCTACCCGCCCCAACCACAGCCTGGGCAGCCCATCATGTACCAGCCAGGACCAGCAGGTCATGGTCCCATGCCAGAGTACGGAAGTCCAAACATGCACCAGCCAGCAGGTCATGGTCCCATGCCAGCGTACGGAAGTCCAAACATGCACCAGCCAGCCGGTCATGGTCATGGTCCCATGCCAGAGTACGGAAGTCCAAACACGGATGCCCCTGGAGGCATCTCCCCTGCCCCAGCTCTGGCTCCAGCTCCAGCATCCGTTCCTGTCGGCGTGCCACCTGGGCTGGAGTACCTGACCCAGGTGACTGGTTGAGGATTCTCATAACAATCTGTGAAAGTCAAACGCTCACCATGCAACAGGTGTTAGTTGATTTTGTACATTTTCTGACTCATACATAATCTTGTGTCGTGTTCTTTATATATATTTTTAGATTGACCAGATCCTTATACACCAAAAGGTCGAGCTTCTGGAGGGTGAGATTGTTAATCTGTTACTAAGACCGGTGGTGACCAGATTCATCTGGGGTTTTAAAGGGTTGATGATGCATTTGCATTGCATTCTCATTTGTAGCACTTGACACGGTACTGTTTTTAGGAGAATCAGCCAATTTGTAAATTGGAAACGATAAACCTGCCCTTTCAGTAGGTTAAAACATAAGTCTCTACATTATCATTAATATGTTTAAATTGGAGCGTTTGCCATGCATACCATTTAAAGTAAAAATAATACAAATGATCGTGTGTTGTTAATTCTTTAGTTAAAAGTCTATTGTATGACCTAGTTTGCTCCTAACTTCTGTTATTAGTCCGTTTTAATCTCTTCTCCTCATCCTCCTGATTCTCAGCATTCCTTGGTTTTGAAACCAACAACCAATATGAGATCAAGAACAGCCTGGGCCAGAAGATCTACAAGGCCAAGGAGAAGAACGACTGCTGCACCAGGCACTGCTGTGGCGCCCTGCGCAGCTTCGACATGAAGATCAAGGACAACACGGACCGAGAGGTCATCCGCCTCATACGGCCCTACCGCTGTGCCTCCTGCTGGTGCCCCTGCTGTCTGCAAGAGGTGTGTGTGTGGGGGGGGGGTGTGTGTGGGGGGGGGGTGGTGGGTGTGGGTGTGTGTGTGTGTGGGGGGGCGGGTGTGGGTGTGTGTGTGGGGGGGGGGTGTGGGGGGGTGGTGGGTGTGGGTGTGTGTGTGGGGGGGGGGTGTGGGGTGGTGGGTGTGTGTGTGTGTGGGGGGGGTGGGTGTGTGTGTGTGGGGGGGGTGGGGTGGTGGGTGTAGGGGGGGGTGGGGTGGTGGGTGTGTGTGTGTGGGGGGGTGGGTGTGTGTGTGTGTGTGTGTGGGGGGGGGGTGTCGGTGTGTGTGTGTGTGTAGGTGTGGTGTGTCTGTGTGTGCGGCGCATTACATAGAAGAGGAAGCACAATATATTATGTTCTTGGCAGTGGTATAAAGTGGGTTGGTGTTAATGGTTTGAGGATGTTTTGCCCTGAAAAGCTGCTACGGTGCTGGACCAGAGTCCACGTTACACAGCCCACACCACAGCCTGTTGGGATTTGAAGTCTGAATGAGGCCTTTGTCAGTTCAACTGTCTCCCAGACCATTTGGATCTCTTGCCATCGCTTCCCTTTCGATGGTCTTAATTGAATCTACAGGACATTCCCCATGGGCCATTTGAGCTCTCACACACGGGCTGTGGTCCGCCTCCACTAATGACGGCCGTACGCTGCTGTGGCCACGTGAAACACATTTGTTTTGTAATGGAAACAGTCGCTATGCCACAAACGAGAGGCTGGTTCACTCGTCCGTGTGCTTGTGAGCGTGAGTAGACTCATTCCTAAACATGTAGGACTATTTACGGCCACATGACCCTTGACCAGCTATGTGCACTTGGTAACAGCTTTCTATTTGTGTGTGTGCACGTTGACATGTTTAGGACATGCACAATGTGCGTATGTACACGTTCATCGTGATGTGCGCGTGTGTTTCCTTAGCTTGAGGTGCAGGCTCCACCGGGCACCACCATAGGCTATGTGTCACAGGACTGGCACCCCTGTGTTCCCAACTTCTCCATTCAAGGAGCCAACAAGGAAACCGTGATGAAATTGGAGGGGCCCTGCTTCGCCTGCAACTGTTGCAGCGACGTCAACTTTGAGGTGAGGGTGCAGGTGTACTCATTTTTTTAGCAATGCTTTAGAGTAGACCATGTCAGGTCCCAACCATTCTGGTTCGACGCGAAACGAGACTCCACGAAGGAAGCTTCTTCCCCCCCGTTTTGCCGACTTGCAGTTGAAGGGGAAAGACGGTGGCGAATCGATCGGTCGAATCAGCAAGCAGTGGACTGGTCTTCTGAAGGAGGTCTTCACCGACACGGATAACTTTGGTATCCAGTTCCCCCTCGATATGGATGTGAAGATGAAAGCCGTGCTCATGGGAGCCTGTTTTCTCATTGTGAGTCCATCTGTCGTTTTTTGGGGGGTACTTAAAATGTTAAAAGTGTATTTTAGTTAACAATTACTTTACATTTTGTGTTTTCTTCTTCACAGGACTTCATGTTCTTTGAGAAAGTGGGCGAAACAAACCAGCGCAATACTGTTTTCTCGTAATGTGGAGAGAGAGAAGGAAAGTGAATTCACTCTGTTTTTGTGTATCGAGGCCATTTTTCTTGATCAAATCCCGCCCGTTTCCAAAGCATTTTGGAATTTGCCATATTGCCAGTCCTGACTCCTGGAGTTTTTATTTTATACCTACAAAACTGGAGTATTTATCTGATGATGATATGCAGTTCAGCCAAACACAGCCTTCATGCAGTTTTCTACATTTGTGTCAATGGAGTCAGCAACCAGATTTTCGATGTTTTTTGTACTGAGTTTCTAGTCCTTTCTATGTAGTGTACTTGTCCATGTTTTCAATGTTTTATTTTAAGGGTTTCATATCTATTAAATACGTGTGGGGTTCACTTGACATACAAGTATTTAATCTTCAGGTAAACCAGTCACATGCGTCAGAATTGTCTGTTGATATTTGTATCCATTATCATTCGTTCTTCAACTATTCAAGCGTGTATATTCAATCTAATTTGTCTTTATTTGATGGTGTGTCTCATCTCTCCCTTTATCTAATTATTCTACGATTATCTAGTTCAAATATCAAAGATATTGAAGGGTTTACATGTGCAATATTGTAGTGTATAGCTGCCGTGTTTGTAGAATTGCTAATTACATGATGTTTATATATATATATATATACCATCATTTGCCCCCAAATTGTCACCTCTAGTGTGAAGCCATGGTGCAATAGGGAGAATAGGAAAATATTTTGACGTGTATGAAAATTAGGTAACTGAAAGCATTATCAAAGTACTCTTAAGAAGCTGTTAATGTGTTTTTAACTGCTTTACTCTGCTTTACTCTACCTCTTTGCTTGTTTTTTTGTTGCTAAAAGTCCCATGTAGCACATTTCTACTGAGTGCCTACCCAATGTAAACAATTGTGTTTTACATCGTTTAAACGACATGTATGCGTTTTCCCAGTCTGTGAGTGCAGTATGTTCTGTGTAGGTCCACATTCTGTATGTATCTCACTGTGTGTGCCATCTTAACACCAATGCAACCGTGCTGGGGGGTATCCCAGAAAGCAGGTTATGTGACATACCCAGGTAAGTTAACTCCCCAGCTGACACCCAGCATTGAGCAACATTTCCACTAGGTTGTGAGTCAGCTGGTGGCTTAACTTACCCGGTTATGTTGCAGAACCTGCTTTCTGGAATACCCCCCTGATGGTGCTGTTGCTTTGGAGAATGGCAATGGTCGTCGCTCTCCTCTTCTGAAGACGGGTGTAATCTAAAGATGTTGAAAGCATAGTTGATGTTTAACCAAGCCTTTGTCACATACATTTTACTAGCACTTGTCACATCAGATTTAATGTTTGTGCCTGTACGGAGGGTTTGGTTATTTAAAAAAGTAATAACTTAAATGTTTATTTTTGTCGTTTTTTTTTAAACAGACATTTTGTTAATGTACGTTTTATTTTACCATTGCTGCTGTTTTATCAGTCTGATGAAGTTATACATTCTCTGCTTGCATGACCACTAACAAGGAAATGTCAAAGGACAACAAAAGGATGTTGTCGGACTTGTGAAATATTTGCCTTCTCACCACTCCTGTTTGTAATGTCGGCATTTGGATATGAGGTTCATTACCTGCTTTGCCGTGCTAAACTGATAATAACTGTAAATGTTTGTTTATTCATACTATTAATGTCAAACATAAAGTGCCATTTAAAGATGTGTTTTGTTTAGTCGGTGGGTATAGCAGAGCCTCAGAGCGAGGGCTTGGGAAAGAAAGCTGTTTTCAGAAACCCCCTTCCTTCCCAGACATCTGTTTCCAATTGGAAAATGTGATCCATGCTTTTTCGGAGGAGTTGTCCTCTCTCTCCACCACCTCCAAAAAGCTTCAACCAGAGAATGTAGGGGAGAACTGACACTCGGGGAAACTTCCGGCCAGGTTCTGAACTGTTTGCAGTTCCACTCTAGTTAGCCTACATATGAGGGCGCTAACGGTCTAGTGCAGAATTAATGGAGATCTATGGAGCTTATACCCCTCAAAATCCACTTTTCTCAGGATGTAATTTTCTAGTAATTTGAATGTTGAATTCGAAAGGGGAGGCCAAAAAAATGCACACAGTTGGGTGTTAGAAAGTCTTTTAAAATTTCAATGACGTCATACACATCGTACGACCCGAGATACTGCTTTACTGCAAGCTCTGGACACTTTCTTTTTTCTCGAGTGATCAACAACACAGCTGACAGGTTGGGCCAGAGAATGTCTAATATAGGTATGACTGATCCTTAAACTGATCTGGTTGGGCTCTAGCTGTCACTAGAAAGAGTTTGGGCTTGCTAATGTTGTTGCTAATGTTGCTAATGTTGCTAATGCTCTGACATTCTGGTTCCGCTTCGGATGCCATCAAGCGGGAACTCTGGTCGTAGTCAGTCCTTCACTAACCAATCAGCATTCATTAGCAGAATGCTAGCGTGTTATGGGCAACAACTACTCACCCTGTAAGAAATTAAAAGGACATACATACTCGTTCATTCACCTTTCGACCTGTAATCCATGTTGAACATGCACAAACTACAATCAAATCTGTGATTTCTCAACGACAATCAGGCAAAAGACACCATTCATTTTGCACTCGACCGGGATCACCCCCAGTGGAATTCTGGTATAACTGCAACCACATTCGGTACAATTGGGCTCAACAGGGAGTGGAAAGGCTGTACTTCAACAGGCTATGCAAGTAAACTGGCTTCAGGTACCCGTTCTTTCATGTTCCCGGTGTCACTAATCCTGCGCTAGTTATCATACTTTCCTTCAACATTTCATTTGTTCGTTCGTGAAGGCGCCAAAAGTGGATGGTAATACTAATAGAAAAGGTAGCGTTAGTCTACTGTACAGTAGGCTACATTAAACAGAAAATTAAAAATGTGATAACAACGTTGTGTTTTCTTCGTGTTTGTATGAATCAATTTAAATAGTTGTATGTGCTTACTTCTTTTTGCTATGCTTGCTCAGGTAATGCTAGCTAGGCATTGAGGCGTTTAATGACCAACCCAACATTCTGGGTTAAATGGTCAACCCATCTTGCTGGGTTAGTTTAACCCAACGTGTGTTCTGTCCTATATATTTAACTAGCCGCTGGGTTGGAAACGATGTTTTGGAGTGTAGACAAACTGGAATAGTATAGTCCCATAGCCTACAATTGACCCTTTCAATATAGCAAAGATGGGTGTTCATGCGAATGGGAGGTGATATGAGCGGTTGTGACACTGACACGGTAAATTCTAAAAAGTTACATTTTCCAAATATTGGTTACAAGAAATATTGAAGTCACTCATTGTTCGAATTACAGGTTCACTTGTTAAAGTCTTTCAAAATTGTAAACAGAGGCTTTGACTGCGTCCATTTGGTTATATGGTTACTTTTTTCACACACTTTGTACAGGCTAATAGGCCTACTATGTAGCGCAATAATTTAGAACGGTGAACATAAAGTTTTACTGGAACTACTTATTGGGTGTGCTCGGGCTTCGCCAGAGCCAACCTTTGTTATCTCACATATAGGCTATAATATTATTCTTTTTGCGCCCCTAAAACTCGGTCAATATTTGCGCTACATAGACAACGTTGACGTCAAAAGTTTCGTCTTGGTAGAGATTGAGTTGCTTAGATTCCATCTGAAATATTTCCAGTGATAACGTTGTTACAGTCGCTTCTTTCCAAGTGTGTTCTTAATGAATTATTATGCAATAGACTGTGAGTAGGCTAAATGCTTGTAAATATCACTAGAAGGGAAAAACCTAAAGGGACGGACAAGCAGGCACACCCTCACAATTTCCCAAGAAATTGTATGCTCTCTAGTTATCTCACATATATATTTATTATTATTATTATTTATTTTAGCCCCCCTAATCCTCGGTCAATATTTAGACTACATAGACAAACTACGTGTCAAAAGTTTCGTCTGGCTAGCGATTGATATGCTATTACTTTTATGTACGTTCCGTTGCACAGTTTAGGACCATACAACGTTTTTGTGGCATAAAGTTGATTTTGTCGGCAAAGGGTAGACTACTCAGTTATAATAGCCTACGTCACATTGTCTATTTATTTATTTATTTATTTATTGGTTTATTTCAGGGACATTGCACACTAATCAACATTCAAAATGTAAGTGAGCCAGAGTTAGCCTAAGAGGCTAGTTTTCATCTGCTGTCCCCTGCCAGATATGTAAAAGGCAAACCTAAAATTACAGAAATAAAATGCATGTATAAGCAATGAAAAAAACAACATAGTCAACTCAGAAAATACAGTAACACATAGTAAGAACGAATTGACAGATAATGGCAAACAAACAAACAATAAAATAAGCAGACAATAAAGCAGAGCGTACATTAAACATTATAGGAAGTGCACAAAACAGTAGATAGAGCAGGACAGACACACCTACAATAAAAACACATATACAGCAGCATAAAGCACAAACAAGCAGCACAAACATGCAGCACAAGCATATACAATTAGACACTCACATGAACAACACAGGACAGGAGCACACAAGAGACAAGCAAGCAGAACAAAACAGTTACTAAGAAGTCGGCAGGAGAAGCAAATGCAGTCCTAGTGTGTACACAATTGATTACTAATGAGCCATATTTTCAGCTGTCCTGAAAAGGGACGGTAAGAACTAATTTCTCTAATATGAGCTGGTAGTGAGTTCCATTCCTGTGATGCTATAACTGAGAATGCTGAGTGGCTAAAGGCACTTTTTCTAAACGGTACTACACAGTCTCCCCGGGACGAGCCTCTGGTTGTCCGGTTTGAATTTGACCTCTGAGTGATACACTGTTGAAGAGGTGGGGGGGCTTTGTTGTGCAATATTTTAAAAATAAGGCAAAGATTTGCATACTTTATTAGGTTGTCCCAGCTCAGAAGTTTATACTTTCTTAAAATAAGACAATGATGGTAGGTGTTTGACTTCCGGTCCAAGACTTTCAGGGTTTGCTTATACAGTGTTTCAAGTGGTTTGAGTGCTGTCTTATTGGCTTGTGCAAAGCTGGTCAAACAGTATGTGAAATGAGACATTATCATAGCATGCATATATATCTTGGCTGCATCAGTTGTCATTGAATTTCTGATGAAGCGAAAATTTGATAAGTTAAACTTAACCCTGTGACTAACTTTTTTTACATGAGATTTGAAGGACAGTTGAGAGTCGATTAGGAGGCCTAGGTATTTGAACTCAGAGACAACTTCTAGTTTTACTCCTGACAGCATTATGGCTGGATCTGGAATGCTACATCGCTTTTTGGAAAAAAACATGCAGACTGTTTTGGATGTATTTAGTTGAAGGCATGATTGAATTAGCCAAGTTGAGATGCGGTTCAATGCATTGGTGAGTGTTGCTGCAGCCTGAAGTTTAGTTCTGCCATGTGTAAAAATCACAGCGTCATCAGCATAAAGCTGAACCTCTACATCAGAGCACACAGAGGGCAAGTCATTTATGTAAAGACTGAATAGAAGTGGACCTAGTATTGACCCTTGTGGGACACCAGTTAGTGTATCCAGCGCAGAAGATTTTTGATTATTGACATTCACACACTGGGTTCTGTTTTTTAAATATGACTCTGACCACTTGAGGGCGTTATTGGAGAAATTGAATGAGGAGAGTTTGGAAATGAGTACCTTATGATTTACTGTGTCAAAAGCTTTTCTCAGGTCTAAGAATACAGCCCCAACAGTACCTCCCTTGTCCATCATAGACTTAACCTTTTCAATTAAGAGGCAGTTGGCAGTGTCTGTAGAATGATTGGCTCTAAAACCAAATTGCATGGGATGCAGTGAGAAGGGGCTGTTGTTTAAATGAGAAATGAGTTGTTCTGCTACCCACTTCTCTGCCACCTTCGACACTACGGGCAAGATGCTGATTGGCCTGTAATTACAAATAGCCTGAGAATCGCCTGACTTAAAAATAGGTGATACAACGGCTGTCTTCCAAACCTGTGGGAATACCCCTTGTGAGATTGACAGATTGATGATCTGTGTAATGGGCGGTGCCAAAACATCTTTAAGGTGTTTGAGCATGGCTGAGTCCATACCATAAACATCTTTTGTGGTGGAGGGTTTGAGGGAATTTACGAGCATTTGAACTTTACTGTCTGTGATGCAATTGATGTTAAAAACGGGCAAAGTAATATTAATTGGTATGAGATTCACACATGTGTCAGGGAAACATTGTGTAATCTCAGCGACAGAATCAATAAAGTATTCATTGAATGCTTTAGCCAAATCTGCTGGATCTTGCAATAGGTTACCATTGTTTTTTAGTTCTAATTGCCTGCTGCGCCTTAGATTATTCGACCCCATGAGCACCTGGCACATGTTAGCAACGACGCATTAGATACGACGTGCATAGAAGACTGTCGCACAGCAAAGATGGTATCGTGCCGCCCCCCTAGCATCCGTCAATATTTTGATTACTTAGAAAACGTCATGTCAAAAGTTGGTAGCCATTGAGTTGCTTGTCTTTTTATTTACCTGGCTAACTTGCTAGCCACAGTCACTGACGCTACTAACGTCACGAAACACGCGTGACTACCTCTAGCAGAACATTAGTTTAGCAGCTTGTTAACTTCTGGGAGATAGAGCTAGCTAGGCTAACTATAGCTTTAACGCTACTGCAAGGTAGCTGCAGAAACGCCACAAGCAAAGAGTCCAGGGTGATAACTATTTACTCATTTTACCGTTCGGAAACGGTAGTCTACTATTTCACTGAAGCATTAGCATCATGACATTAGCCTATGTTGCCCGGGCAACACATACAACAGCGGTCTATGATGCATCTGTTTTCAATCGTTAAAATAAACATTACTCACAAATACATTGTCGTTGTAGCCTACGATTTATTATGACATTAGATTACAAATAAACGATTTGTTGGTTTCAAACCAGTACTGCAACGCTGTAGCCTACGCGAGACGAGACACTGTGTAGCTAACAAAAACATCCACAGCTGTTTACAGTATAAGTCAAACGGCGACAGAACATGTTCGGCACTCCCTTAAATCAAAAGTATTTCAATAGGTGAAACTGTCTGACTACTAACCCGAACTTCATTGACACAGCCTAAACTTGTCAATCTGTTCATGAAAGCAATAGGCTATTTAATTTCAGCCTAAACCGTACAACGGAACGTTCAACCAACGATCGCCACCAAGACGAACACTGTAGTATACAATTTACCGGGGCTTCTCCACAAAGGGCTATATCGCATTTTGCGTCGTTACTGACAATGATCGCTATTGAGCTTTTTATGCATGAGCGATTTTCCACTGAATAAATGTCAAGTTTATTTACGTTTCTGGGGGCATGTCATAAGTTAGCAGACATAGAGCTACTGTTTGAATCGCGATTCCATCTGAAATATTTCCAGTGATAACGTTGTTACAGTAGCTTCTTTCCAAGGGTGTTCTTAATGAATTATTATGGAATAGCCTAGAATAGACTATGAGTAGGCTAAATGCTTGAAAATATCACTAGAAGGGAAAACTTAAAGGGACGGACAAGCAGGCACACCCTCACAATTTCCCCAGAAATTGTATGCTCTCTAGTTCTCTATGGCTAGTCTTAACCTTACCGAATACTACCATTTGTGACCACTATGGAGATTTGGGAGGCGCTGTCTCGCCTTTTTCTTATGCGATTGCGAGAAGCGTCTCATATATAGTTTTGAGAGAAATAGACACGTCTGCTTTACAATCAAAGGTAAAATATCCTCATATCTGGATAGATGTTGAGCTAGCTAGCTAAATCTTGAATGAACATGTTATTTTACTCATCTATGCTTTGTGAAAACTCAACATTAAGCAAGCTAAGGCTTTTCAGTCTAATAGTATGACAACTTTAATGTACGTACAGTAGAGCTAGCACAACTTCACGTTGGTACAGTATGCTAACTCCCCAAAGTGATTCAGTAGTTAAAAATATATTGGCAACGGCTGGCCAGCATGTTAAGTACAATTCATAGTGGCTTGGTCTCTAAAACAGGATGTTCCCATGTTCCTAGCGTTGTTAAATGTTTATAGTGTTCTGATTTTCAAAACTAATGAATGAATTGATATGTGGTGAATTAATTAATGTGTTATATCGACATTTTCGTATTCCCCTTACGCTACATTTTGCAAAATGTGCTGCGTTGGCCGGGAATCGAACCCGGGTCAACTGCTTGCTCCTATTACTGGAAGGCAGCTATGCTCACCACTATACCACCAACGCATACGTGAACCTAACCTCATCTTGAATACTACCATTTGTGACCACTATGGAGATTTGGGAGGCGCTGTCTCGCCTTTTTCTTATGCGATTGCGAGAAGCGTCTCATATATAGTTTTGAGAGAAATAGACACGTCTGCTTTACAATCAAAGGTAAAATATCCTCATATCTGGATAGATGTTGAGCTAGCTAGCTAAATCTTGAATGAACATGTTATTTTACTCATCTATGTGAGACAATCAGGCAAAAGACACCATTCATTTTGCACTCGACCGGGATCACCCCCAGTGGAATTCTGGTATAACTGCAACCACATTCGGTACAATTGGGCTCAACAGGGAGTGGAAAGGCTGTACTTCAACAGGCTATGCAAGTAAACTGGCTTCAGGTACCCGTTCTTTCATGTTCCCGGTGTCACTAATCCTGCGCTGGTTATCATACTTGCCTTCAACATTTCATCAGGGGAGAGCGCGAACGCAGTCCCCCACTACCACAAATTATGCAGTCGAGATTTCCACATTTGAGAAATTCGCAAGCGTCAGACAGCCGTAGTGCAATGGCTGAGCCTCAACTTGGGTGAACCACCTTAATGATCGTGGTGTCCCCCCCTGCCAGGTAAGTATGAAATGTGGTTGGGCAATGTGGGTTAGTGATTTCCATTCGTACCCTATACAGTCACGGTGATCATATTTCCTTCTTTATTCTTTTACCAGCGCATGTGAAAGGCATCAGAAAACCATTCCGTTAAACACGAATAACAACAGTAAATAACTTTTGTCTGCTTTTTTAAAAACTACATTTAAATCTACGTTTGTAGATGACCCACAATGCATTGCAGCATGTGTGTTCGACTTCAGGCAGGCGGCTGCACGGAGTCGAGTACACCTAATATAATTACGAAACTGGGGTCCGTTCTTCGTACGTCGCTTATTACATCATAAACAACATGGGTATTCGAATAACCTAATTAGCCAGATCATGATTAGCAACATGTTGTAATCTTGGATGTGTCATTTGATCTCAGATGTAATATGCGACGTACTAAGAACGGACCCCAGGTTTGAGCTTTGGTACTTAGCGTGTGTTGAGGAAAAAGCCAGTCTAATTTTTTCTTACCCAGAACAAGCATTAGTAATACGATTCTGTGGTTTGGCAGTGACCCAAACAAGGGTGGAGCAAAGCTTGGGTCCAGAGTTCACCACTTTCCACTCCTCAGGGAAGATGATGTTCTCTGAAGGAGGAAAACTACAGTTATACACTAGTTTAGTACTAGTACTAGATGTGTACTATTTATAGGGTTAATTATTCAATCAAACATATTCTTGTATGATACTAATTTAGCAGGATATAATCGGGGGTAATATGGCACTTTGGGAGGGGAGGTAGATAAACCCACAGTGAACATACCTCGACAAGGCTCTCTGGTGGGTATTTTAAGATACACTTCCTTCCAGACATGAAGGTAGGTAAGGGCACATGGTTTCTCATTGTTATTTAGCTGTTCGTTATTTTGTAGCATGATTGGCTATAGCAGTGAATAGTTATAGTGCAAACACTAGAAAATACTATAAGTTGTTCTTTGTACTTGTAAAGGGGATTCCTCACAGCACTGGGCAGGGGTCAACACAGCACTACTGTTCTGCAAATTGTAGGTGACAAAGTATTACAATTAAAATACTTTTACATTTGTCTTTATTGAATTATGAGGAAAAGAAACCTCTGCCTCAGGTTTCTGTTTGGCCCATTTGACATCCAACCTTTTACAGTACTGTAACCTCCATTGACAGTTTATTCAAACACAATTAAGACAAATAAAATATGTACAAATCTATCAGGATATATGTTTTAGAAAACTGTGGATACACCTGTCTCTCCATTAAATAAAAGTAAACACAAAAGACAGAATCTGGCTTTTATCTTCTTCGTACTCCAGCCTGTTTGTAGTCCGTTCTTCATTCCTCCTCCTCCATTTCTCTTGTTTTCCAGTTCCTTACACCTCCCTCATTTAGTTGAGTGTCCTTCCACCTGAGTTGGTAGGTGGTGCCTCCCTCTATCTCTCACTCTGTCCCCCATTAAGCCTCTCCTCCCTGGTCAGTTTGATGAGGTAACGGCTGGCCAGCTGGAGGTCCCACTGGTGTTTGGACAGGATCCTAAAACAGACCTCTTTGGTACACAGACTCAGAGAGTACAGCTGTTCCATCTAAGAGGAGATCAGATCATGTGTAATAGATTAGTTTGATAAAATGCATGCTGCAATTTTACAGTCCTCCGTCTTCTGCATAACTACAGAAAAAATGGTTAGTATATCTAATAAATTGAAGTGTGAGATATAAAGGGAGAAAATATATCTCAGATTGACCCGACTCAACCACAAATAAATTGTTACATAATATGATGTAATGAATGTTTGAATCCTATGCCAACCTTAAGCTGTTGTTGAGCCTTGAGTGGGTTCCATTCATTGCGACGGAGTGCGTTACGGACTTCCTCAATGGTCACACCATGCACCGCCTCCATGACCTGGCCAACCAGAGCAGAGAAAAATCTGTGAAATTGCTTGCTCAATGTTACAGATCAAACAGCAATGATCTTTAACCAACATCCCAAACATACCTGTGAAACAACTGCTTCCCTGGTGTTCTGTACTTGAGGTGGGTAGCGATCCCTTTCTTTTTCCCGGTCCCTCTCCTTTTCTCTCTCCTTCTCTTTGTCCGCACTGTCATCAAGTTGCAGTGTTGAGCGTGCCAAGTGGGCTATCTTGACCAGGTTGCTGATGCCCATGGTTGGCTGAGGTGGGGGCTGGGGCACCTGTATCTGCTGCTGCTGAGGGTGTGGAGGCCAGGAAGAGCCTGGGGCTGGATTCACCGCCGGCCTCCGGTCTCGGATCACCATTTGTGTCTTGAGGCACTTGAGGTTTGGGGGTGGTGGGCGTGGAGGAGGGGCTATGCTGGCCTCGCTGAACCTGCGGGAGTCCTGCGTGACCACGCTGCGAGCTGCCATGGGAGTGTTGGGGAGGGGTCTACGGGGGTCAACACGCAGCCCTCCTGGCCCTACTGGCTGACCTTTACTCGCAGAGTCGCCCAGGACAGACTCCAAACTCCGACACATACCTTGGAATGAAAGGATGCAGGCATTATAGCTTCTAGTAATAAATCAATGAATCCATCAACCAATACGTGCAATAAGTTCAAACTAAAGTACACAGGCTTAGGCAACTGTTAAAACCGTTTCTGAAAAAAGATGCCTACTTGGGAGGCCATTTGGTGTGATCTGTATGCAAGTGGTGGTTTACCTGCCATGCTCTGTAAATTTGAGCCTTCCTTGTCTCTCTCTTTGTGGACTAGAGGAGTTTTCCACCTCCCATTGCTGTAACAAAACCACAAGCGCATGTAAACATGCAGCATAAACCGAGAAACACGCTCTGCAAACCAGGGATGTGTAAATAACGATTTCCGTGCTCTCTAGCACACAGCGCCTGTAAAACACCTGACTTTGGTCTCCCATAGAAAAGCAGTCCGTTCTGACTGGAACCTTGGTTGAAAGCCTCCTGAGAGATATACTCACTCCTCCAGGCGTTCGGGAGTCCCCCACTCCGTTCGGGGTGGGTGTCTCCGTGCCCTGTGTGCTGCAGGCTGTTCCTCAAGGGGGCGGAGATGTGGGCCATGGCGGGGCCTGGACCAGGGGCAGGGGCGGTGCTGGTGGAGGTGGCGACTGAGGGTGCAGCCAGACTGGGGGGGAACCAGCCGACGCTGAGGGTCCTCTGGTTCTGGCCCTTCCACTCACACAGCTCCAGGCTGCAGGAGAACAGGAAGACCAAGGGAGAGTCACAGGAAGTGGTTTCACGTTATCTTCATATTGCAATGGCAGATTAAAAGCGGGAGAAGTATGAGAGAAATTGAAGAAGAAGAAGAAAAAAAACATTATATGCACAATAGCTGTTATTTACACATGCCATCAGGCTGTTGACTTCCACATTGCCCAGGCCCTCTAGAACACAGCCTTTAACTCCAGTCCTGACAATATCTCAGGTTTTCTCCATCCTTCCTTTAAAAAATGACTCTTGATCTACCGACTAATGTGAAATACAGGGACATGGAACTACCCACGTGAATTTCAGTGTATGCTCCGATATTATCTGCTGTGTCTCAGACATCAGAAGTAAATGCCTCCCATGCTTAATACCAAACCCCCTCCTTGAGAGGGAGGAAAGAATGTGAGGCTCTGGTTCCGGAATGTTCCTCAGAAGTAGAACAGTTCATAGGCTGACCCCCCCCTCCTACTCACCCGTGGTCTATGACGGTAACTAGGTCGTTGGGCAGCAGGGGCAGCATCCTGGGTTCGTTGAAGTCCCTCACCGAGAGCACCTCCATGGGTTTAGCCTGGAGACACAGGGAGAGCGGTGGAGGGAGACAGAAAAATTGAAAAAGAAGAGAGATTGAGAAAACAGAAGTCGAGCATTTGGATCGACATGCTCGCAACCAGACAGAACACCCAGCAACAAGTGGCGTTACTGTGGTGACGATTGGCGAGTACGAATGGGTAATGGCGAGTACTAATAAGTACTGGTAAGTAGTAACGAGTACTGGTGGGTGTACTGGTGAACCGACCTCTGCCACCAGCGTAATGAGATCTGAGAAGGTGGGCCGGTCGGTGGCGGGGCAGGCCCAGCACTTCCTCATGACGGAGTACAGCTCCTGGGGACAGTCCGGCGGCCGCTCCAGGCGCTCGCCCTCGCGCTCCACCCTATAAAGGATCTGGACGCGGCGGGAGGAGAGTTAGAAAGATTGTTTTCACCTTGGTCAATGTAGAGTCAATGAATAAATGAGTGTTTTTGCGATGACAGCTTTCTCACACACCTGTCTGCCCGACATGCCTAGCCAGGGCTCCTCGCAGTAGGTGAACATCTCCCACAGAGTGATCCCAAACATCCACACGTCAGACGCATGAGAGAACGAGCCGACGCGCAGGCTCTCTGGGGCGCACCTGGAGAGGGGAGAGGGAGTAAAGGGAATATTTCTTATTCAAGAAAGGCTAATAAGCTTATGTGGTAAGCGGCTACAAGTCTCCTAAGCGAAATAATCCACAACACAACCTTTCTCCACAATACTGCTCTTCCTCTAGCGGGGAAAATATGATTGACTATTTGCTGATGTTATCCCAATCCGTAGATGAAGTAAGCTTATTAATACGTAATCTATATGACCTTATTATCTTATGTCGTATCCACTGTTGTCTTCTTATGACTAGTCGATTCCCGTTTTGATTCTTGCATAGGGCGCTATCTGATTCATGTTGATTCTTGTATAGCAGTTTTCTATTCATGTCACCTTTCACCCCATGCACTTCCATGTTCTGTTCATCTGTAGTGATTAACTATACGCAGGTCAATAAGAGGGTGTCCAGGTCGAGCTGTGTTTCACTCCAGCGCCTGGAGCCAGGAAGGGAGCTGACAAGGGCATGTATATTCAAGTAATGAGCCACTACAGGGTGAGCACTGGCTTTTGGTGCTCGTTTTTCTTTCTACCGGCTGTTCTCATTTCTTCCCACCTCAGAGAGCCTTTGCAATAGGCCTTACAGCCTCTGTCCTGGACACTAATCATGTCGTAGTATCCTCTAACTTACCCTGATATCTGCACCAAACTCCTCCCCCTCCTCCTGTCTCCCCCCCCGCTTCCCATTTCCTCACCAGGCAAACGGGATCCGTCGGTGTGCCTTCATCACGTAGTGGTCCTTCTCCTGGCTCAGGCCCCTCATCAGCCCGAAATCCCCGATCTTCACCATCTCCCGGGACGCTAGCAGGATGTTCCGTGCCGCTAGGTCCCTGTGGATGAACCTGCGCCCCTCCAGGTACTCCATACCGGCTGCGATCTGGGTGGCAAACAGCCACAGGCGAACAAGGGGGTACGTGTACTGGCGTGAGCGCAGGGTGTCATACAGGGAGCCCAGGTTTGCCAGCTCTGTTACCTGGAGATGGTCAAAGGAAGGTCAAAATCAACTCATGGATGTTTAGATAACGCTTTTCCTTTGAAGTTGACAAGTCAATGGAGATTGTAGGGAAACTGGATATAGATTTCCGGGTCCAGATATAGATCCACTAGTCCCCTTTACTATCCCCTAGTACCAATACTAGATGTCTCAAGTGCTCTGTTTCCCAGTGATCCTGTAATCAAGTCAAACTATTTAACTCAAAGTCTTCTCAACATACTAATTGTATGCCAACCTATCCAATCTTACATCTGCCAAGACTACCAACAGAAAATAACATATTTACTGAAGACTGAAGCAGGAAGACAGTATAGCTCACGTTAGTATTGCTAATTCTGCTGACTGTATTGATTACATGCTGAATCCAGCTGACCTGAGAGCTATATGCTCCCGGCTGAACGTTTTAGTAGGATTCCTACCATCTTGAGGGGCTGTGTAAGCACCACTCCGTGCAGACGGATGATGTTGTCGTGGGTCCAGGGACTGCATGACGGTCACCTCTTGGAGGAAGTCTGTCAGCGCGTCCGTCTGTGTGGACAGGCTGCTACGCAGAGACTTCACGGCGACGGTCAACTGTCAAGGCGACAGCAGAGACATAGCTCAGCAAATAAACCCCACTAAGATGATTCAAAGTTGTTCTTTTTTTTGTGTGGACTGGATTCAAAGCCGAGCCCAGTGACCCACCACTTTCCCAGTGGGACTCTGCCACTCTGCTCTCTTCACCACCCCGAAGGAGCCCGAGCCCAGCTTCTCTCCCAGGGTGAGGTCACTGTCCTGGATCAGACAGCTCACGTTCCGCCTTGTGTCCTGGCCGGGCGCTTCCGCACTCCATTGGTCGCCAACCTCTGGGCCACGCGCACTGAAGACCTGGACACGGGGAAAAGGATGAATGTGCCGCACAACCTTTTTATCCCAGACAGATATGGCGGTCAGGCTTTTTTCGAGGTGGAGAAGTGAGTTTTTCTACCTTGGTCATCCATGAGCGTGGGCGGTTGTTCAGTTTGTAGCGTTTTAGAGCATCCCATAGTCTTCTCTGTGCTGCATGCAGAAAACACCCAAATCATACATAACACACAACATACAGCACGAAAAAAACAAACAAGTCTTTCATTAATGAACACCTCATCATCAGAGGCCACACATAATAATTCATATGTTTATACAAACATAAACATGATTTGAACCGTCAACACTCACGCTGCACATATGGAGCTGAATACAAGAACATAATGCATCATCCTATGATAGAAAACCAAATGTTTCTGTTCAGCATTCCAAGACCTGACTGACCTGGTTTGCTGATGCCTATCTGCTCAAGGTCAGCCTCCTTCACGTAGGAGAAGTGCTCGACGCGCGTGATGTTGAGTCCGTCCCGGACGCGCAGGTAAAACCTCTCCAACTGGACCTCGGCCAGGAGATGGTACAGCCACAGTGTGTCCGGATCCATCAGCATGACCTGCACAGGCAGCGCAGTTCAGCCTGGGGCCAAAGGGCAAAGGTTAGGAGAGGAGGAAGGGAGGGAGGGGAAATACACGGCCCTTGACCGATAAGACTGGAGAAGCACAGGGGATGTCTCATTTAATGGGACATTCCTGGAATAGAGTTTCACAATATTGTTGCCGTCTCATCTGTCGTGAATGTTTTGAGCAAGTTCTATTCCCGACAAGGCAGCAAAGATCCTCTGTTGAACATCCTCATTCCAAATTCACTCAAGTTGTTTATTGGAAGCAGATCAGAGAAATCCGAGAGAGCTGTAACCAGAGGAGATGGTGCCTCTATGCAATGAAACGCTTCCCTGTTTTACTGTAACTATGCTGACAATAGCACAATAATAAACCTTGCAAACTGAGCTCCTGTCTGTCTAGAACCATCAAACCTCTGTTTTGTGTCCTTTAAAAACATGGCAGCCTCGCTCTGGGGAGAGATTGACGCCTGCCAGAAAAGTACAACGTCAGCTGAGTTCTGGCTGATGTGTTTTCCCCTCCTAGACAACATGGACGCCATCCCAACTTCCATGGCAGCAGGAACAGAGAGGTTGTAGTCCCAACAAGGGAGCTCACAGTGCATGGAAAATGGGGAACAGGAGGGACTAGGAGATCGAGGACAGATGAAAGAGAGAGAGAATAGCTCAATCAACAGAAGTTAAGGGTGACTTGGCCACCCATGAGTGAATCAGTCAACACCAACAATAATCTTTAAACAACATCACCAACCCAGATAGGAAATGGTTGGTGGTCGACTGACTCGTCAAACCTGTTCTTCTCAGCAATTACGTAAACACAAAGGATAGAAACCAAGAGATGCTCAAACACAACTCTAAAGACGGGTTTTGTATGGACATACTGGCACAATGTTATGTCTCTGAATAAGCTGAAGCATGGACCCTGAACTGTATCACTTATGCTCAGAGTGTACAATGACAATCGGGGGGGTCAACTTCTTCTTCAGGGCGAGTATCGACCCCCCGATTGTTTTACCTCTTTTGGGGGGGTCCAAGTTTTAATTAGGTCTCTAAGTCTCTAATGAGCAGTATATTACACTGATATTTGAGCTTCTATCAGTGTTCCAGGTTGTGTTTCCTTTTCTGCACATAATTGCTCTCCTGTCAATGTGAAATGTCAGCTATCTGTCTATGTATGCCTGCCTCAGGCAACAGCAGTCATAAAACAGCCTGTCCGCGTTATCAGCTGGAGTAGTTGGTAGGGCATGAGTCAGGTGACGCCTGTCAGATTCCTGTGTCGTTTGTTGCCCTGGAACACTCCGAGCCTGACAATGTCATGCAAGGCAGACGTTTCCTCAATCTCTCCTTGACAGCCCGCCCTACAATGATTTTAAGATAGACACATGCAAGATGGGGCTTGTCCAGACAGAACCGTAATCAAATGGAATGACCCAAGATTACTTCTGCGTCCACACCCAAACATATTTGAAAACATACTGGCCGTGTCGGCATGTGAGCCAGTTAACATTGGCGGGGTCTTTTTTCATGCCATTGAGTTGAGGTCAGCCGTCCCTATGTACACACCGTGGAAATCTTTAACCACCGACTGGATAATCGTTTGAACATGTTTTTCAAGGCTTGGCCTATTAAACAATTCTTTATTTCACATTGTTAGGCAGTTCATTAAAACCTTTCTAGGTTTCCAACTATGCTGGAGGGGCTTGCAGGTGAGTGCACAAGATCAAGGGAGATCAACTTATAGAGTAACCCAAGAAGTCGAAAAAACGTTGGAAACATGATCCTTGATAAGAAACACCCAGACAAAAAGACTGGCAGACAAAGCATAAAAATCCCCTTGTATAACTTCTCTAGACAAACAATCTGCTGCTTATCCACATCAGCAAATACGCGTGTTTTAAACAATGTCTGACCAATGCTGTGTTGACAAATGTACTCTATAATTAATGAAATAATTATAGACCTTACTGAGGTTGCCATGACCACTTTATCAATTGGAAAACTAACCCTAAACTTTCTTGCACTGCACAGGTTCTAATACACCAGCAGCACACGCAAATTACTGCAATGAGACAACTTTCACTTTTGTCAGGACACATGTAGGCCCGATTCCTTATGAGTTCCAATTACTACTTTCAACAAGAAATTATAACACTGAACAATGATCTGGCCTCAATAAATTAATATGAATTTAAAATGATCTAAGCCATTATGTCCAAACTAGGCCAGTGAAATGAAACCGTCATTATTTTGTAGAAAGGGAGTTGCCTTGCTGATAGGCTAATATAAATCTGTCCGCCAAAGTTCAATTCATTAAGACAGGTAAGTGTACATACCGCCAACAATAGGTTAATGACTCCACGAAAAGCAAGTTATTTCGCTTATGATCCCAGTTATTTCGTATTTAGCCTACATATAAGACAAAATCCCTTTTAGCCATATCTGTCTGGTA
Organism: Mallotus villosus; assembly: GCA_903064625.1. Taxonomy (NCBI): domain Eukaryota; kingdom Metazoa; phylum Chordata; class Actinopteri; order Osmeriformes; family Salangidae; genus Mallotus; species Mallotus villosus. Next base: position 92,353 of record CAEFZP010000342.1, read on the forward strand.
ACCTCCATAGGCTCGACGACTCATCCGCTTCTTAAAAATAGTTTGAATTATGTTGAATATTTACGCTATTCTTTCTTTTTTATGCATACAGTGTCATAGTCTCGTAGTGTCTACAACACGTTTTTCGATACATTTGTTAGTCACGGCAATCTTTTCGAGCTACCTGCTTGAGACTCCACCCCTGTCTTCCACCTGTGCGGACATGACTGATCACTGGGGAGTAGAGTATTGTAGCAGCCAAACTCACGGAAGTAGTCTGTTTATGAGACTATTATTCTTTATTGCACTGAAATTAGTTTGTTGTAACACAGTGACAAATGACAAAATTAGTTATCTTAAACAACAACAACATCATCGTTCATAGTTCATAGTAATATACTAGCCATAAAATTATTTTTCACAATGGACAAACAAAATGTTACAATTAAAAAAGAATATGGTGGAGCTAAAATATTAGCATTAAATCACAATTCTAACACTGAGTAAGGACTTCACTGAGAAAAGAGGAGATGTTCCTGCACTACTAAATTAACTTATTTGGTTGTGTTTGGATACCGAAACTTGCCAGTAGCCAAAGAAAACTCTCGACACGCTCTCTTTCTATGTTCCAGTCAAGCCGGTCTGGCAAGATTTCTTCTTCTTCTCACTTGGCCGCCAATTTGAATGTAAACCCTATCTTACATGCCTCCTCTCCCCTGCACCTTGTACTTCCTGGTACAGTATGACACAGTCGTTCAAACTCTGCTCACTTGACTACACCTTAAATAGACTGTGGAGGTCCCATTCACAGGAGTGGCTGTTCATTTTACATTCCAAAGAAAGTGTTTATTTAGTGTTAGCCTACCTGAAATAATGGCATGCAAATGCCTGATTCTATGGACTTTGGAGTTTAACCAATACAGCACTGTGTGTGTGTGTCTGTTGATAGTGGGGGACAGGAGGCACGTAATGTTGTATTACATTACACTACATTTCACAGAACAAATGGAATTGTTGAACCTGTCAACTTCAGACTGTGATTCTAAAAGTTTTCATAGCTGATCTGGAAACTTAAAACAAACTTGTGCAAAAAAATGATTCACCAAGGCGTCAGCGTGGGAATCTCTCCCAGAGTATGTGGGTGGCCTGGAGGTGAGCAGAGGAGCCTCAAACATGAGATGCACCTCTCTCACTCACATGCAGTATCCATGCAGAAGTTATTTGTATATGTAACATGGTGGATACAAACCATAGATACAAACAGAACCAGCATCCCTGTAGACGTGTTTAGGGGGTGGCCCATGGTGACCAGAGCCTCGAAATGTGATTGGTCACTCCAGTGGCTCCTCCAGAAATGTGTGCAGTTTCGGATACATGTCTGGCATTTTGGGAAAAAACAGTAGCCTGGGTGCCAGCCAAATTTATCCCCGCCCACAAAATAATTTGGTCGGGAAGTTGGGTCTGGGGTAGCCTGACGTTGTCATCCTCATAATTCTGGTCAGAATATGAGTCTGAAAACTCGTGTTTTAAACGAACCCGGAAAACAAATGCCTCTTCCCCGTAGGAAGGACGGCAAAAACATATTTTCCATCGACAAATGCCTTGATTGGGTTTCTCTGTTCCTCTTTCAAAATGAATGCGCTCAAGGCATTTGTCGATGGAAAATATGTTTTTGCCGTCCTTCCTACGGGGAAGAGGCATTTGTTTTCCGGGTTCGTTTAAAACACACACACACACACACAAAAGGGGAGGTTCTACCATTTCAATTGGGGAGGGGGAGGGGGGGTATTATTGGGGCAAGCTGAGCCACAAAGCTGCTTCATGTCAAGTCAAGAAAAGATGCCATTGAATTCAAGCTCTTTGTCCCATGTGTTCCATTAATACTGTATGTATTTTTTCCTTCAGTTTATTGTATTGTATTGTATGTATATTAAGTGAATGTGGCCCCATTGTGTCCGTGTGTGTCAGTCTCTGTGTGTGTGTGTGTGTCTTCAATGCATATTAATACATACACTTTTTAAAACATTTATTTAAAAACTTTCAGTAGTAGAAGTAGGCTAAGTTTTGACAGAGTAGTGGTGCTGGAAATAACAGTAGCGCCCTCTCCTGTCTCTTTCTGTAAACGCAGTTTTGTTCACTGACATGACGCCATTCTCTTGCCCGGTACAATCAGATCAACAATAGTTATATTTTTCTGTTTGATATACTTACATAATATCTCATTTATTACAGTATTGTAACATATTCAAGGTAAATATTCATTAAATTGTTACACTTTTGAAAGCCTTCTTGACTTTTATTTTGAAATGTTCGGCTCTTTTAAACTACCCGGAAGTTGAATGTTTCGGTAAACACACGTTGGCTTCGTAATGGTACTCATAACTGTGGTCCTATATCTTAACAATGCCAACATTATTTGAATTAAAGTTCCCGGATCAGTGCAAGACTCTTCCAGAAGGATTTTGGTCTGCTGTGGAGGTGTGGATAAAGAAACCTCATGTTGTGAACAAACGCTTATGCGGAGTTAAAGAGACAGAGAGGAAGGATGTGGACTTCACAGAACTTGCACCCATTCTACAAGGCCAAGAGAAAGATGCCACAGAATCCAATGATGTGTTGACTTTCTTGAGAACCAGTGGTGGTGAATTTGAACGTGCAAAAGAAGGACAATGGTCTTATAGTGTTAGAACAATAATCCCCAAAGTAAATTGTTATGGGACAACAGCACATAAAGAAATTATACTCAGAGGTAAGGACTTGACAATGATAGCCAGACTAACGAATCCTGTGCCTTTTAAATAATGTTTTTGGATAGTGTTGTTACATACATTTGTATATTATTACATTACAGTTGTGTAAATGTATTATGATACTGTATCCAGACTTTGACACTCAAAGAGTGACCTTCATACCGACTGAAGAGGACACAGAGGGACAGGTATCTCATAGAAAAAGCAACATATATCAGTTTCAGCTCCTTGCTCCAAGCTCTAATGAATGGTGAGTCACATAACGATGCTAACATCCGTTCTTATGAATCTGTGATCATACTAAGAATTCAAATCTTAACATTTGCTAGCTCGGGGATGACCCGAGGGATGAGGATCTTTTTGTGAGGACACGAGGACGAGGAATGTGAAAAGTTTATCCAACGTAAGACAATCCCCGCCCCCTTTCCTCTCCCAGGGTAGTGAGACTACATGTCCTTAGGCCAGAAGAATGGTTCTCGGATGGGGTGGCCTACCCGAAGCTGCCCTGGCTCTCCACAGAGCTCCTGCCCAAGCTGGTGCGTTGGGCCACAGAGAGTAGGACCAGTGAGTTCAAGAGCACCCTGTCTCTCCTGCCTGTAGAGAAGTACAGCTATGTGTACCAACAACTAAAGGACAAGTACAGGGAAATGGTCAAGGTAAAACATATATATATACTGTATTCACAATGCAAGCTTAATAAAATTGTGTTAAATCGTTCTAAGGTATTAGCAAATGTGTTGGTACGGTCTGCATGGAAACATGATGTGAGTCTCAAAAGCCGCCAGGCCTTTCGAGGTTGTTGACTAAGAAGCCATTTCTGTACCTGTTCCCTCAGGTCTGGCCTGAGGTGACCAACCCAGAGAAGTTTGTCTATGAAGACGTTGCCATTGCTACCTATCTTCTGGTAGGTTGAGCTTAGTTCTGACAGCACATCTCTAAGTGGATGCTTTCATATTTCATATTCATGTGAATGCCAGTGGGATTATATCAAAAGTATCACGAGGACAATAGCTTCTTTCTTCACTGTTCTTTAGGTCCTCTGGGGCGAGGAGCGATCTGAAAAGGGCCTCACTGACAAACAGTCGTTTGTGGATCTTGGCTGTGGAAATGGCCTTTTGGTGCACATACTGACCAACGAAGGAGTATGTATAGTAGTCAGCCCACAAGCCTTCCCTTGCATGCACATTTTCCCATTGAATTGAATGGAAAAATGTGTCCAAACTTTTGACAGGTACTGTACTGTACAGCACCTGAATGTCAATACGAAAAAACTTTTCATGTGGAAAATTGACCTCTGTCGCTAAAGACTTCATTTTTAAATGTTCATTGGAACGCTTAATCAATGACTCGGTGGTCGTCTGACGCAGGTGAGAGGATTTAATCCCTGGAAACACGTATTTAATCAGCAATCTCATACAGGCCTATCATCCAATCATGGTCCTGGATGGATGTAATTGAAATTACACACAGTGGCTGTGTGGGAAGAGAAGGGCTGTAACCAGACTCGGGCGGCTTGATGAAGAGATTATGAACTGACCGTCATGGCTGCTTGTATTTCAGCATCCTGGAAAGGGCATCGATGTGCGGAGAAGGAAGATCTGGGACATGTACGGACCCCAAACACTTCTCGAGGTGAGATAGTTCAGTCCATTTTCCTGACGGATACAAATAGCATAGACACTTCATGGCATCGAATTGTGCAGTACGCAACTGTGATGCCGCGATTTGACGTCAAGTGTAGCTGACTGACCTAGAAGTATAGCTTCGAGGAAACTTGAACATCAACAGAACATTCCCAACCACGAGCGCACACACACACACACAATTATAGGGAAGCCCTTTTTATCTATGCCCACTCTTTCCTTTTCCCTGCTCCTTGTCGGCTTCAATCTTGCATTTGACAACACCCTGCTGCGTGCTCTCCACCATCCATTATTCACTGTGTTGAGGCCAGGGAAGGACAAGGCTGGCCGCTTCATCCCAGAGGGACACGCTGTACTCTTAACAAGGGGATGGAGTTCTGTCTGAATCTGCTCACTCATTCTTTTTGCCCTGGTTTTAATAATGAAAAAAAACGCTTTATCAAGGAAGCGAGTAAGATTAGCCAGTGTTCGAATGGGGTTGTTACCGTGTCTTATTTTTACTGTTGTAGCTTACATGAACGCTCTGGACACTGTCCAAACCGTGTGCCATTTGGGATATTGCTTGGAGCAATCTTCCACATTTGGAATCCCAGTGTTGACCTTCAACCCTTTCAAACACCCAGACCCAAAATGAACGTACATTGTAACAAAACATTTGCTACATTCAAAGTCAGAACTCCCCCCCCCTGCCCCGCCCCCCCCTTCCCACACAGGCAGGTTGTCACAAGCAATTTTTAATGAACGATTCCAAATGTAATTACCGCCAGTGTGCCTCTGATCTGGAGAAGCTCTCACGGTTTCAGGGGGGGGTGTTTCTATTTCAGGAAACCGCAATCACTCCCGGCGATAGCTTCTTGTTCCCGTCAACAGATTGGCTGATTGGGAACCACTCAGACGAGCTCACGCCGTGGATCCCCGTGATGGCGGCGAGGTGAGTCATCGACGTGTTCACTTTAGACAAGAAGCCTGAGTGCCAGCTGATGTCTTGCGAGTTTGAATTAAAAAAAGAAGGTGTTGGTGGTGGTGATGATGATGATGTGAGGGACATGTAATTAGCACTGCCGGCCACCTGAGGGTAATGTCGAGCTTGGGCTCTCGACTCTTCAGTGCTTTTACTACGTTGATTCGTTTAGCAGACGTGCAGAGCAGTGTCGTATGAAGTGTAGCAAATAACCGAGGACTAGAAGTGCCCAGTTCTAACTGGATTGTGGTGGTTAATGCCAAGGAACAGTTTGCTCACACTCTTATTTCCTCTGTCAGGAGGAATCGCTTCTCACTCGACATTTAGTTAGAACTGAGTTTACTCAGACTCATGTTATGGAACCTTTGGAGTGCATGTCTTTGCACTGAGCTTGTGCACGTTTTAAAGGGGACTGGATAGGTAGAGGAATATGGTACAGTTGTTATCGACACCTTGACTCCTTATAGCTAATGTAAGCATTGGCAGCATTCTTCCTACACCTATCCAGTTAATTTAGATGTACGCTTTTTAGATTGACATGATTTAGATCTAAGTTCTTTAGATGTATACTATTTAGATGTACACTTTTTAGATCAAAGTAATTTAGATCTACACTATTTAGATCTACACTATTTGACTCTACTTAGATGAACACTGCGAGCCAATGGGAAGGGCTGTGACTCATAGACATCATGGGCTCGGATGTGTTATTGAACCCAAACATGACTAAACCCACCTCAAACCAAGTTGATAAACCAAACATGTCAAATCATCAAGTATTTTATGTTCAACCCCAGGTCGTCCTACTCCTGTCGATACTTTGTCCTGCCTTGCTGCTTCTTCGACTTCTATGGGAAGTACCAGAGGAGACAGGGTAAGAAGTCTCAGTACAAGGAGTACATTGACTTCATTACAGAGGTCAGCGCAGCCTGTGGGTTTGACACCCAGGAAGACTGCCTCAGGATCCCCTCCACCAAGCGGGTAGGCTGGCAGCAACACTGAAACCCAGACATTGGCATCCTCCTTTCATGCCGTGTCATGGTTAATGATGTTCACAACAATTTATTTGAACCTTTTTTGAACATTTACCCAAGGCCGTTTTAAGGTGCACGAATACTGGCATACAAATGGGATTTCCCAAGCTAACTTGTATATTATGTTTTTGTAATATTTTGTTGTTGCCTACGCTCCTGTGCAATTTTCTCCTCCTAAGTTCTACTCTCCTCTACTTCCATTTTAGTGTAGTAATGTCATAAGAGTATAATGTCATATGCATACTCTGTTCCTATTTCAACACATTACTAGATCCCTTTCTCAAAAACAGTTTCCATTAAGGTCTTATTTTTCACTGTTGAATGTTTCTGTGCAGGTTTGTCTGGTGGGAAAGTCGAGGACTTATGAAAGCTCAGGCGAGCAACAGGCAGAGGAGCGCAGGACTCAGTACATACAGGGTCGCCAGGCTCGTTCTGGGACCCAGGGTCAAGGGTCAAATGCGAAAGGTGAAGTGGAAAAGGGCCATGACGATTCAGAGGCCTGCAGATCCCACGACAACGACTGGGGCTCCGGGTTCCAGCCCAGAGAGAGGGTGGAGACGGTTCGGAACTGTGCCGCCCTCCCCCGGGATTTCATAGATGGTGTGGTCCTACGGGTGGCTAATGCTTTGCTGGGGTTAACCAAGGACGAAGACGGGGGGGTGCCAGACACCTGGAACCGAGGAGGTACGTAAAAAATCCAAATCAGAAAAATTGTGTCCTGTTCAGGTAGACATACATCGTCTTTTTACAGGGTGTCATTATAGAAGTTTAGGATTAAAGACATTCCGATGTCCTGGTCCTGAGGGGATTGATGGGGGGTTTTAAAGGCACGGTACAGCTTCATGATTGATTTGAGTGAGTATTAAGGGCGGCAGGGGTTTCCATGCACCTGCCTAAGATGGAGATCAATGAGTTTGGACGTTTACCATCTGTACTGTATCTCTTCCAGCGCACTCTGTGTACTCCTGGCCGAGGTTGTCGTGCCCTGATCCTTCCGTTTTCAGTCTCTCTCATCCACACGCACACAAACACACACACATTCTCTCCTAACCTTTTTGCTCCCTCTCTGTCCTTTCCATCTTTCGCTCGCCCCTCTTTGTCTCTCCCCTGCTCTCTCTCTCCCGCCCCCGTCCCTCAGCATCAACAGGGAGTTCTCTGGGTAACCCTGCTTTGAACCCATTGTCATTGTTTCATCCACTGCCAGCCTCTTCCTGCGTCATACCGCGCAGACCACCGAAACACGCACACACACGCCCACACACGTAGACATCACCCCATCTCTTTTATCACCACCCCCGGGACCCTCATCGCACACGCGCTCGCGCGCACACACAGAAATGCAGGCGATGGATGAGATAAGGAGATGGAGTCCACCCCGATTAAAACGGAATTGTGAGGACTGGAATTACAAAGAGGGAGAGTCGGAAAGGGAGGTGAACAACAGGTTGAAGAGAGGGAGGGAGAACACCCCAGGATGAGAGAGGACAAGATGAATAATGCACCGGGATCCATGATTTATGCATGAGAACGCATTTGTGTTGAGCTATTCCTACTGGTTATCTTATGGTTCCCCTCAGTGAGACGACGGGAAAATGCGGGTTATGTTGTATTGATGGTGTTCAGGCTCTGAGTGACTGCGTCAACTCATGCAAGTTTGACAGGATATTTCCTCCCTCACGCTTTCATGACACGGTTATTAAATAATGGAACTTCTCTGTTTAACAGAGAATAGTCGAGGTACCTTAGGTGTCGTGCCATATTTTTTATGGATTTATTTATGATTATTTGTCATAAGTCTATCGTCAAATGTTTTTTTTTCTTTCCTGTTCCATACAAATAAGTTGTGTTGGGAACTTTCCAGACATCCCACTCTCGAAATCTCCAGAAATAGAATTTACATCGTTTTTTTGTCAATGTTGAGTGCTCCTCTATGTGTGTTTTTCCCTACTTGGCATTTCCTGTGGCCACTTTGTCTCCACTCTACCTGATTTTGTACGAAACAGAAGCACAACATAAACACTTCCAGCTCCGCAATCAATCATAAGCAAGGCTGTGCCCAGGGAGGGCAGCGTAATTGTAGGGTTAGAGTCAGCCCGCTATCGCTAGATCGTTCGCAGTCCAAGACGAGGCTGAATTCACGTTGTTGTCAATAGTCCCATTATGCCATTAATCCCCATTAGTGTACCCGTCTCCAAAGGCCAAGTCTGAACCTTGTATTGATATTATATTAGAGCCAGGAGCTCTCTTTACTGGCGTCTGGCTTCTTAGACTGCTGTCTGCGCTGTGTTCACACTCTGGCTGGCACGCTGTCTGTGTTGTTGTTCCAGGCGAATGCTGAAATAGGCCCACCAGGCCCGGACCTATTAGCGCTCTGTATTTACTTTGTAGGTGAATGCACCAACCGAACAATGTTGCCGCAAAAGAGACGTAGCTAGGGGTTGTTAACGATTGATTGACAGATTTTGGGACGGTAATTTAGTTGCAGGGTACCGGCATGTGTGAGAATGGGAAGGTAATTATGGTGTTCCTACACACCCTGACCTGAAAAACAAGAAGAAAACAAGGACAATGGGAAAATACCTACGAGAGAATTGCACTCCAATATGCCAGAGAAGATGAGATTGTCATTTAAACTACCCAAAGGTCAACGCAGATTAAATTCCCCGCTGGGAGGCAACGAGAGACAGAAATACCTTTGTTTTCATGGAATGGAACTGAAAGGTTGGCCGAAGTGTGGACTGGACTAAAAGTGTAGTTTACAGTATCATGGCAACCTGAGTTTTCCAATGCAAGCGGCTTTAGCGAAATGACTTGGCTTGTTTTAATGTTTATTTCTTTCATCATTTGCTCGTCTTCCTGCCATACGATGGTATAAAAAAATGACAGAACGAGTGAGTAAATGGTGGTTGGTTTGGAACAACAGTGAATCAGACTTTAAAATGGCCGTCAGTAATGATAGGCTCTTTGATTGTTATGAATGTTGAACCAATGTAAATTGAGGAAACTTCACAGCTTCGATGCTGACATTCCAAGGACCTGACCAAGGTTTATATTTTGCAACACCTCATTCATACCATGTCTTTCTCCCTTTTCCAAAATCTCATATTTTTATGTTCTAATCCACCTCTCTCAAGCTCTAACAACAGAAATGTCTTTGCCTTAAAACAAAAAACACTCAACCCAGCTCGAAAGTACCACAACAAAGATCTTGTGGTGGCAACACTCAATCTCTTCCCCCTCGTCTCCCATTTGTTCTTTGATCTGAAGTCCACCTGTTCTCCCCCTCCCTCCCTCCTCCGGGGGTCTTTCCTTTGTCTCCCCGTCAGGGAGCCTGTCGGTGCGAGGCGTGGCGGAGATGCTGGAGCAGGAGACCCTGCAGGTGCTGAAGAAGGAGTGCGGGGGCCTTCAGACGCTGCTCAGGAACAACCACCAGGTCTTCCGAGGTAACCGGCCTCCCCGCAGTCAGCCTGGGCGTCTAGCAGGCCGCACTCGCTAAGTCCGAATCTTAACACCGTACACACAACAACGCTACACGGGCTCACAAACTAGGACATGCAGTACACTACCTCGTTATACACCAGAAATGTATTCCCCCGAGGACAAATACAGTTAAAGGGTAATTGTTAAGAATCTGGGATTTTGCTGTAATGTCGGACCTCTGTGTCGTGCAGTAATTGGCCCCAACAGTAATTAGCTTCTTCTGCTGGTGCTATCTTAAGTGGAAGGAGGAATGGTGTATATCAGGGACTGGAGGACCCAGACCTACAGACCCAGGGGCCATGGCACCACAGCTGATGCCAAGAGGAAGCCTATGCCCTCTGGCGCCCTGAAGACGAGGGCTTGCTGGTTCCATGCACACCACCCTCAAGGATGCCCCCGGCCGGCAGAGGAGTGCGTCTTTGCTCATGGCCCAGATGACCTCCGACCGTCCACAAGACCCCTGAAGAAATTGAAGACCTTTGCTTGTTGATTGGATAAGGTCCTACGGCTCTGTGTGTGTTTGATGAGGATTTCGTTTTTCATCTGTATACATTCATGGTACTGTACAGTATGGCAATTATTTCATCTAGTGATGGTTTTCTGACTACTTTAATTAAGACGGCAGTCAACTACTCAAGTGTTTTTATTTCATAATTTGTTTATTAAATTCTTTGGACTGTTGCCAAAAAACATGCGATTCACTGGGGCATTTTTGTTGCATAGTAAATCCAGGGACAATACTCACTTTTCGGTCCTGCTTATTTTGTACAGATCGGAGTCAAATAAACATCCCAAATAAGATAAGAGGTTCTCTTGATGCTGTTTTTGCCACGCTGTATAATACAGCCACATACAGTGCTCTTTGAGCAATTGACCCCGCAAAGCTGGCACAGACACAGGGCCGCTTTGAGGTCCAAATAAAACCGACGGAAGGACAGAGAGACTTAGCAGAGTAAATGTTAGTGTTATGAATTATTCGGTGGGTAGGTTGAGGGTTTGGGGCGGGCTGGGGGGGGGTGCCCGGTGTGGTTCTCCCTTGTGTTCCTTTCTCTGCTCCTCTTCCCCCGCTGGACCTGGCCCAACGGCTCAAATGTCATTCGCAGATGGTTGGGGATTTCCGGGGACCACCCTGGGGTCACGAGGGGAGAGGCCTGTACAGGGGGTCTCGGAAGGGGGGCGGTGGGGTCACCGAGTCCAAGATAATACAAATAACAAATACAGCCTTGACAATTATTTGTGTTACCACAGAATGTCTTGGTAACAAATGCTGACAACACTTAACCAGGGAGCCGGTTGACCTTGAGCTGGCGGCACTTCGAGCGTGCCGGACGAGTCAACGTTTTCAATCGATGTCATCTGTAAAACTCAATCCTCTCTCCGTACAAGAGGCATCGTTATTGACTTCAGGCAGCACATGCTTTGGTCTTTCCCTTTTGCCTTGGCTGGATCTTAAGGTTGAAAATCCATATGCAGGTTCAAAGGGACATTCTCAGGTTAGTTTCAAATTAACCGACTGTATTCCCTTGTGGCCAGAGTGACATTGACTAAAGCATGCAGAAAAATTAAAACAACAAAAAGCCTATTGACGGTCTGGCCTACAGTATATTTGTCCCGGAGGAGTCTGAGCCAGTCCACCCGGTGCACATGCACATCTACCTGCTACACACACACACACACACACACACACACACACACACACACCACACACACATACACACACACACACACCCCTTACCTTTCCATTGTTGCTTCCTCTATAACCCTTCAACCTAATTTTCCTCCACCGCCCACGCTGTCCGCCCCCACACCAAATAAGACACCATGATGACTCACTTTACACCCGCCTCACACCAATACCTCACAAGCCCCTTGACCAGAAGGAAGGAAAATTGATTCCCACCCCTCACTTGGCTGACGGGAGTCAATGCCCCGATGGTATGTACAAAAACAAGCCCAGTCTAAAAAATGCGTCACCACGCCAACCACAACAGCAGTGAATTAAGAGGCGTGTGTACTGTCCAAAATCATCGGGTGGCCCATGGATGTATTTAGTGTGTGACTGTGTTTCATGTGTCTGGCCACCAAGACTTGAGGAAAAGAGAGGCATTTTGAAAACGTCCACAAGGGAAAACATTGCACAAACCCCATGGACACACTAAATAACACATGAGAAACAAGCGAAGCTTTTTAGAGAGGGTCTTTTCCTCAAGACCCGGTCTCTAGCCAAGTTAAAAGGGATATTAAAGAGAGAGTGACAATACCAACAACAACTGACCCCAGCCCTGTATCTAGGTCAGCCAGAAGTGGCTGATCTCTCCAGGAACAAAGTTCGCTTGTTCCTCATGTGTTATTTAGTGTGTCGCCATGGGGTTTGTGCAATGGTTTCCCTCGTGGACGTTTTCAAAATGCCTCTCTTTCAGTACAACGTGAACAGCTGTTTTTCTAGTCCTCGTTATATAGAGGAGACTGCTGTTACGACCACATTTCGACATGTGTATCTTTGGGAGGTTTCCCCCCGCAGAATTAGGGAAGCTGCAAAAAAAAACATTTGGAACATTCTTTCAAATGTGCCACAGTGCACAAACTGATCCGCCCAGCTACACGTCAGGGCAGACGAGAATACAGCCAAACAGGGAAATCTCACGTCAACAAATGAGCTCAGACACTCATCTCACCATCGCTCGTCCATCGCACCTGCGTGTGTGAGGGCGCTCACGCGGACGCACGGGACATGAGTGTGAGTCTCCGACGAGGAAGAGGCAGCTTACATGTGGAGAATGGTCTCCTAATCAGCTCCAGCTGGTGATGTTCTCAGCTCTCTGCTAGCTGGGATGATCAGGTGGTTGGAATGCAGAGGGTGGTGAGACTCAGGTCATTGGCCCAGCAGGGAAGAACTGTGGTAAGAGTTAGACAGTTGTTTTGTTGTGGGGTAATGTGTTTATAAGCAGGAGTTTGCATAACAGTGTGTGTTTTGTGTATTAAAGACGAGTGAGTGTGTGTGTAGTCATTCTTGTCATGAAACCAGCACAGAAATATGCGAGATATGGACTGTAAGCAGGCCAACAGCTGGCCTTTTTTAAATGTCAAAGCAATATTTCTCGAGAATTGATCATTCTAAAATATATTTATTCCAATCTTCTCTTCACATGTTACATATATAAAACAAATGAAATGAAACCCGTACAAGGACATGTGTGAACCTGACTGGAAAACAAATACGTCGCATCCTGTTTTGCCTGAACAACAAGATATAAATACAAAATGTCGATTAGTCATGAGCTAACTAGGGAAATTGGGCATAATAGCGTTTACTTTTGCTGTGTGTGAATCTGTTGATGCAGAGGCGATAGTGAGGGTCAGGACTAGTTCAGACACATATGTGTTCCATCTGCATTGCTGCTTGACTGAGTATGTTGACTCATGGGGTCAGTGAAGGACACTGGGCCCTGTTTCAATACTAAGTAATAGGCACCTCAGCACTTCCTTCCTAATCTACGATGATTAGATGATTGTAAATGGCACTAGATTCATGGAAGTAAGTGAGTGCTTGAAAAGTATTTTGCCCTATTTCCTCTGTTTAAACGGTTGTGTGCAATTAAAGTGCACGGTCATCCCAACCATAAGGCCGTTTTATTGTTACTTGTAGCTCGACAACAACAAGCAGTAATTCGGTAACCTAGGTCACAAAGGCAGAAGAAATTTGAAACTGTAAATGTCTATTAATAATCATTCCGGTTTATACTATATACAAAGCAGCTAATTTGTTCTTGTTATTAACATTAGTAGGCTACGTATTGTTCATACTGTATTTTGGCAATCTTATGGAACAAGCTGTTGATTAAGCTACTCCATGTGAGACTACAAGGAACACGCTGTGACCTTGTCAATCTGTGAGACCGTATTTAAATGACTGTTGCCAGGATCAGACATGGTGTCTGTTTCTCTTTAGGGAAGGGTTAGGTGCGCTAGTGTTGTAAGGGTTGGTTAGGGTTACCTTTAAGGTAGTTAAGGGTATTGGGTTGAGTGAGGGATGACCCTAGTTAGGTTACCCTGTTTAGTGAGGGATTAACCTAGGTCAGTTGGGGTCATTCCTGACCTAAGGAGGAAGGGTGCTGTTTGAGTAGTCTTCCATGCTATCCAAAAGTTTAGCACGAGACTTGATGTTATGAATAATGGAATTACCAAATCGTCTAGCCTGGATACCTTGAGGCCAACGATGTCTTGCAATGGCATGAGGTCTTGCACAGCACACAGATCACGTCAGATCATCATCACCAAATTGTTTAATAATTGATCTTGTGTATGTATACGTGTATGTGGCTCAAAGGGGAACGGAATCACAAGGTCCAATACTCCAGCCAGGTTAAATATGCCCATGTTATTTTGTTTGCTCACTTACTGTCAGTGGCTTAAAATGACCCTGAATTTGAGCATGTCCGTTCTGCTAAACCTGTCCTTCCCTCACTCCTCCCCTCTCACACCACTGTACATGGTGTTCCTTTGAGAAGAGAACTTTCCAGAACTCTACAATGACAGGAAGCAAAAGCTGTGATGTCGCGTGAATACAGAAATACTTTGGCTAAATTAGGTTGGAACACCATCCAAAGCCCTACAGTCTTCTCTGCCTTATCGGGTAAAACCACAAAATACGGTACAGTCCTGCTTTGCTTGCATCCCCATTTTTGATAGGTGCACAACAGTGTCAACTGCAGGTCAGATTTTTGTGTTCTGACAGTTTGTCCTTACTGTTCGTGTCAACAACTTTGTTAGAAAGTTGAGTCAGCTTTTGATGAAAATTAATATTGATGTTGTAATTCAAAACTGTCCAAATTGATATTCACTGTGGCAGATGTGAGGGACTAATTGCTTGTCACTTTCACTCAGAGTGTCACAGAAGAACTGTATTAAAAAATGAAAACTGTATTACAGTACATTCAAATGTTCAGAGCAAATGCTCAAGTAGCCTTGTTATCACCTTCTCCGGGAAAATTCGTCCGCTCATCCTTTTAAATGTAATTTATTGTTTAACTATAAATAAAGAAGAGAAACTTGAAAAAAATAAAACAATGGACTGTTTTTGAGTGTACCCTTGAGGACAGCACTCTAAGAACTTTATAAAAACTGCCAAGCTAATTTATTTCTTCCTCTTTTTCTTGGAAGTTTCCTCTATTCATTGGGTATGCTTCACATATTCCCTTGGCTGACCTTTTTAAAAGGGAGGTAACACAAACTGTCGACTAAAAAGGGAACTTAGGAATGATGACAAATAAATTCAGTCTGTCTTTGCATCTGGGTTATGCTGTGCCTTTGTGGATCTGGATGTCTGCCAGTCACTGTGTGTGTGTGTGTGTGGTGTGTGTGTGTGTGGTGTGTGTGTGGTGTGTGTGTGTGTGTGTGTGTGTGTGTGCGTGTGGTGTAAGAGAGAGAGAGAGAGAGGAGAGAGAGAGAGATGGAAAAACGGTCTTCATCTCACACTCTCTTTCTTTGTGTGTGCGTTTGTGTGTGTTCCTGTAGGCATGTGTGTATTTCCCTCTGCAAGCATGCCAGTTTCCATGGCACCTTTTTATCCCAAAAAGAGCTTCAGGATTTTGGTCAAAGGCTGTTTCTGGCTTACTTTAGGAACACTAACGTTTTCACATAAAACAAGGGCCTCCGATATCCACAATAACTCTGGAAAGCCAAGGAAGGTATTGGTAAGAGGTGTCCTTTAACCATAACACAAATTATTAATGAAAACAATTCATTACTTATAAAAATGAAATAAAAACACTAAAGCAACAGACTGAAAAGGAAACAGCGACAGAAAAAGAGGAGCTACTGACATTGGGTGACACAACACATAAACACACCTAACCACCGACCGATGAACACCTTCACCCTGTCTCACACCCACCCTAAACAGAACCCTATCTAAGAGAGTGGGTAATGGGAGGGATCTTCACCTCCCCCACTATCCTAGATAGTGTTTGGTTTAGGTTATCTAGACTACCTCTCTGTCTGGTCTAGCTCTAGCTCTGACCTAATAACATGCCACTGACAGTCCCTGCTCTGTCTGCTGTGTTGAATTGGTGTCGGACGTTCCCTCCAATATCACTCACACAGCCTAGCTGGGGAGAGGTAGAGGACACAGATAGAGAATGGCCGTACCAGTGAGACGACCACAGGGCCAGAAACAACCTCTTGTCACACAATACCGTCTCCGACTCCAGTCTCTGACTATTTTCATGTTTATTTATTTACAATACCCACGTAAAATGACGTCAATTTATTGTCTGTTGCATACCTGTAGGGATTGGATTGGTGATGGTGTTGTTACCTCATATAGCAATAACTAGAAACTGTAGTGATAATATAAATCTTTAGAACAGATGTTTATTATCAAGACTATAAACTAAATACTGAGATTAAGACGACTGTATTATTTTGGTTTCTAAGATGGAAAAAATGTGACTGCCAGACAAAAGAGCTGTGGTATTGTCATAGACAGCTTCGATGTGGGTCGAGGAATGGGGTTACCATGGACGCCACTACGGGGGTGTTGTTTCCATGGCGGCAGGACTGTGGCAACCAAGCCAAGATGACGCCGAGCCTGTCAAAGCATCACGCCCCCCGAAAATCACAGTCGATACGTCTGACAAGGTCGAAACAACATCACAAAGGTGTGTTGCCCACACTCCCTCGTGGATTTCCCCGGCATAAAGGGGCGAGGTGAGTGCAAATCACTAAAAGGGGAACGAATGTGATAAAAAATATTGACAAAACATACATGTTTGCGTTTCATTGAGCAAGGCTTCTCCAAATAATCCCCACGAATCGTTGCTGGTGAGGCGTGTCTGTGTGTTTGCTCGGAGGTGGGAACTCCTGGCAGCTGATGTGGAAAAGGCAATCAGACACATGTGGATCAGGGGTGGGCAAACAAGGGCGTAAACACAGCAGCCAGCAGTGGACACTGTCGTTTGTTTAATGGCAGAAGGGGACTGACACAGATTTCAGATGTCACAGCTGGGAGCACAGCCTCAAAGTCTTCTACGTGTACTAATGTACATACTAAACTGTCAGCGAAATGCCACTTGAATATGTTAGATTGACATGTTTGATGTGTTCAGTCACAGTTTGATGATAGTATTTTAATCTAGCACAAGGTCTTTGCATTTGTTCTTCCTATTGTTAGAGACTATTCATAAACATTATTGACACTAACAGGAAAACAAAAGCTGAAACTGAATAAAACCAGTAACTTTGGGTGCAAGACCAGACACAAAGATATATATATTTTTTGTCCTTTAAGGTTTTAAGGCATTTTGGGGGCATGAAATACACTCCCACACATTGTAGCTACAAGAGAGTCTGAATACAAGAAGAAGCTTTCAATGTAACATCCTTAAATATTCAGTTTTTCGATGGGAGCAAGATTACACTACTCAGTGTGATAGTACTGTGAGAGAGTGGTGAAAATACAAGGATGTTAAACTGTCATGCTGTCATGTTAGCTACAACTATTCCACAAAATCATACTGCAGGTTCCAATACCAGCAATTACTTAATTGTTTTCTCAACCCATTTCCATGTTTGCAGTTTCATTGTAAATTTCACTTATTGCACAATGCCTCACTGCACTCTTTTACTTTAGATTTATTTATTATGACATTCCTGTCCTGGTCTTGTTTCTTGTGTTATTTATGTGTCTTGTTTTTATACTGTTTTTATCTTAAATTGCTTGTCTGTTTTTTCTGTGTGTAATAATGCACCTTCAGTTGGCAATCCCAATTTCGTTGTATGGGTGACTGTACAGTGACAATAAAGACTATCTTATCTTATCTCTTATCTTATCTTATATTTTATTTAATATTATACAGTATTGTTAGTATTTTGTTGTATGTTTCTTACATTTCTTACACGTTATATTTATAGACAACACACAAAAAATATAGTATTATATGTTTACGGTATGCACCTGCCCACCAAATTAAATTCCTTGTTGTGTAAACTTCTTGGCGATTTAACTTTACTCTGATTCTGATATTAATTGTGCTTTTCCGCTCTGATACTCTGTCAGTGATTCCTCCCTGACCTGATATCATCGACCAAATCTCACTCAATCAAACCTCAAATCTCGTATCAATCTAAATTCCACCCGCCCACATCGAAATGTGAGGGATGCAACACAGCCACTCTCAAACGGTAGCACTGCTAAATTCAATTACATTAACCGGGAGATTTTTATAGTCCCCTTTTTTGACTCTTAAAGACTTGCTCTTCCTCCCCCGAGAGTGAGGGGGTGGGCGACGTCGGGCTGGAAATAGCCGCCGCCGAGAACAGATGAATCAACGCTGCACCTTGTGCTTAATTAAAGATTAACGAGAAATCGGTTGGTGTGCCCAGCTTTCTAGAAGCCTCACTTACTTTCCTGATTAGACTTATGTAACACTTGTTAATACTGCATGGGCCTGTTGAAAAAGTAATGACCTCAGCCAGTGTTGCGGAATGGCTCTTGCGATGGCGGCTGGTCGAACCGTGAGCCCATAACGTGGCCCAAAGCGTTCGAATTAAAAAGAATTTGCCCGTTGCCCGTTGCCACCAAACCAGTTATCACGTTGATGTGCAAGAAATGTCTTGAATAAATGATGAGTGTCTCTCAAGAAGCTTGGTATATGAGCGGATCCTCTTTGAAGCACCCACAGAAGAGCCCAGTCAGAGATGGTCTACTGTTTGCAATGCCAGAACACAGAGGTTCATCAGTGTGTTGAGGATGTAAATCAGGTTGTCACCTGAAATGTATCTGCCATTACCTCACCATTACCCCACACCTAAAATAGAACCTTCTCTTATCATAGACTATAATAGCTGTCACCATTTATTCAGTACAGAGCCTTTATAAATGTGCTGCCCCGCACGACCACAGTGCCCGTACTGTGCTGTAGTTGTGGAGTGACTTCCTTACTTCCAGCTTAGGGACATCATGACTCATCCATCTTTTCCATTATGTAACAGCAGGGTTCTGCTACTTCACAGAGGATGCAGACCAAAGAGCAGCCAGGTTTGTGTGCGCGTGTGAGTGTGTGTGTCACATTGATGGATATCTTGATGGATGGCTTAAAAGCCACATGACTCTCAGTTGTATTAGGACGTGCTGAATCAGATTGTCCACTGGGATAACTGCTCCGAGATGGCAGGTTCACGTGTTTCGGAGAGTAGAGTAGAGGGTGAACACGTAAAGCATCTTTGCGAAATGCACATCATGAGAGGTTACACACTTTTCGTGGAATTTTATAGGGTGTGTCTGTGCGCGTGCACGGGTGTGTATCTATCTGCGTGTGTGCGCGTGCGTGTTTGTGTGCGTGTGGACATGCGTGCGTGCGTGCGTGTTGGGACGGAGGCGTAAAACAGGTGGTGAGAGGAAGGAGCAGCCACACAGCAGAGAGGGAAGTGTGAAACTAAAACAAGTGTTGCGCTTCTGCACAGAACATATCGCTTTTTGTTTCTTAAACAAGTCATGATCAGAAGCTGTAAAAAAATATATAAATACATATATATATATATATAAATATACAGTATATATACAACAGACCTGACTCAAAATAGGCAAGTGGACAGCAGATAATTAGGCTCAGCAACTTATGGATTCTGTAAGGCTTCAGGCTGATAAAACTTTCCTACTTTTTCCCGTCTGTGCTGTTCTTTTTCGGCAAAAGTTTATTTTTGTAAAAACGTTGCCTCATCATGTGACACACCCATTCAATCGATCTGTCATACACAGTAGGCCTACATAATGATATCATAGTACTGCGTCATAGTGAGGGGCCATCAGTTCAAATCAAGTTGTCCAAACTAATAGGGATGGTTTAATTATTGATCATGTATTCTACATCCAAATAAAGAACACTAGATACTGTATTGAATACTAAAATGTATTTCCATACACTGCACCTTCCACACTTCTTTAATAAAATACTACTTCAGATACCTCAGGTAGGCCTCAAATTTCTTTTTAAACCCTGCAAACGTTGGTAATGGGAAAGTTGAATAAAACCCTAAACATATTCACCCCCAAATAAACGACATGAGGTGTGAACATTTACTAAAAAAAGACTGATTTCCTCCTCACGCCTCACCCTTTGAATAAAGTTTTCTGGTGTTTTGTTCGTCACCGTGGAGGAGTTTCCTTTTACGAGGCTCTTTTCATAGCGTTCTGGAGAAGCCGTTAGTGCTCATTGCCACTCCTGTCTAGCTGTTAGTGACTGGGCTGACTTCAAAGCACTCCGCTCAGCTAATGATAATGAATGCATCGTGTCTGCTCGGGCTCAGGGGCCACCTTTGTGCTGTTTTGCAAGTCGGTCGGTACCTTCGAAAGTTACTTTACCTCAGATAACTTTCCAAACAGTCATTTTCTTCTCTTTTTTTTCGTGTACCATTGGTGGATTTGAGTTGACCGGTTGTACCACAGATATGGTATCGTTGTGACTTTTACCTCCCCCCCCAAAAAGATGAATGATGAACACCTGATGAACACCTGATACAAACGACAGGAATAGGCAGCTTCTCACTCCTGTGTCTGGGAATCACTTCATTTCCGCAACCTTTTTGGTCGTTCACTAAGACTCTTAGTGAGAGATAAAATATCACTACCAGGACTGACAAGGAATACAAAAAATGTACTTAAATCCAAACTTTTCCTTTTTTTAAAACTGACAGACAACATAAAACATACATAAAAATGAATATGCCTATGAATCTTAATGATAATCATTAAATGACACCCTTTTAAAAGTGACCTGCCTGTCATCAACGGGTCAAAGAGATCGATTACACTCATCAAGTTATAAAGGCATTATTTATGTGTCCTCTCTAGCCCGCCTTGCAAGCACTCTGTCCACTGCTTTTGGTCTCCAGATAAAAGAGGGGCCCTGGGGAACAAAGCAAAGGTTTGACAGGGCTTTGGAGTCCTGCAGTGGACCAAACCATTCAATCAACAAGGGCTCAATGAGGCTGTGTTGATCGGAAGTAGACTACACCATTCACCGATAGGGGTGTGCATCTCCAACACAAAAGGTTGACGGGCATGATTGCTGCAGTGCAATTCTGAGGACAAGGGCTGTGGAAATGCAATTTGGAAAAGAAGTGAATCCGGAAATAGTTTTTCATCTACAAATACCATATCTTGTATGAAGATGTTCCTTGTGCCACTTCGCTTTAAGCCTGAGGCACGAAAACAAACTTATGCACTGGAATCACCTGTCACACATCTTTTTGGTGTCCTTCCCTCAATATGTCACACCAGTTCTCCCGTTGCTTAGCTACAGCAAAAGAGTAACACATGCTGCTTTGATTCTACCAGAGAAAGACAACAAAGGTTAAATAACTGACGGGGGAATTTTCAGAGCGAGAGCGGTTCTGTTCAATGTCATAACCATAACGCCATCCGAGAGATGTTTAAATCGACATCAAACGCAGGCGAGGCGGCAGCGAAGATGGACGATAACTTCTCTTGACTGTGGTGTTGCCATGGGAACATGACTCATCATAACAAGTCGTCCTGCCTTACCTGTGGCAGCTGGAGGCAACTCATGAAAGCTATTTCACACTCCTTTGTTTGCCAACTGACACTGTTTGGCAACACTAAGCCCTAATTTTCGATAACATTTTACACCAGATGTCCTATGAAACTCAACAGGCAGACACTTATAAATAGTTTGGAGTGTGCAAGTCGGTATTGCCTTGTTGGTGTGCTAACCCAGTTTCTCCGGCTAGTTCTATTATTTGGAACGGTGGATTCAGATTCTAAATGTAGCGCTGTTTAAATAGGTGAGAAGCAAAAAACAGCTGGTCATTTCAAATCATTCTAACAATGAGAAATTCAACCAAGTGCCCCTCCACTTACTGAAGTAAGATTTATCTTCCTGACTGACTCCAAAGTCATACAAATCAATATTCCATAGCTGCCCAATGCAGTCTCTGGGGAGCTGTGCTGTCCTGGTGTTTTCTCATAAACACCAGATGTAACTAATCAGATTCAGTTGATTAACTAGATCATTATAATCAGGGGGGCCTAGATTAGGGGTTGGCGTGAACGCCCACGGTACGTTGGCTGTCTGATCTGTATACGAGCCCTCTGGGCTGGTGTTTACGAACGTCCCTCTGGTGTCTCAGGTATGTTGTCAAACACGGCTCTACAGAGTGTGAAGGAGCTGAAGGCGAGCCATCTGCCACAGGCTGCTCTCTTGTGTAAACACTATACTGAGCTGAGCTGTTCATCAGCATCGAGGCTCTCCTATCGGTCGTATCGGTTCGTTTCTTTGATAATCCCTGCACGATAGCTCGTGTGTTATCGTGCTAGTCTGTGGATCTGTATACGCCTTTTGGCTCTACAGTCAACGTCATAAGAAGTGGCAAACGTCTTATTTGCAAAACACAGACTTTCTCTGTATTTCATTGGAACCTCATGGTCATGTACTGGTATCCCTTCAGGGTGAATAACAATGGACGAGCTGCAGGATGTACTGAGCCCTCTGACCTCTGCATGTTGACATTCACATCGAGACTTTCCACTCTGTGACCCGTCGTCTCCCTTTAGCTCGACAACCCAAGGCTGACCCGATACAGGTCACAGTTCAGCAGCATATCTTGTGGCGGCTGGGGTACAACCGGATCTACCTCGATTTGAGTGCAGTTGTCGTATTTGAGTGCAGCCGTGAACGGACAACATTGCATGCTCTCCACTGACACAAATGTCAGTGATTATAATATAATTTGATTCACTTACTCCAGCTAAGAGGTCTTAGCTCAAATGTTGGAGTATACATCATTCTAAAGAAGCACAAGATAGCAGTGAGACATAAGGGACTTGTACTGTGGTCTGGTATGGCAGTTGAATGACAATGGGATTAAGTCAAAGGGATTTGTGAAATATCAAATGCATGAATACATAATCTAATAGTCTTTGAAAAGAACATTTTATCTTTCAAATGTAATTATTGGAGTGGCAATGAATGCAGCAATCGTCTGAAAGTAATAATGATGTAATACAGATAGAGAAGATCATTACAAGGATATGCTGGAGAAGTGTTTTAAGACTGTGCCCTGTTGAACTGGCACTGTCCTGGATAGATCTTTCAACAGAAATCACTCCAAAAGATATAGCCAGCGATGAGGCAGAGGCATGCGGCCTTCATGCTTTTGTTGGTAAAAAAAAATCCAACTTTGTCAAATGTAAGCCCTCCTGATCGTCTTCTGTGTTGAAGTAAGAAACACAATTGGCCTGCCAGGATGACTGATATCATTTGTTGCTTCATGTGTAATATGTCAAATGTTCTGATATTATATGATCTGATATTCCACATAATATTCCTATAATCTTTCGAGCAAGTTATTCAATGAGTCAGAGTGGTATTACAGAAAGCAGGTTATGTGACATACCCGGGTAAGTTAACTCCCCAGCTGACACGCAGCTGCAACATTGCCAGTAGGTGGCTGCAACATTGTGAATCAGCTGGTGGTTTAACTTACCCGGTTATGTTGCATAACCAGCTTTCTGGAATACCCCCCTGGTCATTTAGGATCTCAATATATATAAGACTGACCCCAAGATTCAAAGCTTGCAATCTACTCTCTGACCTTTTACAGTAGATTGAGTTTCTTCATCTGCTATTTTTAAAGTTAGTACAGTAGAAGTGGCACTCTACAATGTACATTTTAGATACATTTTTCAGACACCAGGGAAGCCATCCTTAACACTAGGGAAAAGTCACCTATATTCCTAACATCTAAAGCACTTACGTTGCTCTCCGGTGATGCTGTGTGTGTTGTTGAAGGTCAGGCATGGTTATGTAACAGTGTGGCTCTCTACTTGGATGGAAGGAAATGAGTGACTGAACTGACCATGAAATTCTCCTTTGTTAAAGTGGTTATATTTGGGTATCTTTACCCAAAGGTGCACTTATATCATGTCTTTTTTCCATCCAGTCATAATGTAGCTATCATTTCCTATACCAATCCAGTCAAAATGCAGCCAGCATGCATGATGTTTGGTACATCTATAGTAGGTTTAGTAGATTTGAGCAAATAATGGAATAATCATCCGAATATTCAGGTGGTTGTGCCCATACAGTAAAGCATTTCAACTGATGTCAAAATAATTCATCATGAAATCCATGCTTGGAAACATCTGTTGACACAATGAATTATGACCATATTTGACTGTACTATGACAGTTAGTTGTCAACCTCTGGATTCGCTAGTCTCGTGAAGTTGTGTGAAACCCCCAAATATATAAATAGTCTGGCTGGTAGCTATGAGTAATTCCGGAAGCATCATTTTATTTAATGGGTGGAATACCTCACTTCAGCCCTATGCCTACGTTTGCTTAGGTAATGCACCGACAGCAGGCACTTATATTAAAGGTGACACCCTGTCAGCGCTATAAATAGCCCTGCACTTTTCCCCCCACGAGCACAGCTGTAGCCACCCCCAAGTCGTTTGATCAGTCGTTTGCAGGGAGATGACATTGCCCGCTGTTATTCCAGCTCCCTGACTCTCTCTGGCACACACACACACATGTGTACACTCCCAAAGGACACCTCAACTAATCCGCAGTGTACTCGGATTGTCTCGTTAGTGTGGTAGCACTTTAAAAGAGATGTATCAGTGAGTCTTCATCGTCTTACTGGACTACTATACCGGGCAATTTACCTTGAGGAGGCCATTTGGCCTTCAGGTCAGATGTAAGCCATAGGGGGCAAGGTGGAGAGGTCAGAGAATAGTCAGAGGGACTCTGGTTCTATTGCTGGTACCTGTTGAGTATGAGTCATCACTGGTTTTACTAGCTTTAACCTATACTGCATATCATGCATACATTTTTGAATTTGTTGGGAAAGCTTGATCTTAGCTACAAGGTCAACTTGGACCAAAAATAAACGGGCACTAATCAGGTTCTTCTGAGTAGATGTTAATCAGGTACAGTACACTTTAAAAACATGCGACATGTTTTTCAGTAGTCCATGTCGAGTTCTTTTGACTTAATAGTTGAAAACTGGATTTTAAAAGCATGTCCTCTCCCTTAATTGGCACCTAAAATGTAGTACTAATTTTCTATACAGAAAAAGTATCTACGATAGAGATCATTGTCTGTCTAGTAGCGGCTATAAACGAAAGTATTTTTTTAACCCTTGGGAACGCTAACATGCTTCGGTGAACATGTGAAAACCAGTTCCAGTTCTAAATAATTTATTTCAGGAAAATAGATCTATTTGCCAGTTTCACTGTGTGCTCCTCCAATGTGCACCTGGTGCCTTTTGTCATGGGCGACGTAGGTTAAATTAGTAGTAGCCTATCCCTTATTGGTATCCATGTGCTTAGTTTTGCAGACTTATGTCGGTCGACAACACGTGTATTTTGAATGTAAATGAATTAAAGGCAAATATATGAATTGTTGATACAATAAACATAACGAAATAAATTATCACGTGCTTCTCCACAAATAAGATAGGGATTGGCATTTGGCATTTTTCTTTTTGTTATGAAATGTTTATCTCTGTTGTGTTTTAAGCAACCGTTTTTTAACAACAATTTTTAAACAGCTCAGACAAGCAGCTTTTGACACAGTGTTTTTCCCCTAGTACGCATGTTCTGCGCACAAGACAGTAGGGTGCGTTGCTACTGTTTTCATGCTGAGGCAGTCGTAGCAGTCGAAAGGGAGACACCACATAAGATATCATGTCCATACAACTCAAATGCTTGCATTAGAACAAATGCATCTTCCTTACTACCTGCTTCTACGTTTGTAAAACAATCCACAAGCCTGAGGAGCGAAATGGTCTGAGCGCTCAAGAAGCAAGGGCGCGCGTCTCCTCACTTCAGAACGCTGGACAGCTCTTCAACAACTTGGAAACCGGCTGCAAGACTTGTAGGAGTTAATTTATCCAACCTGGAATGAGGAGCTATTGGAAATGAACGACGACTAACCATGGTGGATTTTATTTGTATCTTATCATCAGGTACAGGTCCACATCCGGACATATTGAAGTGAGAAATGGACTTTGCTGAAATTATTTTCGCGTTGTTCATTGTCGTGGTCGCAATTGTGTCTTTGTTGTCGAACTTGTTGGTGCTACTATGTTTCGTTCACAGCACCGAGATACGGCGACAGGTTTCAGGTATATTCACCATGAACCTGTCTTTTTGCAACATTCTCATCACTATTTTAAACATGCCAACGACATTGGTGGGGATTATCAGAAATCAGCAACCCTTTGGTAATTGCCTTTGCCATACTGTAAGCTTTCTGGAGACTTTTTTGACTGCAAACACTATGTTGAGCATGGCAGCTCTTAGCATTGACCGGTGGATAGCGGTGGTCTTTCCCTTGAGTTACTCCAGCAAGATGAGATACAAGGATGCAGTGATCATGGTTTGCTACTCGTGGCTGCATTCACTCACGTTTTCCCTCATTGCGCTCCTCTTCTCCTGGGTTGACTACAGCCACATTTACGCGTCCTGTACCTTGCACCTAACTGAGGAGAGCGACCGCATTAAGTTTACAGTTTTCACCGTTGTTTTCCATGCCACTAGCTTCGTGTTATCCCTTCTAATCCTGTGCTTCACGTACTTGAAGGTTTTAAAAGTTGCACGGTTTCATTGCAAGAGGATTGATGTGATAACCATGCAGACCCTTTTTTTGCTGGTAGATATCCACCCAAGGTACTTGCATCCATGTTTATCTGTCAAAGGTTTTGTCCATGATATTCATATTATGTCAATTTTGTCTTTTGCATTGAACTAAAAGCAACATAACTGATGTTTTCAGTGTGAAACAAAGATGTCTGGTAGAGCAAAAAAGGAGGAAACAGAGAGCCACCAAGAAAATCAGCATCTTTATTGGCTCGTTTATCGTCTGTTTTGCTCCATATGTAATTACAAGGTAAGTGGGATTAATCCTAAAGCAAGACAGCTAGTATGTATTTCTGTATTTCCTCCTGCAAACACACAGTATTATTTTGTTTAGTTGCTGCTGTCTGCTGTCTACTAACTACAAACCAAAATATAAACATTCCTCCCATAATATGAGATACACTATCTATACAAAATGTTAAAACAGTTGCATCCAATGAGAGCTTTACAGTAGCTACTGTAACACATGTACCATGATTCTACCAAAAAATCCATCCACTGTAATTTCACTTCCCAGTGAATAACGCTCATTCTCGACTTGAATAGGTTTAATGGAATCCCCCAATTCCAGAGTAAATGAAATTAGATGCATCTTATTCCTTATTCCAAGATATGGATACAGCATATGTGTCAGGTTCAATGAACTGAAATGTTAGGCAGGTAGTTTCCACTTAAGTGGTGGTGTGAAGGATGACAGTGGAGGGGAAGTTACAAATGAGGAAACAGGAGGAGGATACAGGATACAAATGAACAGCGAAATGGTCTCAGTAATTGGCTCACCTCTGTACCCTCCACAAATAGTCTGATTGCCCAGTCGAGGAGAAAGGTCTGCCAATGATAGGACCTATCAGACCCTTTCAGTTATATGTTTAGCATCAATATCTATTAATATATTGATGCTGGATGTCACACAATGTGCTGTATTGTGTTGGAAAGAACATGAACATGTTGCTACACAGTAGTCGATGTATTCCCCGTAACTCCATTTCGTGAAAAGAGTCTCATAAATGTGTAAGACCCCCTTCGGAAAACAGCCCATTACATTTCGTGGGTTTACCTGAGCTTGACATGGTACAAGATGTCTCCAATAGCAATCGCTCACCGCAATTCTTGATAACAAATTAAACAAATAGCTATGAATCGTACGTCTAATGAGATGAGAATGTGTCCTGTCTAAAAAGGTTATTTTGGCTATATTTGGCTCTCCCTCCCTCCTTCCCTCCCAGATTGACTGAACTACTTCCCTTCGTGGGCATCAACCGCCACTGGGGGATCGTCAGTAAGTGCTTGACATACAGCAAGGCCGCGTCCGACCCCTTCGCCTACTCCCTCCTGCGTCAACAGTACAAGAAGGTCCTGGTTAGCGTTGTCAACAGGCTACTGCGCCGTGACCTGTACCCCTCGTCTGGGCACAACAGCTCTTTAGACACGGAGAACGACTACTGTCTCCAGAGGATCAGTTAATGACATCCGCTCGGACATGGGAAATAATGAAATAATGCCGGTGGCCCGAAAATCATGTTTGCCTCATAGGTAAAGAGGGAGGCGAGAAGAGATGGGAATCGATGAAGGTGATACATGGAAAGAAAGGTTAGGGAGAATTGAAGGGGGAGGGCATATGTGGGTGGAGGGACTGAGAGACAGTAGGATGGGAAAGCAACATGGGGGGGGGGTAAGGTTGGTACAATAGAGGGAGACACAAGAAGATGATAGAGCAGAAACACACTGTAAGAGAGGTGAAAAGCCAAGGAGAGTGATCGCATTCTGAGACACTGGCTCCAGACCGTATTGGTAAACAAGGGAGGCGATCTATGATTCTCTGGCAATGTCACAAACACAAACGTACCACACACACACAAACACGCAAATACATGCACACAAACACTCACACACACACACACACACACACACACAGAGATAACAATGAAATTAATCAATATTGTTAAATAAGCCATTGGCTTAGTTGACATACATGGAATGACAGATACTGATCACAGTACTCGAGACCCCATGCGTATTGTAGCTTAGCACTATTATCAGAGCTAAGAGAAAGGCATTCGCTTACTATCACAACCTCTGGCATAGTCACTTTTAACCATGCTTTGTGACCCACAGAAAACATGGGACTTGAAGTAAAAGTCAGTTATGTTCTGTGAATTGATTGTGATGAATCATGGATGTCAAAGCTAGTATCTGTCTCGCTCACGCTGAGCACTGGCGCTGCCAGAGGCATGAGGCTATTTCTTTAAATTAAATTAAATCATATAGCCTCCTGACAATGGCAAGTGCCACAAAGTGGTGGCTGTATTCTGTATGGACTGTGTTAGACTTCTCTGCAGTTCTTCACCAATGTCATGTCAATCACTGGATAATGATGCACTTTGTAAAATGTTCTCAAACCTACTAGTTTCAAGAGCCAAAGGTAAATCTAATTTTGACTATGATGTTAAAGTGTATATTGTAACTGAATGTAGGACAGGTACTTTGGAATGAAATGCATTTGTACTCTGTACTTATTTTGCCAGGTGATTGCAGAAAATATTTGTACAAATACACAGTGTAATCTTAACTCTTCTGCACTGTACAAGAAATTATTATATCTATTTGTAGAAATGATTCTACAGTTGTGCTACGCAATGTAGCAAAAGAATGTCATTATGTTCAAGTGCTTTAAAGACACTTGTCTTTGTGCCAGATTTCAACATGTGACTGTTTGTTTTGATACACTAAAATGAAGTTGTTTCCTTTGGGTGTAGACACAGGTGTTTTTAATTACGTGAGCCAGTTGCTGTTCTTTGGCAGTGTAAGGTTAAGCTGCTGTATGTGAAATTATGTGCAATAAAGATGTCAATTAATATTCTCTTACAGCATATTCTACTGTCTTATTATATGAGTTCATCATTTTAATATAATGTAATGTGGGCTATCAAATGGCGTAGGAAAGTATATGCTATACAGTAAAGTAGGCTATCAAATAGGCTATACGCTAAAAAGAGAAATGGTTCCACAAGAATGTTTAACGCTATTTTGAAATTGACAACAGGTGTATCACAGAACAAAATCTTGCGTGCAAGGACATGTCTTGTTCTTCTCCGGTCAAAGATGTTTCCTATGTAATTTGATAGTCGACCGTAATACGTGTAATAAACAGACATTTTGGGACACTTGAAGTTTCTCTGTAATTAAAAGCAGCGCATTTAGGTGCCACATCAATATGGACTGCAGTCGGAGAGAAATGAACACTATAGTTTTTCTGGGTGTTTTAGCAGCGGTTGCCTTGTCTTCCTCTTTGCGTTGTGAATTCGGACAAAGATTTCTTGGTAAAGTATAATTTAAAATAAAGTGATTACGAACATGATATTTTCGTTAAACTATAGTCGATCTGTCATAATGTGGGTTAGGGTTAATAATGTGTAGCCTAGCCTCAACGTTTTTATTGATAGGCTACAACGTTTGTCATTTTGTGTAAACGTCAAGTTCTGGAAAAGTACGAAAGTAAAGGCATGCACAGACATACATTAGCCTACTAATGGGATGTTTACCACTGTCGAGTTGTTAAGTAGGCCTGTTTGAGACAGGGAACCTTCTGCATTATTTAACAGAACGTACATGCAGGTGTATGTTTTACAGGTACAAATGTGTGGAGAGGTGATCATTTATGGCTCAGCTATAAACTATAATATCCTAGAAGTCTAATCAGTATAGGCCTAGTGAGGATAAACACAATTCTGCCATCTAGTGTTTTATGTATTCCAGGAATATAAACACTGGTTTCTCCTGCAGGGCGTTGCAAACCAACTGATGAAAGCAAAAGTACGTATTCAAAACATTATACATTTGCTTAAAGTCTATAGCGAGTGGAAAATATCTTGTTGAAGAGCCAAGGTGTGGAAGGATGGAGTTTACTTGACTACCATTAGACTTCGTGGAAAATGCTAGAACATCCAGAACCCAGTCTGCAAACTTAAAAGCTGTCTGTGGTCCCCAAAACGTAGTTTCATCTGACCCAGTTTTCCTATAAACTGGGTCCCCAGCCCACATAGCAGGCATGGATCAAAGTAACAAGGTGTGGCCTGGTTCAAGCTTACGTGCAGGGCAAGTTCCAGAAGGGTCTCAGATGCAGCAGGCATATTATATTACCTTATAATGACCCTGAAATGTATGATTGATAAATATGATTAGGTCATGTAGATGGTCATGATAACAAGAAGTCATAATAATATTCTGATGTAGTAATAATAGAATATTATAAGAAGAAGTTTGATGTATATTAAATGAGTCAATAATAAGCGTATAGGCCTGTTAGATATATTGTCTAGGTAATGTTCTGGGGAAGATGAGATACCATCAGCTTCTTTAGATTCAGGCCACTGTTGGTCTAATCTAGGCTAGTGTAGTATATTGTGGATCCATTTGCTTACAGCATGCTTCACCTATATACAAGTTGTTGGATAACTCAACTGGACAGATGTTTTCAGAAAGTAGAAGATGGGACAGAGATACAGAGATCACACCGGCTTGGTTTAATGGAATTTAGCCTTAGGGTCCTCCAGTGAGCTATCCAGATATATTTTGGAATGATCAATGGCTGAATAAAATATTTAAATTCTAATTTCCAGAGATAATAGAAATATTTTGGACATGACAAGTCTGCAGACCCACATGATGTATTGAGAATGTACAGCCTGTAGCACTATCTGTATAATACCTTTCCCATTTTATATAGTTTATGATATTGCACTGCAAAATATTCAACGCATATTTAACATTGTATTTTCCCCACGATCCAACCCTCGTCGATCCTACCCCTCAGCCAAATGCACGGACATGGTTTTGGGCTACTGTGAAGACATGCCCTACACTCAGACCATGTTCCCCAACACGCTGGGCCATCGAACCCGCGAGGAGGCGGAGAGGAGCACCGAGTACCTCCTCCTCAGCGTGATCCAGTCCCTCCTCAAGGGAGAGTGCAGTCCGGACATCCGTATGCTGGGCTGCTCCGTGTTAGCCCCGTACTGCCAGAGAGACAAGGTGCTCAAGCCCTGCCGCAGCACCTGCCAGGCGGTGTTCATGAGCTGCGGTCATGCCTTCGAGGGCATCGACATGGCATGGCCCTACTTCCTGGACTGCGACCGCTTCTTTGTCAGCGAAGAGGAGGGCTGTTATGACCCCCTGGAGGGACTGCGAGGTAGGGACCCGAGTTGGGATTGTGTTTACTGCACTTGGTTTACATCGCAGCCTGGTCTGTCACGTCACATGAAGATTGTGTTGACGGCCAGGCTGCAGATGGTTTTGTTCCAAGCAATTTCCTTTTCTGATCGTCTGTTTCAATTCCAAAACACACAAATGCTTTTTTGCGTTTCAAAGAAAGTAAAACTCCCTCAGTGAGTCAGAGAGTTATGAGGGTCAAGTAAGAGTGCTGTTTCCTGCAGATTTACCGTCCCCGCACGGCTGCCATCAGAGCTTTTGTGGGACGTAAAAACACACTTAAATCATTCATAGGTCCGTTTAAAAACCTGCTTCTATATGCAATCCAACTCAGTTTTTGTGGTTGCGCCATTCATTATTTTGCGTTACTTCCTTCGGTACTGAGACGTTTCTAAAGAACACTGCTGTATTGTTAGGCCGATGTTTGACTATCTTCAAAACATCGACTTTAAACCTATATTAAACCTTCCAAAAGAGTGAACATAAATACAATGGCTTCCCACTACTTTAGTACCGTCAGATACAGTAGAAGTTTAATCAATTACATTACAAACATAGTATAGGCAGATATTCAAATACAGGATATGCAACACAGCCAACACCAATACCAAGTCATAATGCTAAATATGAAACTTTGCTGTGAGATAAGGGGAATTTGTTGTTACCCGTGCGGTACACTCTGCCACTGTTGTTTCACATAGCTGTGATTTGGCTGCGTGTGTGAGGCTTCCTGTGAACTCTGTTTGCTATATTTCAACAGCTGCACCAAGCAATCATTAGTAGCCAATAGGAAAGCTTGTTTGTTTTCATTAGACTGCTCAGTAATAGCAAAGGGGGGAGGATTTAAAATGTGCACAATGTATGATAAAAAAAAATGTGTTTGAGATTTTCTGTAAGCCTGCTTTTAGTGCAGGATGAAACCTGTATCTTTCCAGGCCAATCAAACTCTCCACGTAACCAGATGCTTGGCAACACCGCTGTTATGATATTCCTTCCAAACTGGCGTCATGCCAATGGTACTAACCCAACCCCTAGTAGAAAGAAACACCTCACTGTTCTTTGGCTTTTCATATATTTTGGGTCAGTTTGTCAGGGATGAAAGTGTTACATGGCAATGTTGACCTCTGCCCCCACTGTCTGCCTGCATCAGACCAGCAGGAACCAGCTTCATCCAGCTTCCCTGTGGAGCCGTCCACCCTCATCCAGTTTACGTACCAGTCCAACGCTCAGATGACCGGTATCCTCACCAAGACTGCCGCGCGCTGCTCCGACATCGCTACCACCTACAGCATAGGCCGCAGTGTGGAGGGCAAGGACCTGCTGGTAATTGAGTTCTCCAGCAACCCTGGCCGTCACGAACTGTGTAAGCTCCCATTCTCTTCGCTGATTGATTTCTTTTCTGACGGCACTGCGAGGCCCTCCTGTTTGAGTTTGAATAGAGCTATTGTACCTTTTGAATGAGTACAGTATATATCGTCCTAGAGCAATTTTCCTGAATATTGGATTTCCCATTTGCCACATAACAACGGCCATAATAACATGGTCTACAATTGAACTGCGCCTAAAACATGTTTGTACTGTCTCCGCCGCGGCCCCCTCTAGTGGAGCCAGAGGTGAAGTACATCGGCAACATGCACGGGAACGAGGCGTTGGGTCGTCAGCTGCTGCTCTACCTGGTCCAGTACCTGTGTTCCGAGTACCAGCGGGGGAACCAGCGTGTCCAGACCCTCATCAACAGCACGCGCATCCACATCCTGCCCTCCATGAACCCTGACGGCTACCAACTGGCCTTCCCTGGCGTACGGGACAGCCTCGACTCTGAACACGAAACTGTGAGCTCACCTGTTATGAAACTTGGTTTTTGGGGGTTCTCGTTCCAACACTGATTTGGTACACCTAATTCTAATACTTTGCTGTTTGACAAGCCGAATCATGTTTGTTACAACTGTGGTTGGAAACCGACCGAAGGGTATCGTCGAGGGCAGGGTTGGACAGGTCTGGTATCACTCATGAAAGTCTCATGTAACCAAGGTAGGGAAGACATCTAGTTTGCCATGTCTATGGCCACAGGGATGCTGTATACAAGCAAATGTGTGTTTCATAAGCAGGTTGTGCAGACTTCACCGAGTCCATCCAGTACTTAAGGCCGGTAAACATCTCAAACTATTGAAGCCCGTCTGTTTCCTTGTTAAACCTGAAGGGTGGCAGATCGGTGGGTCGGACTAGCGGCCGCACTAATGCCCAGAACATCGACCTGAACAGGAACTTCCCCGACCTGACCTCCCTTGCCTACAAAAGACGTCGACAAAAGGGCTACCGCACCGATCACATCCCGATCCCAGACTCTTACTGGTTTGGTAAGGTACAGTATGAATCCTTGTCCGTCTATCCACATCACTTTGAAATGTGCCTGCTATCTTGCGTTACCTTGGTATACTTATCAGAAGACACGTTTTGGTTGAGCCTGAAACACCAAACACCATGTTCCAGCAGCCCTGGTTCTAGACTGAATTGAGGAATTGTGAGGGCACTGAGAAATCTTGGTTGGGCAGGATTTATTTTCCTTCACGGAGTGAGTATATGTCGTGAAGGGCCTCTACTAAGTGTAGTCTACTCTAGTCTTGAACAAGGCTAGCGGTGCTAGCCGTGATGTGCTTGAGCTGGGAGTGGACCGTGACACACACGTCTCCAAATAAAAATGGCTGCATTTTCAAACTATTTTAGCTGGTTTACAAAAAGACTGAAGGTATGTATATTTGCTTGCTAATCAATCACCCATGTACATTGTGGGTGCGTGGGCGCTTTTATATTACTAGCCTGTCAGAAATGAGTAAAATAACAACCCAAGATCTGGCCCTGTTCCAGGGTTGCCAACTCTCTTTTATCTGGCCTGAAAACCAAGTTTTTGCCTTTGTCTCCTGCTGAAATATCAGCAAAAAGTCTATAGACTGAGAATTGCTCATGTGCATTTATGCATTGGTCAGCAGAATATCCCAACCAGCCAAATGTATCTTTGTCAAATTGACATATTAAATTGTTCCCGTATGATCTTATGGAAAGGCTCAACATCACAGGCCTGTTTTTCTGACATGACGCAGGTAGCACCAGAGACCTACGCCATGATGAAGTGGATACGCTCCATCCCGTTCGTGCTTTCGGCTGACTTCCATGGGGGGCAGCTGGTGATCGCCTACCCCTTTGACTTCTCCAAGCACCCCCTGGAGCGCAACATGTTCTCCCCCACGCCGGATGATAAGGTAAACGGGGCTCTGAGTCGCCTACCGCTCACCAGACCAGCCTGTGGAACAGGAGAATGCCTGGCAGACCACTTCTGTGATAATTAATTAATTGATTTTTTTGCATACCATTGCACGGTGTATTTGTATTTTCATCTGTAGATATTCAAGCTGCTGGCACGAACATATGCAGATGCGCACGCCACGATGAGTAGAAGTGACACAGAGAGGTGCGGGGGCTCTGTTCGATCTTCGGAGGGAATTATCAATGGTGCACAGCGGCACAGCTTTGCGGGAGGTAAGTCGAGGGAGTTCATGAAGAGATTAGTGCGTTCTGTCGCTGGCAAGAAGTGTATTCATTGTTATTGTGTAGATTGCCTGTTGGCCCCGAGATTAGTTAATGTT
Organism: Mallotus villosus; assembly: GCA_903064625.1. Taxonomy (NCBI): domain Eukaryota; kingdom Metazoa; phylum Chordata; class Actinopteri; order Osmeriformes; family Salangidae; genus Mallotus; species Mallotus villosus. The sequence goes on from CAEFZP010000342.1 coordinate 127,711, forward strand.
CTGAAGGGACATCTTGCCAAGGACAGTAAATTGTTGAGTAGGCCTACCCAGTGGCAAGATTGCCCTCTAGTGGTGTAATCTGTATCCACCCATTATATTATTAGCAAGCACAAGCCACAATATACAAAGAGATAGTATATAAACGCAGCTTGTAAAGGGTGATGAAGGACTTTTCCACAGGGATTAACAGATGTCCACATGTCATCATTTGATCTGGTCAGGTATGCAGGACTTCAACTACCTGCACACCAACTGTTTTGAGATGACCGTGGAGCTGGGCTGTGACACGTTCCCCCCGGAGGAGGAGCTGTACACCGCCTGGCAGGACAACAAGGAGGCTCTGCTCACGTACATGGAGTCGGTATGAACAGCTCTTCGCGTTCTGGATCGACGATGTTCTTCTTATGTTCCTGTCACCAGTAGTCTAGACTGACCTTGTGAAGTTGCTTATCAAATTACGCATCGCTGCACAAAGACCAGCCAGCCCATTTCACACTGTTGGTTCGGGCTGTTGATAGGTTAACTGACGGCAACGTGATTATAAAGTACTGAAATCCTATGCATCATACCACAATGAGTCTCCAGAATATGGACTGAAAGCAAAAGGAACAACCAAATACGAACGGGTAACAGCAGTCACAATGTAATTACAAAGTCAGCATTATAGGTTATTAGCCAATTACAAAATGTCAATGTGGGTAGGAGTTCCTGCTTCTGGTATTTATTGAAGCTACATAGTAACTAATGGACACTCAACATGTGTCTCAACCAAACGTGTAAATACAACAGCAAGTCCCACTTTCACTTCTAACTGACCTACATACTGTGTCCTCCTGCTCAGGTCCACAGAGGAATAAAGGGCATCGTACAGGACGAGGACGGGAATGGAATCAAAGAAGCCAGGATATCTGTCAGGGGAATAAGACATGACATCACCACAGGTAAAACATAAGCCGCCCAATCAGCTGTGACTGTTCCAGCCAAGAAATGACGTGTTTACACGTATTCTTTTGTGAGTGTACGTTTTAAAATGGGAAGCAGATGTGGAATTGAGCTCAGTTGCATATTCCGAAGGAAGTGACACGGTTAGAGCACATTTTGAGTCTCTGGGCGGTGTTCCCTCAACATCACACTAATGGCACTGGATGCTTATTTTCCTTCTTGGTTGGAAAGTAGTTTCTAGTTCCTAATTTCCTTGGTGCTTTCGTAACGTTACTACACAGAGCAACCAGAGAAAATGTGGCATTTATCTCACATACGTCGTTTCCCCATTCTGGATGACAGGTACTGTAGTGTGACGTTGCGAGTCTAACGAATGATATTTCTCTCCAGCTGAAAACGGAGACTACTGGCGCCTGCTCAGCCCTGGCGTCTACGTGGTGAGCGCCTCCGCTCCGGGCTACGCCAAAGTCTTGAAGAAGGTTCAGCTCCCTGCCCGAATGAGGAAGGCGGGCCGGGTGGACTTTGTTCTCCAGAGAGCCGTCCAGGAGCCAGACCCGGACCAGCACTACGCCCTCCCCTCCCTGGGGACCTACGAGCGGTTCGACCCTTATAAGAAATTTGAACACTACGCCCTGACTGACGTGGGTCAGAACGTAGAGGAGAGGCAGCAGAAGCCCTGGTGGTGGAGCTACTTCACCAGTGCTGGAGGCACCACGCCGACTTGGCTGCTCAGAAACTACTAGAGCCCCCTCTAGAGGATCCAAAGGGGCGTGACATTTTATATGAATTAAAGGGTGTATGTGGTTGTCACACTTTCCTGAAAATGAAAGAACCCAGTTAGCCTGTCATAACATAAGAGCAACAGTAGTAGAATAGCTAGACGGCTGGCCACATTTGCGTTGGCGGTATTACATAAGATTATGATGTCAGTTATGCCAGGAATACATGTCTCGAATCATGTTCATGATTGCTCTAATACTGACTTCTGAAACATAACATTTCAGGTGATGATGCTGACTCATAACATCATTTTAGGGACAGTACTTTTGTACAAATGCTGCAAAGTCCAAAGAACTCCATTAAAATCACCGTTGAATTCAGATACCTCTGAAACTGAGACAGAGCATTTTACCAGAAAGTCAAGGTTCAAATGGTGTTATGAGTAATTAATAACTCTGAAATTAAGATATTCAAAAGCTTTTTACCTACAGTTGATCAGTTTCACTTCATGCCATTTATAAACCCATACTTCGCGTAAATAATTGTTGTTTTATAACCAAAGATGAATAAAGAACTTGACTATTGCATTATTAGGATTATGAACAGTTCTTCCATTTTTCCATGAAATGGTAAGTTACTCTAAAATGTACTTTCAATAATATGAAACATCTTTTAACACCTTTTAAGATGCAATGACACACGATTGCCACAAAGAGGCAGCCTCTTCCTACTCTCTTATGCAGGACTTCAAGTTTCCACGGGTTGCCATTCAAGTTTATACATTCTCCATTTCTATACCATACAGCCATGTGCTGTATCTGTGCAAGCAATGCCAGGGTCTTGTGTTGGAATTCTCAAACCAGTCAGTCTATATTCATGGGTCATATAATGTGTCACTATTGTTAACACTCTGTCTGTATCTCAAAGATAGCTTCAAACTACTTCCTGACTTGTTTTTAAGAGGCTATGTTGTTTATTGTAGATTCTCAATAGGCCTACTTGCTCTCCAGCAGTCTCTGAACTAACAATGTCTCATACGGTTAGCAGACATTCATTTATCTCATCTTTTTGTCCAATAATACGTTATGTACGTTTTAGGAATCAAGATTTGTATTCGATTTCAGTCTATCTGTTTTCCCTCTCACACCTATGAACATAAAGGATTAAGGAAGAATGTTTAGTAAATGAAGACCTTACCTAATTTGTGCTTGTGTACATTTCCAGATGTCAGCACTTTTGACATGCTACAGTGTAGGACTGCCTGCTGTGGGTAGCCTGGGATCTTCAGAGCCTTTTGGACCTGAATGTTTCCATTGGCCACACCCAACCTCAACATGGACACTCATACCAGATCCCGGAAGTCGTATCAGAGCAATCTTACTTTATATCAAATTCCTGCCACTTTTCTCACCGTAAAGTTAAATTCATGAAACATTTTGATTGGTTGCTTGAGAGGTGGAGGGTGTTTCAACAGCTGCGGGCGATAAATTCAAAGGCTCAAAACGTTTGTGATTCATTTTGGATGTCGGCATGTCGGATGTCTGTCTTAACTGAAAGCAAGTTCTTGGTTGTGTTGACAAGCGACAATGTGTCATCATGCTTTATGTACCTACCATAACTCTAGAGAGTTATGTCATAGTCATAGAGTCATAGACCTTATGAACGCCCAGTTAGGAAGCTGGTGTGAAGGCTATACTGTACTGAACATGGGAGTGTATTGCTACAAAACATGCTAATTTGAGCAGGAAAGATAATGGAGTGCTGTTATGATAACACAACTAATGAAAAAATGCTAATCCTTGTTTAGCGGGTACTTGTTATAGTAACATCTGACACAAACGTTCTCCTTAGAATCACATACTGTACTATTATGTCCTCTATGCTGCACTGTAAGTAATGTTTACCATAAGATACTGTATTTATGTATATCCATCCTTAATTATTAAGTTATTAACTCATAAATGCAGTATTAGGAAAGTGAAGGTGAAAACAATTGAGTATATGGTACACTCACCGTTTTACTATTTCAAAGACGCCATGTGATGTATATCATATCGTTTAGAAACAAACATTTAAACTTTTACAATCTGTACTTTTTTGTTCAAATTTCATAGTTTCACTAATACACTTTAAAAAAATCTGTAAACAGTAATAGTAGCTAAATAATACATTAGAAAGTATTAGTAGCTAAAATAATATACTACAGTATTGATAGCTCATTATCCCAAATTGGAAATGAGCCTAGCTCGTAGACATCCCTCTAGAATAATACAAATAGTTGTCATAGTAGAGTATACTGCATTATTAGTGGCTCTACAGTTTGAACACAACAGTTAACGACGTATCTGTGTTGAGCTTTTGAGTGTCCGTGTAACTGACTGGTGAGAAAGAGAAAATGAAGGACATGCACTGTTCAGTGAGAGAACAGGTCATCAGAATCAGGTCACATGCTGCAGAGTGGACTGAGCACAGTCCTGCGTGGGATTGACCTGTTTGCTTTGCTGGGACCTGCTCTCCCCCGCTCCCCATGTGAGGTGGGGTCCTGGGTCACCAATTACTTAGGGAGGCTGAGAAAGTTGCATGGAGCTGCCCTAAACTGCCATGTTGCATTAGCATCACTGTGCCTGCAGGTAGATAAGTAATCCTGCTGCATTTCACTTCAATGAATCTGCTGATTTTACATTCCCAAAGCAGCTCTAATATTTATCCCTCGTAGTCTAACCCAACCTCAGTTAAGACTAGTTGTGATTTTTCTAAGTTAGTTTGTATTTGTTTAGAGTATCAAAGCATCATATTATTATGGAAATCAACATGTTAGAATCATTGGTCATTAGAAATTTCTGAAGAGAAAGAGACTTTGGTTGGTGTGCACTTGGTCATTTTTACTTCAGTGAGACACAACCCTGAAATGCTTGAGGATTTGAGAAAAACGAAACGAACTCATTCCCCTTTCAGTCAAAGCAAACAAACTTAATGTGAGGTGGGGATGTGCTTTAATGTCTACTCCACCTCTTCATCCACAAAGCCCTGCCTTCAATACCCCTATTCAGATGCACCACCAGTCTACGTTTTGATAGTGGGGTTGGAGTCGCTCCTCAAACTCTCCCTGCGGCCTCATTGTCCTTTGCGCGGTACAGCTGAAGCCCGCCGATTGTGGCTAGATTAACTTTTTATGAGCCTCACAAGGGCGATTCACTGTGTTCAGCCAAACTAACATAATTGCAAAAACAGCATTTGATTTCCTAATAATGGCTCAGTGTCACGTCCAATTCAGTCTGCTTGTTCAGTGGCAGCAATTACTGAATCGTACATGTGCAGACAACTCCTCCAGTGGGCGATAATAAGCCACTTTCTTTGTTACAGACCCTGAACAAACTTGGACGAAACACGTGAAGCAGGGATAATGCGCCAAGTCGAGCGTGAGTGCATACAAAAACCCGCCGATCGTCGTTGTAGAAAACTCCTCAACTATAACAAAAGCGGGTCCAACTGGGTTAAGGTGATTCCACAGTAATAGTGGTGGGATCTCTGACCACAATAGGCTATAACGAGAGAAAATACAGCTGCTCGTTTGTGGAAGTCACTAACTGGTGAAAATAAGAGGGTCGTCAGGGGTTGATTGACCACCGACGGCTTATGAACCGGAGAGTTTTGTCGAGGGACGGTGGGTTCCTTTGTTGCCATTTTCTATTGGTTTATTTGGTGTGCTCTCCATAAGCGTGACGGCCGTAGGTCAGCGTACTGAAAGGCCTATCCAGGCGGGACCCCGGACACTGGTTTGACCCGCCAAACCTTTCCCTTGGAATGATCAGTAAGATCCAACCACCATGTTTGTTGACATACGGGTCTCTCGTCCGTTTGTTTTGATTGGTCTTTGAAACGCTCTGCTACTTCCTTGTACTTTGTGATCAAGGGTAAAGCCCTGAGAAATAGAGGTCCTCTCTCTTGAAGGCAAGGCCCAGCCTCGTGGCAGAAGACTAGCTTGGAAGAGACAGCTAACTCCCCCTTACCTGCTTTAACTCCAACACCAGATCTGAAAGAATAATTGCATTTGGATCATAATCGTTGATCCACAGCCTAATTATTAACTGTTTGGCTTGGAGGTTGCATCCCTATTATATTTTCAGTTTTGTACGTTTAAATGAATCGCAGATTTGATATCTGTCACTTTCTTTGTGATAATCTTTAAAGAGATGGACACAGTCCTAAACCCCTGAATTAGAAATAAAGCAAAACCTGACAGAACCTGGTTGCAATCAGGTTCCCAATAGGAGTTCTAACACTGCAGGGATGGGTTTGGATGTGTGAGGAAATTGGAAGAAGAGATGACTTGTAACAAATATTATGCTTGAGACATCTTTATAAGTTAGACTTCCATGAAAACAGATGTCCTCTATTTTAAGTTGTTTCCCCTTGAGGCACATGCTGGCCAACACCTTCACATACAGCTGGGCTGAGAGAACAATGGACCAGTTAACCCTCAGTCGGACAGCTCCTCAGCCAGCATCATGTACTGTACAGTCCGATCGTCAGACATTCAATGTACTTTCATAGAGAGCAACAGCAAAAAATGTCCCTCAACTGAGGCGGCAAAAAAGAACGTCTGTTTAATTTAACAGCAGCTCCAAAGACCCTTTGGCAGCCGGATTTCAGGTCAAGTTTCAGACAGAGATACTTCCTTGAATTGCCTCGACTACAGAATTCAACCTTGTAATGTTTGGCTTAAAAAGCTTCAGCAATGCGCTGTCAAGAAAACATCTTGCTGTCAGTAATTTATTATCTGTTTTGTAGGCGGATGGGATGAAATATGAATTGGGAAATAAGATGACACACATGAGAAGATGTTGAATTGCTAGATCTAAATAGCAGCATTTCTGGATTCTATTTACATGCATCAACAGTCAAACTTGATTCATCAAGGCTGAATAGGTGTATGCCTGGAAGCAAATACAGTTCCAACTAGTAGGAACATTCAGAAAAAGGCCAAAATTCATAAGCAGAAGGTAGAAAAATCATGATCGGATCATTTGCTTGAGTTAAAATTAAGATTTGCATGTCTGCTTTAGAAAGAAGTAAGCATAGATGGGGGTCCAATTTGAGCCCACATCACATAATTCTGAAATCTATGTGTAGTACAATACAGCACTGTATCGCAATACTGCCTACATGTAAAACAATACATGTGTTTACAATCCACAGCAGTTATGGATGGTTTTATGTATGCCAAGCCTCTAAATCAGCTATGAATAGCTCTTCTTTGTGACCTACAGTCTTTTGTAATGGAGTCCAATTTAAATTAAATGTTTTTTTGGTCATCAGGCAAACCTTTTGGCCCTATTGCATCTACTTAAAGCAGTAAACATGATATTCAATTACACACTTCCCTGAGGCCAAAAGTGTTCCAGTCAGTTTGATCATAGAAGCTCTCCCTTACATAACACATCACCACATGTAGGATTGTGAACATTATGCTGGCTTTGTACATACCACTTGAGTCATACTGTGCGTTCTGCTGTGACGTTTTATCCCAGATGGTCTTGCTTTGATTTGGGTGGAATGTATGTCCTTAAAAACCTTTTGCAATTGAAAACGATACAAAATAATTTTTTAACAAGATAATATTTGTGATTGCACTTTTTAATCGTTTTCCTTTCAGATCTTTTGTGCTGTTCTACTGATCCCACATACACATAGTTTTTGGTGAGATATTTTGTGTCGCCATCAGATGATGTTGTTTACCGAGATTTACTTTGACTGGGGGTCTCTTTCTTAAAACATTTCTTAATCTTTTGAGATGGCAAGCCACAAACGGTATATTCATATTCTGTTTCTTGTTTGGCTTCGAGTGTTGGTACTAGGGAATATGTAAAGTTTGTTAAAATGGTGACGCTATCAGCTTTTACTGGCTTAGAAACACATCAGAGCCAACAATGAGTATTACTTTATTCATACAGTATAACCATATTCTGCAAAGATTAATCTCAAACTACCTTGGAAATACTGCTGTGGCAGTCAACACTAGAAATTACTTATTTGTGTGCTGAAATACACTTGAACAGTTATAAGATAGTGTAGCATAGTTTCTTTTTGTGATATATCTATTTATGACAGGTGTCATTGCTTAATACAGTATGTGCATTTGACATAGTGACTTGTAGCGTATGTCAAGTGTCTTATGACTTTCCCACTTCAACCTCAATGGTGTGTCACTCTTGAACAGATGGGTGTTGATCTGACGGTCTTTACCCACAGGGCTAAATCACAAGTCAACACGTGTACATGTAATGCACAACATTCACTGCGTCAGCTGATGGAACCAATGTACACGTTCTTCTTCTGCGTACTCCAATCAGCACGAGAACGATGGAGCTTCCTTTCACCCTCGGGTTTTCCTCAGCAAACGACTAAATAGGAAGCGAGACAACCGTCTCTCCTCTTGTGGCAAGGCCTCGCCTGCATATGCGAGCTAATCTCAGCCAGGCACAGGTCTAGACACAGGCAAACGAAGGTCTGGAATAGAATATAAAGCGCAATGGAAATAAGTGTTCTTGATCTTAATGCACATTATCGCCGTGTCCCAGGGATAAAACACTTAAAAGTCAGTGAGGAAGAAGAGAAGAGCCCAAGGGCTCCCGAGGCTGGGTACATGTCCGTGATGCACCCGACTACTTTAGCTGTCATGCAGCAATATCTCAGTGTGTTCGCCGAGTGCACTGATGCTTGGCTTAAGCCATTTAGCAGCGCCCTGGTTAACTGAAACCGACAAAACTTCTGATTCCAGCCCGATCTTAGAATAACACCCCTGGCAAGTGTGAAGCTGTCTTTGTGCATCTCGTCCGGCTCGGCCCCGTAACTGCTTTTGTGGCTGACAGAAACACAGATGAAGATGCCTTATGATGTTACAACTGTTGCCTAGAGAGGGGAATAAAATGACAAATAAATAAGAAAATCACATCTGGCTGACGTTTGTTTGAGAAGCGGGGTGAGACTTGCACTGTTGCTTAAGGAGTGTTGAAGCAAAGGCTCTGCAAATGCCACAATCCATTTACATGCATTTGGTCTTTTTGAGGCGATAGGTGGTCCACAATGGGAAGTATGGGCTTTGAATGATGTTGACCAAGATTGGCCTTTTCATAAACAGTAGATACACACATTCATAAGAATCTACAGTAGCCTACTACCGGTAAGTGATGAGATGTTTACGGAGAAGTGTAATTGCCCAAAAGGCATGTAAAATGCCAGATTAGATCATGACATGGAACTAAATTTCACTGAACATTATAAATAAAGCAAGTGACAGAATGTTTAATGAAAGAGAAACACCAGCTACTTGAATAAATGATATCAAATAAAAGCGATTCCTAGAGCAGCATAACAACTCATGTATTTTGCAAACTTTTGTTGTGGGATTATAACTAACAAATCCTATTTCTCCCATTTTGTAGAAGTAAGTAAGAGTAAAATCTTGTCATGGCTGTCATGCTTGGGCATGTGTTGATGCTGAGCCTTGTGGAACACCAGTGTACAGAGATTAAAGATGTACAAAGGTACATCTACTCAAAGCTACTCAATAAAGCTGTAGGGTTATGAAATCTAAAATAAGGATAAATAAGTTAGTCCAATAAATATTCACTGAACCATGTTTAAGGGGTTAGTTGATTACATTACGAGGATTTACACTGCCCGTAAGGTGTTCATTTCAAGCTTAACTAAAATACTTATTGCTTTGACACATAATGCCCCAACTTGTCAAAGAAACGTCATCCAAACTGTTGCCTATGCCACCCTGCAGTTATTGAATGAGCATAGAATAACACACAAGCACTGAACTTGTATCACTTGTAATACTAATGTGGTAAAAAAGAAAAAAGAAATGACAATGCTCACTGTAGCATGCCCAAGCTAACAAGTTAATTAAGCGTAATCCTCTGCACATGAACTTTAAGCTTGTATTAGTAGTCAAAAGCGATCTGCCGCTAGGTGCACTGAGCTAATTATGTGTTGAAAAATCATCTAAGGCGTGAGGTAATTTTTCTGTGCTCTTTTAAAGATAGCAGAGGATATGGCAGATAACTGCTTGAAGCCTTAGCGAGTCAGCTGTGGCTAGGCTAAATGTGGCAGCAAGTGTCAGGCCAAATCAATACACGCTTCCCAGGATTCCTTTGGTGCTGTAATCCAGGCCGTGGTGGGCACCGACCCCAGGGGAGGCCAGGACTTTTGTTTCCCTGTCTCGTTTTTTTTCAAGAGCAACTGCACTTATGGATATGACAGCAACGAGCAGAAGCTAATTACTTTCAAAAGCACAATTTGTCTGTGTGATAAACCACTTATCTCTTTATCAGAGACACTTTAAAAAGCTTAAGGTTTACTCTTCATGAAATAGGAAAAGGGTGTAATCACATATAGTACACGTATGTAGTAGCAATGGAGAAATCAAGTATATTTACTATGAAGCTACCTTTGATTCACTAAATCTTCTATCACACAGGGGTGACTACATTCTTAATGATAAACATAATGTCATGTCATGTCATGAAGACAGAGTAGCTGTCAAACTACAGAACACAGTGGCATTATAAAAACAACACACTACTCCATCTTTCAGGGCCAAGTGTCAAACATTGCCTTTAGTCATACTGTGGGGTAGTGGTCAATTGCCTGTTCCTAACACTTCCCAATGTATGTTTGCAAAAAGAGGGTTAATCATTATCGTAATTTTAGATGTATTGGTTCGAACTGCATGGTGCCCACGCTTAGCATTCTAAGTGCGCAATTTCTTTGAGAGAGAGACCCAGTATCTTCCATCCGATTTCACCAATCCCATTAAATTATAATCTTGTATTATTTGCCTTAAAATAACAAGAGATAATCCTGGCGTCAGGCTAATCAACCATGAAATTGTGGAGTCTCCCAGACTAGCTGGATACCGCTGCAACAAACTCAGTCCAGGCCAACTCATGTGTAATGTGTAATTTATGTTGGACAAAACTAGGACAAAATAGAAATCCAATGCGATTTCAGTATCCAGCTTGTCCTTCCTCCCTCTCCCTGCCCTAAAGAATACCAAAACAATACAACAGTGTTGTAAATATAGATCCAAAAGGTACTGTGTTTGGTCAAAAGTACTTATTTTCACAGATATCAGGAATTGGTTCATAGACTCGTTCATTGGATCAAGAATGCTTTTAAACCAGTCAGAGGAAAACTAGTTTCATACTTTATTCACTTAAACAAATAATTTAACCCAAGAGGTGGGATTGGAGGCTAAGGAAAAGGGTTCTCTGGAACATTAAAACCCTCCTTATAAGTGCTACTCACTCACTTAAGCCATCAGGCTCTCATTAAAAATGTAAAATTAACGTTTTTAAAGTGGAACACGATTCTGTTCGGCGCTCTGGGGGCAGTGAAGCGCATGCCTGCATATAAAATGCATTTGGTCATCCCCCTGGCAACAAGGAAGGGAAGGAAAGGTGCACTAAGTGAAACGAGAGCATATTGCTTTTATTCTTTTATTTAGAGAGTTATTCTAGCCAGTGAGTCATACGGATGCTCAACCGCTGTAGCTCTTTTTGCTCAATTGAGGCTGTTGAGGAGGAAATGTCCTGGGCACACTTGAAATCTCTATGGGCGGGCAGGACATCACGTGCATGGTTTTCTGTGTGTTTTTGAACTGCTTTGGTCTCGGGATACCCCTCTGGGTAGACTCACAGTTAGTTTGTTTGCTGTTGATGTTGTTTCACATCACCTCTGAGACCACTGTGCGACCATACATACTCAAGTGAAGTTTAAGTTGAACTGCAATGGATTGGGAGAGGTTTTACAGGCACTCACATTGTGCTAAGCTGTGTCTTTGTTTTCACCCTGCCTTCAGAGGAAACTTGGTGAATTACAATTCTACATTCTTGCCCTGATATGATCGGAACCTCTTGGGGAACACTTATTGTTCAACCACCTCTCCGTCAAATTTGGGCTACAGTACGGGGCTTTCTGATCAGTTGTGGGATACGCTTGGGTTGAATTTGGAGAATGCATCCATCACTACCAGTACATTCTCTCTTCCATCGCTGGCCTTATCCAGTGGTGCAAAATCTATAGCAATGATTTCCAGGGGCTTTGACGCAGTGAGGATTGCCCATAAATGTTGTTGCTCAGGGTTGGACAACTTTGGAGACTATGCGTCGGCTGCACTCTTGGCAATGCTTTTCAATGTCAGGCCACATGGGGGGCCAATAACATCTTTCACGTGTCAGACTTGTTGTTCGTTCTGCTTTCCAACTGCGTTTCGATTAGTCCAGACCGGTACTTGATTTCAACATTGCAAAGGACAAGCTTTGATGCTCTACAGCTCTCAACGTTGCAGTGCGTGAGTAGCTGAGAAGACTGTTGTCTGTATAGACGGCACACTTCCCTCCAAGCAGATATGCTCGGAATTTGTCTGTGACCATCCACTTAAGGGCGATGAACACCAACTCCCTGGAGCTGTAATTCGACATTTGACTCTCCTTTGGCCTTGAGCCTTGGCTGGCATATGCGACAGACCTTCGCTGACCTACTTGCTCCTGAAACAAAACTGCCCCCAAGTCAGCATAACTGATATCTATTTCCAACACAGAGGCTTGGGAACGTCTGCGTACCCGAGATTGAGGGCGCTGACCAGGAGCTCTTTCAACAAGCCGTGTTTGCATTGTTTTCCTCACCACCCTTCCAATGTCATCCAACAGGGTCAGGCTGGACGTCGGGAGAGTCGGGAGATTTCCCGAACGGCCGGTCAAACGGCCGCAGCATAATGCAGAATTTTAAAATAAAAAAAACATATATATATGTCGTGGGCTGGTCTGCGTTTCAAAGTCCCGGGCTGTTTTTCAGTCCCAGTCCAGACCTGCCATCCAATATTTGGTTTATTTCGCCTGACTTCAAGCTCTGCCACCAGTTGATGTAATAGGGCAGCGTACTGCGCAAACTATTCCAGGCGCCAGTAAGATGAGGGAGAGCTTAAGAAGGAACACGGTTCAGTAGTAGTGGTAGGACACTTCCATTCAGGCACAACTTCGATCTTATCTGGTTTGGTCGCAACTCCCTCAGCAGCGATGACAAGGCCTGAATATGTAATTTCCCCCTAAATGTTGAGTTCAAATTTAGTTTTAAGCTTTGCTTTTTAGGACACCCCTGGACATCTTCTAACCTTTGCAGGTGCACTTCAAACAATTATGAAATTATGAGGAAACAATTAGGAAATTATGAGGAAACAATTAGGAAATCATCAAGATGGAGTAAGAGGGTTTGAAAACCGATTGTTCTCTCAAACAGCTGTTTTCACCTTGAAGATGTCATACCTGTTAAACATTTTCCTGTATATTGTCTTCTAACTTTGGCAACCAGTCTTACAGAGTCCAAACAGTAGAGTGGTCCTCATGTCCACCTATGCCAGTCAGAGAAGTCCACTCAAAGGATGAAAGGCTGTCCAAGGGGGCAATGAGACCGTGAAAGACCACCACTGTTTTCCCCACTAAACTATGCACCACTAAATTGATTTAAAAAGGAACAGAATATAGCATAGAACACAAAGAAAGACAACCTTACCACCGCCGCTGTACTGCTGCCGCCACTCATATGTGGCACGATGGTGCTCAAAATATGAACTCCAATTCTTGGAGTCATAGTTGTTTTATACAAATTACCTTCAGTATTATTGCTAATACAGTAGCTACTGTAGCTAGGTGTAGTCTAGTCTTGTCCAGTTTGATGTTGCGTTTCTAAACAATGTAAGATAAGATGATCTTAGATGAGAAGGTAATACTGCACTGAAGACTCAACACACAACATCTTCTGCAAAAAGGTGTTGAATATTTGATTAATTTAGATTGTGTAGCCAAGTCTTGTATTTAATTTTAGCTTTCCATTTCCACAGATCCACAGATTTTTTTTACACAGTAGTTAATCAGCTGTGTTTAATGAACCCTGATTTACCTTGATTTTATTTGAATACTAATTACGACATAGTCAGATTGTTCATTATTTACAATCAATATGCAGCATGATGTGCTCAACAATTTTCCTGGGTCATAAGCATTATGGGTGACAATGTCATGTGCTTTGGATTTTGGTCCGCTTTAAAGGTAAAGTTTCAGTAATTTGTCATCTCGGGACTGAGTTGTTTTGTATAAGTTTGACTTCTTGCTCTGTCACCTTCCTTTGAATGGTGTCTACTTTGGCTCCCAGCAGTGGTTGTACAGTACGATACTGATACACCAGGTTATGTAGCATGGTCACTAAAACCCAGAGCTATTTCCCACTGAGAATGTAAAGGTACAGATCATTTCCCCTTCTTGTCATCATCAATCATAATTACTACACAATTTCTTCACCTTGGATCAATTTGTGCCATTGAGATCAAACAGTGGTGCTAATGGAGGCCCAGGTTCCCCTACAGGTAATGTATTTCATGTGGGGTGAAGTGAATTTCAGTAGCAGAGCCAAACTTCACACTAACCATCTGTACAGACTCCATTAACCCACTTTGTTTGCAATTGAAATATTGTATTTAGTCTTTCATTTGAACTAGCAAACAAAAATCTCATTCCACAATACACAATTGTTATCTTTCACTAAGACGACATGAACCATTGGCAAGTATAGCTAACGGTAATGCAAAGCCCACTTAAAATGGATGTGTGTAAACGTTCATTGTACAGTACAAATCTGTTTGTTGCATCACAAATGAGTAACAGGGCCTTTTAAACGTTGCCTTTACTCTTAGTACCTCGTAGAGATCTGGTTTCTAAATATGAAAATCCTCTTTATTGCTAATGACAACTGAATGGGCTTCTTAGAGTCATCAGTGCCTTAGTCTTAAGATAAATTGGGTCTTCAAAGCTTTCACCCACACAGCAATTACAACTAATTACCACTGCAGGCGGTGTTCTAGGAGTGAGTGTCAGACTGCTCCTGTAAAGGCTCTTGACATAACACTGATGGTGGTCAGTTCCTACAATCTAAGAGCTCACATCAAAGAAACCAGGAAGGAAGTTGTTATTTGAGGACAGGAAGTGGAAAAGTGGCCAAAAAGGCCAAAGGCCAAAAGGGTTCTAATGTCTATCTTAAATAAAGCAACACATCTAGAACTACCCTGCTCATTGTATATTCCCAGTGTGCTTAGATGACAGTGAATTGGGGTTTACATGGGTGATTCCAGAACTCACGTTTTCTAATAAAGTGGGAATATAAGGCAAGCGTCAATGTTATTTGCTTGCCCATGCCCATGAGATGTAACATCATCGTGTTGGGAAAATGAAACAAAGCTTTCCATAGATGAAAAGCATGGGGACCTCTCACTGTGTCTTACATAATATGTTTGTGGTTAGCGAGAGGTGCTTGTTTCAGACCCCATGTACCATAGTTTAAGCAGGCCGTCAGTTTAAACTAATGTGATCTGAGATATTGCTAGAGGACTGCTGGGAATGCTAATGCTTTGGGAGGCATATCCTGTGGCTCCGTGGCTACAATCAAACCCAGATAGGCATGAGGAAGAACAGAGCTGCAGCCGGACAACAAGACCTGAGGAATAATGCCATCTTTGATCTTGGATTAATAGCCTGGTAATTTGTAACATTACGCACCATAACTAATTCTTTCAGTAAGTACGAAGACTGTCCCAACCGATGGAACAACTGCATGTATCTCAGAACAAAATGTCCAAGCGTACTCTTTATGTGATAAACATGTTTATTCAAGTGGATGACAGTCAAACACTGTCAGCACCCAACCAAAAGGTTGATTCTAAGTCAGCTTGAAATTGACATTCTTTAGAGCAATGACACATTATGCCTCAAGCACAAATAAGAAATAAGGAAGTGTTGCTGTGGTAACGACATTGTTCTGGCTGACCAGACCACATCTCAATCTTTCCCAGCGGATAACACAGAGTCATCCATGTCTGGAAATAAACATAACTTAATATAATGGGAAAGATCATGTCAGAATGGAGTATGAATATAATCAGGAAACATTAACTTGTAGCCTGTACACCTTGAGTAAAGCTAAAGAGAATCGCAGTGCGCGATGAACGATATGTTCAGTGCACACCCACATTCCTTCACCCCAGTGATGAATAACTGGTTTATAATTTTGTCTGTGTGGGCATCTAATGAGGCCTAAGACGCTGTATTCTCCGACTACAGTGCTGTCGACAAAATGTTTCTGCTGAATGAAATGGCGTTACACTATCTGGCACAGGCTCTCTCTGGCGGCAGCGAGGCTAAACCTGCAGCCCAGAACTGCTCCACTTAAAGCAGGCTGACGTGAGAGGAGCAGACAGGCGAGAGTGGAAGGCCCTCCAGTCATGCAAAATGCAAAAGAAATACGACTTTATTACAGCCCCCTAATGGTGACATAACAATCTGCTCAAGCCCCAGCACTCCTTGCCCCATCTCCAAACATTTTGGGAAGAAGATCGAGAACAAGGGTAGACAGACTCGAGGATGATTTTGAGGGGGTTTATGTCTGCGCGCTGGAATTCAAGGGACCACTGGTCTTAACGCCTGATGGAGGGCAATGGGTTTAGTACCCGCCACCCATGTTTGATGTTTGAGTTTGTTTGTCAAAACAATAAAGCTCCAAAAATGATCTTGATTTTGAAGCTGTTCTCCAAAGACTAATGATACACTAATGATTTTAATGATGCTATGGTGGTTACGCCAGATAGTACTGTTAGCCATTCTGTTGCTTTCAACTGTCCATTATGTGTAGAATCGTAACAATGCAAAGCATTGATCTCAGTGGGGTATTTCTTCAAAAAATCCACTTTACATGTGCAGATCTAAAACAAAAACGAAATCAAAATCAACTTGCATCAAATGCATCGTATGCAACGTAATGGAGAAACGAGCGATGAAATGAAAAGACTGGTAACCACTTAAGCTAAAAAAGATCGGAACCAAATGTACTCATATCTAATGTACTTAGTGGGAACGCTTGAAATATACAGTAGAACTCTCGTCTTGGGATTTCTGTTATTTGAAAGCACCTCATCCAACCCGAGCAGTACAGAGTTGAACTTCTCAAACAAGTGATGGTTCCTGACTTGCACTCCGAGGTGAGAAAGTTTCATATTGGAATGAAAAGAAAGAAAGTCCGATTTGAGTACCATCTGTTGGGGACAATACAAATTGTGCTTCCGTGGTCATCGACCAAATCAATATTACATGAAGTACGTTTCATAGGTTTCTATTTATGGAATTGAGAGATAAATAAAATAAACACAAACGTGGTTTTCTCTTTTGTAGGCCCCTGGAATTATTTCATTGAATAATGTATGGCAAAAAAGCATCACTCTGGTCCACTCTCATCCTCACAAGGGGAAGTATGTCCTTCATAGGTCAGTATACACTAATATTTATGATATGTTGTTTAGCTTTGGTACAAAAGAATGTTCTCTCACTTAACCTCACCCATTGTCAAGAATAGAAAAATGGACAAAACTACGATAAAACAGGAAGTTCACTTAGTTTTCCGGAAAAACGTCCATCTTTGCAAAGTCCTCAAATGGATTGCTACTCAAGTGCTGCTCAAGTGCTACTCAAGTGGAATGCAACAAGTAATAAGGACATTGAAAGAAACATTGCATATTTACAGTATCACATCACACACAACACCTCCCAAAAATAAATTGGTTTAATCAGAACGATATGTGAGACACGTAAACAAACTTGAACCGAAATAATATTTTAAGCTTAAATCTCCCTCAAATGTACTCGTCCCCATATTATATATTGAGAGAACATGATGTGTGACCCTGTGGGAAATCTGTATGATATTACTATGAGCTACATGGCAGTGCATCCCAGTGTTTGCCTCTGGCAGTGAAGAGAGTACCTTGAATGTTTAAGGCGTCCTCTGGCAACAGCCTATATTTAGCATTCTGGAACATTTCTGTACTGTTGAAATAATGATGTTCCTTTACATTTCTTGAATGCCTGCTGGCCCAAAGATGAATGTTCATGAACCTTATGTTTCATCAGCTCCTGTTGATGCACGAGGGATTATACTTAAACTCTGGCCCCAGTTTATGTCTCATTCGTGGAAAAAGCTAGGTCGTATTGAAAAGTGTCATGTAACATTTTGTTATTCTAAGTAATCTTTTGATTATATTTGTGGGTCAAAACAAATGTCAATAGCCTTACATGCTAGCAAACTTTAACCTTTTCAATGCATTCAATGTCAGGGATGACTAATGTTGATAGTCGTGTTAATACTGGCATGAATGGCTGATGACAGATTGGATGAGTGTCTCCAGAACTTCTCTTCTCAGTGTGAATTATGATGATGAGCTCCTAACCTCAGGCTGCTGTCATCCTGGGTAGAATTTGCAGATGATATGTAGTGTGATGTACTGTGACGAGGTTCTTAGAGCCTTCCTCATTAACTGCACTGTTCAGTTAGTTCTTGGTAAGTTCAACCCTTACAAAAACATGTGATACCATATATGTATTTTTCAGATGGGAAGTTAACAAGGTAAAGAGCATGCCAGTATACATTTGCAGCACAATACTGTTTTAAAACATTGGCAACCATATGCTTTTTTCCAAACATGCGTTTTCTTCCACAATCTTTGATCAACCGTGAAACAGATTTACGCTGACATTTGGACTTAGCATGGTAAAACATTCTCAGTCCATTGCCAACTCAATTGAAGGGTGTTACATGGTAGTGGATCCCTGGCAGGACCCTGCAGCCTGGCAGGAGTTTGCTAAAACACCTGGGGCACGTTGCTAACCAGCCGAAATCCTTCTGGTAAAAACGGACAAAATAAAAGCTTTTGCATACAGGAAACTAAATTTAGCTTTCAAGGAATAGAAAGAGGTGGTTCGGCTATTTTGGTGTTGCTTTGCTGCTTCTGGGACTGGGATGAGTGCCTTGAACATGGGCATGGGAGAAGGAAACCAGGATATTACAACTTGTTTTAAGTGCCATGTAAAACACAGTGTCAGAAACCTGGCTCTCTCATGTGTCTTCCAGCAGGACAACGATCCCAAACGCACGACCAAAAGGCTGCAGGAATTGTTCAGGAAATGCGCTGAACACTTCTTCGACCATCAATGGAGTCCAGATCTAAATCTTCAAAGATAACCTTTGGAGAAACAGCAGCTGGGAGAAGATATATTCAAAGCTGGAAAGGTGAAGCGGTTTGCAAAAGAGAAAATGACAAGAACACACCAGTAGGAAAGTGCATTTATAGCTGCAGGAAGTGCTTGTTTGCAGTTATTTCGATCATAGGACATGCCACCAAATGTTGAACTTAAAAACAAAGGGTGCTAATATCAATAGAACATCACATACAGTACATGTGTATAATATCCTACTATCATATGAGCAATATTTACAGTATTTCAAGTAGCACCATGACAGTGAAGTCCGATCTTAACCTGGATAATAACAAAACTGGGGTGCTGACTAAGCAGAGACTATGCTCTATAACTTTATCTGCTCGGCTAGTTCTGCTGCTACCATCTGTAGCCGTGTATTAGTTGGAGCCATTGGATTTGCTGCGGACGGGTGGTTCAAACAGAAATAGCTGGAGTGTCACAAATTGTGTTTCCCTTGGATTTCGGCGGGGGCCAGGGCGCTGGTGAACGGGTCAGAGCCCTGGCACAGAGGCGTCATTGCTATCAGCGCCGACATGACGGGCTCAGGAGATGAGCCTCACAGGGCAAGTGAAATGGCAGGCTGTTTATTCATTTATTACAGAGCCAGTTCCCAAAAAGTAGACTCTCTCTCTCTCTCTCTCTCTCTCTCTCTCTCGCTCTCTCGCGCTCTCGCGCTCTCTCGCTCTCTCGCTCTCTCGCTGTCTCTCTCTCTCTCCCCCCCCACCTCTCTCTCTCTCTCTGTGTGACATGTGGAATTTGTTCGCCCTACATTGGCACAGATAAAGCGTGATTCAGCCACTTAAAACAAGCTTGTGCCTCTGTTTATTTTGGTTGACTGTAAAGTCAATAAGAAACCTAGACTCATCAGCTTATGTTAAATCCCTAATCTCTCCTCTCACAGGGCCCTACTGTTCGTCAACCCAATCCAGTAGGTTGAACCATCTACATGCCCGAACGACACGCCACGGCCTGTTAGCAAGCCGCAGGTGCACTTACCTGGCAGAACAGCCTTTGAGCTAATTAACCCACAATCCAATGAGCTTGATGCGAGAGGGCGTTCCCCCGTTTTGCTGCATCAGTGCCGTACTCGAGCTCAACTCGTGTTCCACTCAGCTGGTGATTGCTCAGTGATAAGTGTTTTCCAGCGTTGAATTCCCATGACTCAGCTGCTGTGTATGATTTCGAAGCTGTCGGAGAGGATGAGCCGTGAGGTGGACAGATGCTGAGCCCAGTGAGAGAAATGGCTTGGAACACGTGCAACCGGCTCACATTGAACTCAACACAAAATGGCTTCGGGACAATTGATTATGGTCCTGTGGCATGAGATCTGGGTCAGGTTACCGTACCATCGCCAATTGTCTGGAAGGGAAGGATAAATCAACAGGAAATGTGGCAGATGTCAAATATTGAATTGCCTGTCACTTTCACACCCTAGTCCTCGAATACAGACATCTTGCATAAAAGACACAGTGACTGCCTGACTGTGTGACCTCTTCTAGGTATTGTCTTCCACCACCGTTTTATATTTTGCAAGAGCCTTTGTCAATTCTGAAATGAATTACAAATATATAAACTGTCCCACTGGTATATTTATGGTGTTAAGCACACTGTGCTTTACCAGTACCAACCTCAATATATTTATGCAGATGTAGAGTTACCAAATACAGCAAAGGGATCCTTTCCATGTGGTGTTCTCCTCCAATGTATTACAACACCATCATCAGACAACAAACTTATTCAACACATTTTTAGATTCTTTATATTCATGTATGCCATGCATGCTATGCTAGTCCTATTCAGAGTCATTTGGTGTTTCTGTGCTCTCACTGTGAGGGAATGCTGGGAAAAGGCAATCCCAACCACCATTTGTATTTGACTTTTAAGATATTTAAATGACAGAGCTACGATAGCCTGCATGTTCTTTATTAAGTATTTATGAGACATAAGATGGCTGGTGTGTTCCAGGGTGGAGGGAGCCTCAGATGGTGGTTGCCGTTAGATGCTGTTAATGAAGTATTAACAGTCCACTGTGGATAATGGAGAGAATAAAGTGGCACACAAGGGAGAAAAGAAACTGATATGTCCACGCATACAGACACACACACACACACACGCACACACACTCTCACACGCAGACAGACTCCATGCCTCCTGGTGACACGTTATGGTCACAGTAGCCTCCGCGCTACTCAGTCGATAGACTTCCATTAGGAAAGGATAGGCTGTCACAGCAAGCCGTGACCTCCTCTCGCCCCCTCGGAGCCCGCTGGCCTCTGCTGTCCGTATCAATATGAACTGTATTCCCTGTGCCTGTCACCCACAATTCCTCGTGTCCATTAGTCTGAAGTATCTGTTTCTCTCTCAACTTGTATTATTGATTTTTGCATGTCTTTTGTCCAAAGCATGTGCAATGATCTTAAAACAGGAATCGTTTTCGATGACTCTCTGTCATTGCTGGTCTTCAATGATAGTCGTACTGTTTTCTGTTTGCATTGAAGTACTGGAGCTATCTTATATCTTTTCATATTTGCTTCGTGGATAATATGTATTTGTGCTTAGCAGATGTGACCGACGGCATTATCTTACTTGAATGGGCCATATGACATAGTGTCTTTCCTGTAAGCAACATGGCTTCCAAAAGGTCAGGACATTTAATCTCCGACCCCCTAGTGATGTGACCTGTTGTTGTAATTCACCATGAAATAATGGCACGGGGCGAAAATACGGATTTTCCATATGGCCACAATGGAGGTTGAACATTGTGCATGGAAGGAAGGAGCACATTCTAGTTTAGTGTACACGATTGAAAAAATCTACCGTCCTTGTCTAAGCTGTTTTGACGGTGAGTACTGTCCCACTGTCCCAGCACCATGTTGCGATGTACTGTGCTGCGCGTCGTGCTGTGACACCTATCAGTGACAATAATGAAATGATACAACTGTGGCGTATACTGTATACTGAGTCCATTGGGTAGCAATAGATGCTTGTATTTTGATGATCGTGGACTAGTCCCTCAGAGATGAAGGCCAATGACCTTTGACTTTATTTACCTCCTGGCCACTCATCCATTTTATCAGCAAGGGTCAATGTAGTCAGAGAAATGCTGAGATGCCTTACAGAGGCAGAGTGACACTCCAGAGCACTAAAGTCGACTAAATTAATAAATCAATAAGCCCTCTGAAAGACTAGTGGGAGAGTTGAGGTCCCCCTAGTCCCTATCAAGTTACCCCTCATAATGAATGGGGTGTTGTTTATGTTGTAAAGTGCAGTGTCATTGAACCCTTTGAACAAGGGTTCCATCCACCCCTTCGCTAGACCTCAGTGTACCACTTGGGAGACGCTCTTTAGATCTTTGACCATCTTTGGTCCATAACCTCAGCTGCCCATATACTGTTCTGAGGGACATCCCAGTTGGGACTAATGTGGTTTTGTTGATGTTATTTGGGCATTCTCTCTCATTTCTTGGCAGAAAGTTGGACAAAATGTTGTCATTGTTTTCACCTTAGGAATACATTATGCAACATAAAAAAATATGAATAAGTGTTTGTTAAGTTCAGGTTGCAATATGAAGATCTACTGAAAAGTAAGTATTTTATTTATTTATTTGTATTTCCCCCTCAGACAAAACTGATGAAAAAGGAAGTAATTCCTAAGAGCTGATGTAAAAATTCAGGCATGTAAAATAACAGTCAATGAAATGTGAAAAATGAAGAAGAAAAATGAATAAAACATAAAAAACTATGGAAATGGCTGGTGGTTCTGTTGAACCCCAAGGCACCTCCCTAACACTAATTAACAATGATGACGGTTAGATTCTAGATTTCAAACATAATACTTCATGGGAAAAATCAAGGCATGGCATGAATGCAGTGTCTTCATCAATGAAGTGTGAAAATTAATTAATTGCTTATCATCAGCCTAATTAGGTATCCATTAATACATTCAGCTCTTGTTAACAATGATATCATTCATAATGTCTGACAACACCCAGTCCAAGTGGTCTCTTCAAGCTTTGTAATGTGACAACGTCGCCATGACACCTGATACTAAAAAGAACAAACGATAGTGCTTCATGCATTTAAAGGAATACAACAAAAAAGATGCCTGGACTCTTCTCCCTCAGTTTCTCGTTCTCTAGTGTGTCTCTCTCTTGTGCACTCACTCGTGTGTAAGTGCAGCACACACACACACACATACACTCACACACCAGTTTCCACTTTGTTTAAGATCAGTGTCAGTGTGTACACTCCTTGGCTGCCCTGGCAACAACTACCTACTCAATAACTTCCCCATAATTCAATATGACTTCTCCAATCTTCACAAGAATACTGGGCAAGGCACCCACTCACATGGTAAAAGTAGCTCGCTGCACTGAATGTCTCTGTGCTACAAAAACCTACGTATTTGCACGTTAGTGGCATGGGCAATGCTAACACCACAATGATTCAAGGCGACCACATTATCACTCGCAATTCAGGATCAATGATTTCAAACAATGGCTCTGGAAAAATGGGACATTTTACAGCTGAATCAGAAACATATGCTTTGCGGGCTGGTTGTGGTCAGACCGGAGGAACATGCTGACAGCTCTGGACAGCCTTGAGCTGTAGAACAGCCTGGAATAACTCGGCCAAACTTGCAGTGCTGTTTCTCAATAGTGAGACTGTCCTTTGTGGCCATAGTTGGCAGCAAGTCAATAACATGTATTAAACTACCCACAATACTCTCCAGTCATCGATAGGGCCTAAGCAAGTGCATATGGAGTCTTGGTAATAGATTCTTTTGATCAGGTTGAGGTTTTAATGGATTTTGCCTTGTCTGACTGACAGGTCTCGCCATGGCAGCCCAGCCCACTTCAGAAAACAGCCAGGCAGCCGGGTCATCTGAACCTTGTGGTTTCACAGCAGAGTGCTTAGATACTGAGTGAACGTGCTGCGCTCACAAGCGTCGGACACTGGGAGAGTCAGGAAGTCTGGCTCCCCCCCTCCCCCCACCCTCCCTGCCCACCCACACCCAAACCCCCCTTGCGTGCATAAAGACACACACAAACACCTTTCACACACAGACAGCACCAGACACACACTGGGAGGGGCAGAAAGACACACTAGCAGGACAGCTGGTTGTACATTTAGTTTTAATTTATGTTGACTAACCACATTTTCTTCTTAGAATTAGGTTGTTTATTTGCTAATTACACATGTTTTGCCAAACTATAAATCCAAATCATTTATCTCACAATTTGTAATCCACATGTTTTAGTGCCATTAAGCATGACTAATCTAAGTGGGATTCTTCTGTGTGGTATTAGTCATAGGGGTGCAACGACCATCCTTCAACTGATAGCATATTCAAGTTTCCGGCTGCCTGTTGGGTAAAGAGAGGTTAAAACCCAGTCCACAAAGGATCTTTGCACACTTAAGATGAATTACATTAGGAGAAACTGTGAAAGTTTACTTAGAGTTGTGGTAGTGAAGCCTTATTTATACCTTAATAGGAATATTATAAACCATCTGTCTAACTTATATTCTTTGAGACAATGTATAGCATCTTTCATATCTTAACGAATGCTTTATGAATATGTTATTATCAGTAAGGTTCGGTTGTATGTGTAAGGATTCTGCATGCCTGGAGAGAAACAATAGGGGTCAGTGTGTTTCAATATGTAAACAATAAATATATAACTGTCCAATAGCATTACAACCTAACGGAAAATTCCTTTAATAAACTAAACTAAAATGACAAAATAACCATTGCATCTTAAAGGCTGTGTAAACCTAAACTGCATGAATGTTTATGAGCTACATGTAACACAGATCTAATGGATAGTTACATTGTCATCAGAGTAACTATATCAGTGGGGTCTGCTTTGTGCAGTTAACCAGACGATCTTACGGGAAGCAACAAGACAGGGATATACTAGAGAAAACAACTGATTTCGTACGCAGACAAAGTGGTTGAGTGAACAGGTTAACAGAGGCAAGCCTCTGAATGGCTCTGACAGGGAGAAAGCAGCGCGAGACTGCAGCGCTGAAGGGAGCGGTGACCCGGAAACACTGTGTAAGTGCAGCTAGCATGGCCCTTTAGGAAAATCTCTTTGCAGAAGCAGCAATTCTTCCCTGTGTAAATACACATGCACTGGGTGTCTATCCCTCCATACTTTTTCTTTCTCACACAGTTCCGGATCCAGACGCACACACAAGATTGAGATACAAACATTTGCACATTTGGGCTTATGCAAATGTCAACTAAGCACTCATCACCCTGCACATCCAGGCTAATGTTGTGTGTGAGGAAAATAGTGAATGCATCGAAACACATACACATAAATGGAACTGGAAATGAATTGATCAATGGTAACCCAAAAACCTACATCATCACTTCTGCATTGTTTGAGCATCAGACACTCACGGCCCTTAGTAGAATCACTTTCCTATAGAACTTGTTTAACTGCAAAAGTACACACATGGTACAGACTTTACTGCATAAACTGTAAGTAGAGAAATCTGATTTAATGAGAATCATTTTGGTGTGTAAACAACTTTTTTGAAAGTTTTATGTTGTGAGTTAGTATTATAGCAGTTTTATATAATTGTGTAATTATCAATAATAACAAAAATAGCACTTAACTTGATCTGAGTACATCTGAGTCTACAAGCTGTAATTCAAAAAACATGGAAATGTTGCAAATATTACAACACTTTATTGCATATTTTGTGGTTGTTGTCATGATATATTGTATGTCAACAGTTGTACAATCTGTCTTGATCAATGTTTTTAGATAATGAGTAAGTGTAAAAAAATTACATTTAAAAAGACATTGAAATGAACAAGTAAGGCAATATAAATAAAATATACTGCATAGTGAGAAAATAAACAACAACTCAGTAATAGTAAATCTTAGAAAAATTAAATATGTATAAAGCAAGCAACTATAGTTGCAGTGAAGGTAATAAAAGGAAATATGTCCTACATCAATCCCCAGCACAATATAAACATAGGCTACATTCATTCATCACTGTAGGCCTATAAGCACAAATAATGATACTTCTTTGATGATAAAATTCCAAGCTTGTGGAGTTTAAATAATAACAAAAATAATTGCAATGACACATATTATTATATCAATGGCATTATGTATTCTAATGAACCCAAAACATTACTGTGAAGGACTAAAAGTGGCACATGCATTGGTCTAGGACGCAATTGTCAAGATAAGTTGAAAACCAGCATAAAAAGTAGGCCTATAACGGTTTTTTAATACACTCTGAAGGGCTTTGTCAGTGGAAGCTGAATCCAAACTGATGGCCAATCACGTTTCATGTTCACGACAAGTACAACCCAAACATGCTCATCATCAATCTGTATCGAACAAGCTGAAATATTTACCAGAGTTTGAAAAGTAAAAGTATGGTGCATTGTTTGATGCTGGATATACCACTGGAAAAGGCATCGGTAACAAACATCCACCAAAAATGTTACTGTCTTTATAAAGAGTTGGTAATTGCACATTTTTTCCAGCATCTGAAAGATGATCAGCGGGAACTGGTCCTTCTATGTCTGTGGATAACTGACGCTTCAATTTATTCCGACGGTTCTGGAACCAAATTTTGACTTGGGTCTCTGTAAGTTGTAAGGAATTCGCCAGACACGCGCGCTCTGCGCTGCTTAGATATCTTTTCATGTCAAATGTAGCTTCCAATTGAAAAATCTGCCGTTTGGAGAATATAGTGCGAGTTTTCTTCTTTGCCATTGCTTTGGTTTTAGCATTGGGTTTGTGTTGCTCCGATAAGTCATCGCAGCTGCTTGCGCTCTCAGCCCTTGGACAAGTGTCAATCATCTGAGTTGAGTCCTCCCTGCAGACTTTCCGAACAAGAGCGTAGCCGTCTTTGCTGGCGCTGTTTGCTGTTTGCGCTGTGAAATTAAGAAAGTAAACTTGGTTCGATGCCATATACAGAAATGTGTGACACCCTCCAAACCTTGGTGGAATAGGCTAATACAGTAGCCTATACAGCCTAATGAATGCTCCCCATCCTATAAACGCTACGTTAATTGATCAAATACCTAATTGTCAAGACTTGACGTAGCCTACTAGACAGTAGCCTATGTTTATTTTAAAATAACCAAAGAGCTCACCTGGCTCTTGAGGTATGACGTCTGGCTCTTGTCGCCTCTGAACATCGTAGTCATCGTGGTACCGCAGTTGGAAATCATTTTTACGTCCACTGTCCGTTTGCACTTTAGAATACTGGGCGTCCAAGTTGATTTTGTTTTGCTTCAGATTAAGGATATTGTCAATTGTGAATGTCAAAGAAGCAGTTCGACATGGGATGTCCCCTTTGTTCATATTCCCCGACATTTATGGTTTTCTTTATAAAGTAAAAGATGACGGAGGTTCCCAAAACATCGAAGTCTTTGGATACTCGAAGAACCATTGCTCCCTGATTGCAACTACACCAGGACGTAGTGTACCGTTATTCAATGAACCGGAAGACTGTGGTTTTGTAGCTTTTGATTGGTGAAATTGCGAGGCAGCGTGACGCCAAATATCAGATGAGGGCGGGAAGCATCCGTAACCTGCAATATTTACGCACCATAAACGTTAGAGTAGCCTACTTGTGTGGAATAATAGTTTATTATCTTAACATTACCCAAATTGCAATTTTAGTCGAAACATCGCGTTTTTAATTGAATGAGTTTGGTCAAGTTATTCTGGGAGATATTGAAAACACTTCAGTAAGGTAGTATGCATTTTGTCACTATTTTGCTTTCTCGATTTTTATCTTGTTGATGGAGACATTAACTTAAGATGGGGTCTTTGACATTAAACCCCACTGTGTAGGCTATCTATTAACATTGAACTAAAGTGACGTTTATGAGCGAAAGGGCAATTTTACGCTGTAGATTTTTGGTGAAGACCCCTCAGCCTACGGTTTCCAGAATAACTGGTAATTTGGCTACATTTCTAAAAAGTAGATAAAAAACGAGAAGCCCCTAAGAAAAGCAGCCTCTTATATTATAGCTTAGTGTAAGTGGTAGGTCAATAGATACTTTTACCCATTGTAATTATTTTGGTTGAATAGAAATTATGTTTCAGTTTTAGGAATACACAAAACGTCTAGCTTTCCCCACATTTTCAAACTTTGATAGCTAGTGGGGGTCTTCTCTTTTTATCACTTAGGCCTACCCTTGCCCTGTTCCTTAATAAATAGTCTGTGTGCCCGTGGAAAAACGAACGTGAATGCAAAGCGGCCATATCTATGATTTGGATAGGCTATAACTAATTCATCTCCTTCTATTTTTTATATTCTAAAACGAGGTGCATTGTTTACTGGGGTAAAGTAGGCAAATATATTATAACATTGGGTGATTTGTATAATGAGGGTACTGGCCCATCGGTTCACATCTGTTCACACAATGAAAAGAAACACGTTCAGTTGCATATCTTTTATTCACAGTTTATGGACAGTGACTGTATACAAAATTCAGTATGAAACCCCATTTATATAAAAGATTGTGACATACGCAAGAGTGTTGTATCCCGAACCCCATGCTAATAAAAAAGTTTAAGACATACGTGTTGGCGGACTGGAGTTCGTAAAAACTCAGTCTGTTAATGTTGGCTACTGTAGCCTATGACAAAATATAGGCCTAGTTTAAAATGCCCAAGGTGTTATTATTCTGAGGTTAACTTATAGGCTTTATGTTGATAAAGAATTCTTAAAAGATCAATAATTAATTGTAGACATACTGTAGGCTTACATGGAACATCTGAAGAACTACTAAAATATAAGTGGGCCAAAATATAAGATTTGTTTACCCTGGCGACCCAACTTGGTGATTGCAATGATAAGGAGCAGAACTCATCAACAACATTGTCACTAGATATTTTATCACACAAAACCTGTCATTTGTGATCTAATATAAGACATCGGGTGAGGGAAGTGGGAGATGGGGTAACTCATAGTGCTGGCGAAGCCAACTAAGGGTGGCGACACTTGGGACAAGTTTGTGGTGAGCGAACCAGGTGTCACATTCTCGTGATACAAAATCGGAACCCTGACAATCCTTTGAGCCGAATAGGAGATGCTCGTGGCCTCCATGTCTGCCGCAATCTGTCTCTTCCATTTGTTCCTGCGGTTCTGGAACCAAATCTTCACTTGCGTCTCGGTGAGTTGAAGTGATGCGGCTAGCCCTGCCCGCTCGGAGCTGCTCAGGTACCGTTTTATATCAAAGGTGGACTCGAGCTGAAACACCTGGCTCCGACTGAAAACTGTCCGAGTCTTCTTTTTGCGAACTGCTTTTGCATCGGCAGTGTCACTGTCATCTCGCGCGAAACACGGAGAACGCGTGTCGTCATCCTTGTCATCTGTCAGACAATCCTCTGCTTTGCTATCTGGGTCATCGGTGTCTTCCTCCGGCTCCGGTAGAGGGGAATTCCGGTCACTAGTTGGTTGAGCGTGCCCGGAATTATCGGAGATGTGAGAATGGTATTGCGAACCTGAAATGAGGAATATCATAGGAAGGCCATGAGAATCTGAATCTATATATCCATTATTCCAGTATAGCCTAGGTTCACTGAACACAATATTAACACAAATCTATAATGATTGGATTAAAGTAACCTAGCCTACTACATAAATCTCAGGCATAGGTAACATTAGTCTGTTAGGCTACAATAAACTACCACACAAGTTATGGAGAGCTTTTACGCATGGACTGCAGGCAATGCAGCGCATGGTTGTTTGGCTTGGATTGAGTATGGATTCATAATTTGCCTGCGAATTTATGGTCAAATGTGCCCTCATAGGAGCAAGGGTGAAGTTAGGCGCCCTTCTTGTGTCTGTTCTTTTGAAACACCAAACTCCAAAGAATAATGTATGTGTAGCCAAATAAACAAGTATAATCTAGCCTATATAGCATTTGGAAATAGTTTGTATATGCAGATATAAACATCAACTGTAACCAAAATGTGCACTCACTTCTTATAAGACCGTGGACTTTGATTGGAGAGCTCTCACACCAGTCCAAAATATCGTGTTTTTCAAGGCGCTGCGCGTTTAGTCCAAATGAAGATACTCGATGTTCCTCCTGGGTAGAGAAGTTGTTGGGAAGACCCTTTGCTTTACATTCCAGTTCATCTTCGGTTGAAGATCTTTTGTCGACAGTTCTACGAAGTAAATTCTCAATGGAAAACGATGAACCTCTCGAGGATGGGCCATGTTGAGACTCTGGCGCTTTATCAGCAACCATACTGTGTTAATTTAACGCTTATATCACTGATCAAAAACGATATTTCTTAATGTTCAGGTGTTGTCAATACATTCCCGTGTATCCCAGGTATAACTACCGATTACGCTTACTAGCTCGCGTGAACCACGTCGAGCAATCCACGAGAGCCGGAGACATGAGTGCAAGCCTGTGAGAGAGTCCGTAGATATAGCCTTCTACTGTAAATTTCACTGAGCGAGAGCTATACGCGGCTGTATAACAACGTCTTGCGATTGGACAGTCGAGACTGCAAGCGAGATTACTTCACAAAATAAGAATGTTACATGAATTGAGCTCCCTACGGTGTGTGATAGTCTGCCTTTAGGGGTTGCAGGGGCCGTGTCTTTGAGATGCTTTATTTAGGTCAATTAGGGAGCAAATCAAAGCAGAGATACAGTAGTGTCCGCGGGCTGGCATTCCATGAAAGAGGAGATAGCTTCACTAAGAATGTCACAGTACCTCCTATTGGTTATATCTGTCTATGCACACAAATTTAGCCTATGTTACAATTCTTTATTAAGCACGTATTCCATTCAAATTATAACCTAAAACGTGTTTCATAAGGCACAAACAGCTTCCTGTGTTTGCTAACTGAAAGTACAAATCGATTTAGGCATTTTGTTTCTCTTCATTCCCGTAAAGAGTGAGTGCAGTTCTGCTAAATGTCTATTTTAGTTGGTAACTCAGCTGCTTTTTGAAATATGAAATAGCTAGGCTAAATAACAACAACAAAATGTATTTAAATAAATATAGGCTATATATATGCGTGTACAATTAGAGGTGCACTTCTTTTTTCATACAGCCTAATCTGAGTTGTGACGACTCAGTCGACACAATAAAAGCCTAAATTCTTCGCTAAAATATCCGAATATGTTTTTAGCCATATTTGTGTGGTTGTGTGTTATGGAATCATATTTAGCTGGTCAGAGGAATGTTGGAAAAAATGACATTATAAATACTAATACTAATATTAATGATATGGTTCCCTTATTTTGCACATAGTAGTATTATAGGCTAATGATAGTGATCGATTTTATACTAAAACTGTTCTCAACCGATGGATAGGCCTACATTTTCCATGCGCATTGAGCGCTGCGGCCTGCAGATAATGTAGGCTACCGATTGACCATAGCTATAGGCCTATGCTTTGTAAAACTTGGATTATAAATTAGCCTACATAATAAAAAGGGCAAACATTTGACAATTTTAAAGTAATAATCAGATCCAATGAACGAAACTACTAGGCTACAAGGTGTACGAAAACAAATGTTTGTAAAAGCCTAACTCGCAAATTTGATTGGATTGCAAGGTTTACCCTTTCACTTTTCTACAAGGTTTTCAAAATATCTTACAATTATAAACTCCATTAACCACGTGCCAAATAACACTCCATTGTATTGGCTGGGTAGCCTAGTTCAGACGTTATTAGTGAAGCTGTATCTTTATTTTTTTTAGTTCATAAGTTCCGTGTAGAACGATAATGTAGCCATTTCTTACAGGCCTACAGCCATGCTTAGAAACTGAATCCATCTTGACGAGTAGTTGGTTATAAAGTTGTATTTGTCTTTTTGTGAACAGTCCACTTGATTTAAATACATTATTTTTCAGGATCAGATCTATGAGCTTTGAATATCTTGTTTCAGGGTGTGCAGGACTTTGCAGGGTGCCAAAGCCTGAGATTTTCAGAGACTGGATATTATTTTGAAAACATACACATACACCAATCTATATAGAGCACAGCTTTATTTATTTACAGTATTCAGTAACTTGAAATAACACACAAAACATGTTAAACGCAAACTTCTCTCCACACACATGCACACTCAGACAAACAAATTGCAAGGGCCTAAAGGCACTTTCTCTCATGTTATGGAAAATACATTGGTTTGCACCCAAAAAAAAAGATAAAAAGAAAAGAAAAACAGTGGAGCACAATACATATTAAGTGACAATTACATTCTTAAAGTACATCATAGGCTAAATGATCAAGCTAAGAATCTTTCACATAGTCCTACTTCATCTTCTGCATCTTGTACATTTTGAACAATTAACCAATACAATCATCCTGACAGCCATATGTTTTTGTGTTGATTCTTGAAAATATCTCTTTCTGCTCTGCAAGAGGCTACATGACAGTATAGCATTGGTGTTTGAAGTAGCTTTATTTAAGATGGCGATTCAGTAGTTACATTTAGTTATTTTAAATACTTTTAAAGAAAGCCCTTCATGCAGCAGCCAGACCATCACAGAGTCATGCAACCAGAGACTCTGAGCCCAATTAGATGCCATGATAAAACCTGTACATCATTCACTAATTACTGTTATCTCTCTGGCAGCTGTTTGGGTTATT
This sequence comes from Mallotus villosus, assembly GCA_903064625.1. Classification (NCBI taxonomy): domain Eukaryota; kingdom Metazoa; phylum Chordata; class Actinopteri; order Osmeriformes; family Salangidae; genus Mallotus; species Mallotus villosus. The sequence continues at coordinate 160,132 of CAEFZP010000342.1, forward strand.
GTTTATGCTTCCCATAGAGTCTTTCTTATATGTCTGTTTTGTTTGTGTGTACCATTATAAATCCTGGAATATTAGAAAAATAAAATACTTAAAAAACAACTTTACATTACTTTGTAATCATTCTTTTGCACCACAACAGGAAACATATTTACTAGTAGACGCTGAGTGACATTTATCTTTATTCAAAGGACAGGGAGTACTCTATGTTAATTTTACATAAAGTCAATACATAATCTGTAGTCTGACTAGAATATGCCTGCAGTGTATAGATAACTCACAAATAAGTCTTCTAATAGGCTAGACAAGGGTATACCATTGCATTCAACTTCACCATTTGATAAATTATTCTGATTTCTGAGGTTCAGTCTGCTCATCCATACTGAAGTAATTAATCTAACTATCCAACAACATAGGCATTCCAATCCTATATCATTAGCAAAGTATATGTTTGTCTTTCCTGTCTCCATTGCGGATTCCAGAGGATGAGGATGACTGTATTAGGGGCCTGTACGGGGGAATCCTGGGTATCATTATGAGGCATAGCTGATAGGATAATAGGTCACTGTCATGGTGCACACTGTTGAGGTCAAGGCCACGACCCAGAATGCAATAGTGTATATGAGGTCGCCGAGGTCCAGACATCTTGGTTCTGCCTTCAGAGAAGCAATCAACCAGAAGGCCCCTTTATAATGTTTTGAGCTTGGAGCTATTGATGAATTTGCCTTATTTAGCATGCTTGGGGAGATGCCTCATTCTCTCTTTCTCTTTTTTCTTCTTACTCATACTGGTTTGTGGAGAATGCTAAGATACTAATGTGTTACAATCAAGAAACTTTTTTGTGGCGAGAAAGTCTTTGTGGCGGTTTATGTCAAGTTTTTGGACCACAGAGGAACAGAACCTGAGTTTGGAACTTTAATCTGCATTTTATCCCCAGTACACCTCAGGTCTCTTTCATTGAAACTGACATATACTTCTTCCAGTTTAATCCATTTTTACCTTTCACCCCAGTGCACCCAGAACACTATTCATCTGGACAAGCCAAAAGGCATTCTGGGATTTGTTTGGTTTGGTGACTATTGAGCGTTTGCAGTAACGACACAGAAACGGTTAGCCTAATGATTACAACCTCACCACTGTTTTCAGCTTTTATGTTGTTATTTGAGCTTGCAGCGTTCAAGAAAACATTTGCAGTGCATATAAGGGTTTTGCTGTGGTGTAAACTTTGAATGCAGGTTTGTTTAACCCTTCCACGGCAAATTAACCCCTGTTAAGGCCAGTTCGTCAGTTCGGCACAATGGGGGAAAAGAGTTGACATTTTAAGCACATCACAGCTTAGTGCCACAAACTGCCCTCTCTCACAAAGTTTCTGTGTGGAGGGTAAAGTTAAAGGCACTCCCCAGGAATTGAGATATCAATAAATGCTCAAATATTTTCTGTAATTTGCTGTGCACACGGTACAAAGGCTTTACTTTTGATGTTGTGTCTAAACTTCATCCACTTAGTCATGCATCAAATCAGCATATGCACAAGTTCTTTTTCATATACACAGTTGAACTGGTAGATCTGTAAGTGTTGGACTACAGCAAGGTTTATTACGTGAGATAAGTGCAGCAGGTATACAGGAAGCACATTTTTATACCCCAGGGGTTGGAACAAAGGAGCACTTCTGATGGATTACATGTCCACTGAAAATAAATAGGCTTATGGGACATTAGATCAATGTGCATATATCAGAGTTAGTTCCAAGGCATATTTGCCCTCCATAATACCACTAATGCCTTGCAGTGCCAGGAACTGAGGTCAAATGTTAACACAGCACTTCTCATGTGGTTGACATCACTTGAGAGCTGATAATGCAGAAAAAGATTGTGATTAGGTTCAATAACATGTATTTGTTTTTGTTAAAAAGGAATATTAGGAACTTCATCAATATAAAATACTATAAATGTAATTAAGGCTGGCTTTTAGGAAAATAATTTAAGATTGGTGTTGGCAAGAAAATACCCCATCTTCACTTGATTGATTTAGCTAACATCACATTCACTGACCCGGCAGCCTTGTGGTTCAGCTCATATTTGTGAGTAAACTTAAAATAACCCTGCTTAGTTGGGGAAAGCTACAGAACGACAGACTGAATTCCTCTCTAATGTAGGAATCGCGTGAGAAAGAAGGAGAGTACACTCAAGGTAGTGGGGAAAAGGCAGCTGACTAGAAAGTACGCTGCCCCCAAGGTCAAAGCACTTCTGTCATATTAGCTCAAACCTAGGTCCATATTTTTCAATAAATCATACCACTGAAAGACGGCTAAAAGTGTATCTGATATTAAGCCTATGGTAAGGGAAGATGCAATGTGCCCATAAGATTCTTCTTCTCAAAATGTCTGTATTTAATAGACTGAATATACTGCCAATAAATAGTAAGCATGGGAGGCTTTTTTGAGAGGCATTTTTGGACTGCTGTCGTCTCCAGAGACAAATACATTCTCACTGCAAGGAGCAAAGTTGTTTTCCTGGCAGTTCTAGTAAAATAAAGCATAAACACCGAACCACTGGGATTAAATCATAATTTGAATAAAAACAATACTTTCTGGCATGAAAGAAATACATGGTTAGATTTTCCATGCGGTTTGGTGTAAATGATCCATATCTCTTTTAGGCTTTATTTTGAACATATTCAATTAAACTCATTCAAATAAAATCACTTATTTATTATTGCCATTCATTTTGTATATGTATAAAACGTTTATGAAGTGTTTACAGATAGACATGGTTAATCTGTACTTCAGCAAAACATTTGACTTCAAGCTAATAAGATAAATCTAGCCTATTTTAATTTGAATCAGGTATCAATATAAAACAACGACCAATTCATTTTTTAAGATGTTGTTAATAGTTTGAGACAAGGAAAACAATTCAAAATGGTTTAGTTCAAATCTGTTGAGAAATTAGTTAAGACCTCAATGTTAAACATATGGCCTACTGTATCAATATTCCTATGCTTCATATTGCTATTGTTATTATTACTTATACGTGTTATGGTAGTGATGACATTATCATAAATACAATTATTATTATTTTATTCTTACTTTTTGGAACTGCTAAAGTTTATGTTGAACTTGTTAAACAATTTCTCCAACATTATGTTTTCTATAAAAAAATAACTAGTTGTAGGCTAGTATAATCAGACTATTGCAGTTTCATAAATGTAGCCTAGATTTAAAAAAATAAAAAAGCAAATATATATATATACGTATATATAGATAAGGTGTAGGTCTCTAATCTATAATTGTGGACTACTTTTCCTTCAATCAATTCAGAACAATTCTACGGGATTTCCCCAAAGGATACCATACTCATTGGAAAAACATCTGATATGATTAAACATACATGGGCAAGTGGCATGGTAAGATAACCAGAAGCGACATGAAAGATGAAAGAGTTCACTTCTAATGTGTGCCTCAAGGACACTCGATTGCCCTGGAAAGTCTTGTTTACCCTGTGTTGTCACGCGAGTCTTTCTCCTCCTGCCTTTAGCCGTTCTCAGAGTCTTGCAGCACCTCTGACCTGATTCTACCTCTTTTGACAAGGTGAAAATGATTTTTTTATCGCTCACGAATCTATTCGAGGACAGTTATGAAAACGCCATGATTTTAGGGCATTTAAAGTGCTTTTTATTATTCATGATTGTGCAAGAAGAAGTCACCTAAAGACCCATAGGCCTACTCAAACGAAAGTCTATCTTTCACACAGCCCTGTGTTCTATACTTTTGTTATAGGCTACTAGTTATATTTGCAAACCATGGATACATTTGTGATTTTCCCATAAGCAACCAACAATAATAGGTTTCCTGGCCACAAAAATGTCTTGAGACATGTTTGTAGGCTACATTGTCAATATGTTTTGTTGTATAGCATAATAAGCAGCAAACGTGTTCTTTATATCACTATAATGGCATTTTACTAACCAAAATCAAGCATACAGCCAATACTCAGGCTATAGAATACACCAACAGTTTCAAAGCTTATTGACATCACTTTTACTTATTGGGGGCAATATGTATATCCTATTGTAATTTATTACAGAATTTTAAACTACAAACAGATTTGAGAAGTTAATGGATTCACTGATGCTGTGTTTAATATCAATATGCCTATAAATGTTACATCCTAAATCATATAGATTTTGAGATCAAAGGCACATTCCCTGTTCTAATAAGCCTGCGTAGGTCTACTCTGAGATGTCTATTGTAAAATAATTAAACAAATAATAAATGTGTATTTTAACATTGATAACACATATTGAATAAAAATGATTAATAAAGCATATAATAACAAAATATCAATGGCAAATGTCACCTATGAGTAGCTTTATATTATTGTAATTATCAATGTTATTGTTAGTACTCTTAGCCTATTTTCTTTTTTTTAAGGCTAATAATATCATTACTCCTGTTTGGTTGTTTTCCTAAAGGTTCCTAGAAGTAAAACGGAAGGAAGTAAATGAGTAGTATCACTACTATGGTCGAAGTGTTGTATTAGCCTATTTTATGATGTCAGTTTATAAGTAGCTCATAAACTAGGCCTACATAGAATTTCTACCATTGGCAGTAAAGCAGAATCAATCTGAACAGTAGGAAGTAGTTTGACAGATCGAATGAGTAAGATGTATAAATTATCAATGGAATTTATCCAAGTTGATATATAAATAAGATTGATGTTTGTGTGTTTTGACGGGCAAAAGAAAAGTTCAGTACCTCAATAAATGGGCTGAGAAGGGAACTTCGATCCGTGACGTTCTGGTTGAACGATAACAGCTAAATATCAAACAAAGTCGGAGGTCGTAGCTAGTCCTTCCCCAATTTCATATTAATCTGGACGCTCATTAGGTGACTGTTTATCTATAAACTATTTAGGCCTACTGCTCAGAAATGTTATTTTTGCAAAAAGTATGAGCCTTCTGTCAACTTAACTTTAGATTAGATTAAATTTGGCTATATCAGATAGAAACACAAATGCTTGGGAATGATCCTAAATGCATATGTTTCTAAAATCTTCAACTGGAATAACCAAACTCACCTCTCAAGTGACATAAAGCGCTGTCATTACTCCGTTTTCTTGACTGCATTTTGTGTTCCTCTCTAGTGGCAAGACATACATGTTATGAAGGGTGCATGCTGGAAGACCATGCATGGATGCAAAGAAGGAAATGTATTAATCACATAACTGGATATTTCTAACTCTCGACCCAGAGGTTTTAGAGGAAATTCAGATGTCAACTTTAATTTTCTTGCTCACCTGAGCGTATTTTGTGGGGGCAGGCAGCGCGTTTCATGCTGTGTGATCAAAAACAAGGGTGTCGTCCCCACTTACTTTGACACTGCGACAAAAGCCTCTAGTTAATCAGATATCGGAAGTTAGGCCATGAATGCACTAATGGATTCCAATCCCATTCCAACTGGGCACCGAAGACTAGGCCTTTGAGAAAACAAGCCTGGCACCGCATTTCGCGACAGCTTATAGGCTATTAAAGGCCGAGACAACACCAACTTAACGTGATCAATTACTCAAAGTAGATTTAATACCACATTAACGGACTTGCAGCAGTTCTGTAACTGTTTCTAATGTTTCTAATGCAAACAGAGGCTGAAGCAATACAGAAACTGAAGCAACATAAGGCTTGCTACTGTAGTTATATGATGTTATATTATATACTGTAGTCTATATGATTTCTCAGTTTGGCCTTAATTTCCAGAAGCCGCGTAATAATATGACTTCAAATGATTTTGCATATAAAGTGTAAATATGACTCAGTGAGACTTTGATAGGCTTTTTTTTAACGTGTCAACATGTATCATTTAGTTAGCTACTAACATAACAAGTTATCGACTATGTTTAATAAGTCTCTGGGAAACGAATCATGAATGTTAATTTGAAATTTCCCCTTCCACAAAATACAATTGGACTGAATTTTAGCCAATTTCCATGAAGAAGAATTAACAAGAATTCAGCATGTAAACACATCTATTATTTTTTTGAATTTTGACTCAAGGCTACAATATGTTTTCTTCCCAGGTAAGGGCACAATGATTAGCACTGTTGCAATTGTTGTAAAAAGTTATGGTTGCACTTCAAGTGCAGTGATCCAGTTAACCACTAGAGGGCCCTAGAGTCCACTACACTAAAGTTTCCGGCGAAAAGCCCTCAAGCACCATTACAGCATATTATGCCAGTTTATAAGGGCAGAGGACTGCACTGACGAAAGACCCACTTTTGTTGAGTTCTAATCTATACCTTATAAGCTTTACCCTTCAGCTATTAAGTTTACAATGTCAGTTCAGTGGACAATAAATGTGTATTTTAACATTGATAACACATATTGAATAAAAATGATTAATAAAGCATATAATAACAAAATATCAATGGCAAATGTCACCTATGAGTAGCTTTATATTATTGTAATTATCAATGTTAATGGATTCTTTCAGGGGGGGTTTTTATATTAAAAAAATACAAGAAGTTTACACTGATTAATATGCATACCTAAGTAAATGTTTTGAGTTCAATAGCAATTAATATGAAAGGTCATTACAATAATAATAATGCTCTTTTAATAGGCTATATACGGCCCCACATTAAAGAGTAACTCTGTTACACTCAAAGGATAAGAGATCAGAGTGGCCATATGAACTCTCCACAGACTGAAGGTAACCAAGTCACAACATAGCACAAGACAACCAAAAGAAGAAAGTTAACACCGTACCTGTGACAGGCACTGGCACTTTGACACAATTGACAGATGACACTACAGCTCGAATGCACAGTGCCAACTGTTTGTTTTCTGGAGGAAGAATGATAGTCTGGAGCCGTCTTTCGAGGTTCCGGTTAGACAACCTAGTTCCGCCGAAGGGTGCTAAAACAAACAAAGATAATCTAGACAATTCTGTGCTTCAAACTTTGTGGCAACAGGTGGCGGGAGGCTTCAGAATGATAATGCCCCCATGCACAAAGCGAGGTCCATGAAGAAATGGCTTGTCTGGATAGCATGCACAGAGGCTAATGCCATATGGGAGCCAGACCTAATCACTCACTATGAGAGCCCAACTTCACGAAGGCTCTTGTGGTTGAAAAGAAAGGCTAGAAGAGGGGAGGTTGTTCTAGAAGCAAAGTGGAGGACCAACTCCATGTTAGTGGCATAAGCGCAGCTAGTTCAGGCAGGGCAATCGGGCAGCGCGCGTCATCCGCTCATGACCACACCTGTGTTAGCCAGCACAAGCCCATTGGGCCACGTCCGATAAGACAGGGAGAGCGGATACGCACGCACACACACACAATGGTTGTTGTATGATCAGTGCTGCTGCTGCCCTCCACCATCCCCTTCTCCCCCCATGCTGCCTGTATGTTCTGTCATTACAGGGATGATATCTCTATTGCTCCAGGGAGTGCTTCCCTTACATCATCCACTCTGCCAAAGTCATGTAATGCATGCCCATGTCATGTAACAATAAATGATCAAATCTAATATGTGATTGTCTTGACTGAGCTTGTTTTGGACTGATAAGTTTGAAAAGAAGTGTCCCTATTCTGAGATAGTGTCAAAAAACATGGCCATTTAATCTAAATCCTACTAGCCTAAATACTGTAGGATCCATGGGGGTATTATACAATATCCTTATAATAAGAAACAATACAGTATTGGGAATTTTGTCAGCAACTTGCCCTGTCTACAAAGACACTCCTCTACCACCGGGTGGCAGTATGGTACTTTTATAATAGATTAAAGTGATTGGAACTGTTGTCTTGACAATGACACAGTATCAACATCTTACACCATGTTACCATTAATGACCATAAGAGACAAATACAGTATCAGTGGTGTCTTGCAACTGTGGGAATAACTAACAGTCGAAACTCCAACCATTTCCCCCCTGTCCCCCAACTCAATAAGACTGGCTCTGCTACTGTTACTGCTAAGTAAACGTTAGCATGTTGAACATAAACAGCCCGTCCCTACGATATAAATGACCTAACTTACTACTTACAAAGTAACCAAACGCATCTGTTGCTTGTCAATAGTCAATAATTGAAATTGCTCTGACACGGCTGCTGAAATGGCATTGACTTTTGAGAATAGAAACTGCAGTTCTTATAAACGTATTTCATAAAAAAAGAAATAGCCCCACTCCCCATGGCATCAGCAGAAGGGCTTCATCCAGTAACTTGTCATTTTATGATTCCCATTGAGGCCATTATGCTTCTCTATAATCCAAATACCAACCAACTGGAAACTCATGAATATACTCTTTTTTGAGGTAATCAGCATGAACTCATCGATCACTTTGAGCTGCATCAAAATGACATTATCATATGTCGTCCGCGCAATCCGTGTTTTCCCGGGGAAAGTGTTATCATTGCCTGTTAAAATGAGGGAAATTATATCTGCTGAAAAAGAAATGTGGTGGGTGGAAGGGTAGAGGGAGGGGTGGCTGGTGGTGCACAGAGATGTGCCATCAAGTCTTTTATGCAAATAATATGCTGATATAATTGCTTCAATTTGATCACAGATGGGAATTGCTAAATATGATTACTGCGCAATCTTATGCTCAACTAAATCCACTCAAAAGTGATGTCTTTTCAAACTTTATGGCACATTGGGTTATCAAAGTTGCAATATGATTGCTTAACAGTAAACCAAATGTCTTATGCCTTTGTGGTCAAGTTTATTGTTTCAAAAGCATAGATTTAGCACATACAAGGACACAACGTCATTTTGCAAGGCCGGGAATCGAACCAGAAACCTTCTAATTACTAGCCCGATTCCCTAACCGCTCAGCTACCTGACTCCCTGACTGTTTACTCCATGCGAGACCTCAGTATCTCTTACGACGCTTGTGTCTGGAGACACGAGTGCAGCTCATCTGGAGGACAGTAGATGGAAGCAACCCTTTTACAATGTCCTTAACAAGATCACATTCAAACTCTGCATGCGAGATGTTCAGTTTCATTCATTACGCGCCGAGTCTAAGGGCTTGTGCTTATGCACGTTGCGACTGTCTCCACTCGTCGCCCTATCAGATCAAATTAGTCCTTCAGACTGATCTAGACAGAGAACGTCTGTTGTAAGGAGTTCGAATGTACAGACAAGAACAGGGAGGAAATAAATAAATGCCATGAGGCACATGTCTGAAAGGCAAACACTTCGAGCGTAATGCAAATGAGTGTTTCTGGGCTTTCACTTCAATTGGATTTCAAAATCAATGTAAGGGCAGCATAAGTTCTGTTGGCAGCCGGGTACGAGGGAGTCCGGAGAACAGTCATTTGCATAACCTCAAGCTGTCTGTCTCCCTCAACTCCCCCCACCACCACCTCACACACACCCGCACACACCCCCACTCCCGTCCACACACAGACAAGTAAAGCCTTTTTATACTTCTGTTTCATATTACAAACTGGATTTCAGAATTCAGAAATGATTAGATATCAAATCAAAATGTATTTGTATAGCGCAAGCATGTCACAGAGGGCTCTCTGTGGGAGAGAAGTTACATTCCTGCTTCTTATTATTGAATTGGGGGATACTTATACAACAAATACTGTCATTCACTCAGGTGTGTGTGTGAAACATTTTGTAGGTTTTTTGAAGGCACAATATGACCGTTTTTGCAAGGTAAAGACAGGCGTAGAGTAGACTAAATCAAAGCTACTGAAGAGAAATCCATTGAGACTCTAAATCACTCTGGTAGGCTACACTTAACACATGCTACAGTCATTTTGGTTTGGAAGTAATAACATGACAAACAACAGTATAGCCTACTCAGTGATTAGTGTGGTTTCTCCATCATTTAAAAGTACCATTTGTCTTAGACTCTTTCGATGTAGAGACCACATCCCAGTCTAACAACACTCCCTACTGCAGTTCATTTACTCCTCAAATGTCTCTCAATCACCCCTCGACCAATCACAACTGTCCCTGCCCCATGACATTCAAAATCCCATAATCCTCCCCCGGCGATTTGTTGTCTGCCTCACAGGTAAATGGAAAAACTCATTGCAATTCATCACAGCCAATGGAGACTTTGCAACCATATATCTTCAAGCAGTACAATACACCGGTGCCCTTTACCTCCTTATCAGTCTCCCAGATGGTGGGGAGACTTAGCCCCCGTCTCTGTACACCCCCGGCGTTCCCCTTGCTAATGGAGCTTTGGGATCTGCCACCCCCGGAAATGTGTGTGTTCCTCTCCATCAGGAACCCATAAAGCCCTGCGGAGGACTGTGATGAGCTCCGCGGGCTGCTCCCCGGCTCGTCACAAGTCGAAATCATATGCTCACACACTTCCGAATGATCCCACAATCCCCTTTTATTTTGCTGGAGCTCGCGGAGGCGCAGTGTGCATTGATGAAGGCAGTGTGTGTGAGAGTACACCTGCCTGAGTGTTGCCAGTTATCTCCTACATTCTCTAGGAAACATCTGCGTGTAGTCAGAGTGCAGTGTGTAGGTGGCTCGAATATCGAGTATGATGGTATGTTATGACAACAACCCACGATCAAGCCACCCTACTAAATCGTTTTGGGTTTGGTTTAGTGGGGTACTGAATACTTCCTTCACGGATGGGTTGTAAAGTTATTGCTTGAGTTCGATGTTTGAAGTCAGTAAGGTGAATCAAGGATGGTGTTTTTGTACCAACGGTAGACTTGTACAATGAGCTACAGTTAAGTGTCTTATGAGCGAGAGTGATATTCAACAAGTCTGAACATGAATCATACCCATTAGCTGTTATTCATTTGAAAAAAACTCTATGATTCCACCTTCTAAATCTGGACATTCACAAATCCAGATTCTGAAAATCGTTTTATGAGTATTTAATTCGACAATTAAGAAAATAATCAGATTTCATCACAGCACGGTCATCTTCAGTCCGTCAACATTCGCCTAGACTTTGAGATGTCCTTCACTTCTAAATAATTGACCAAGGTCTGTGGGTGAGAGCATTTTATTATGGATGAGGTAAAGAAACCTAGGTTCAAGAAAAACGCTGTTACTGTGCAGCAAAAAAAGATAACTAATGGCGTGCAGACATAGTGCCCATGACATATCAGACACTGTACAGTATACTGTAGGTGTCATTGGTCAAGACCTGTATCAATCCAAAAAGTCTAAAATATATAACATCTTTATAAATGTTTTACTCCATATCATTCCAGGTCTAAAACACACACACACACAAATTTACCTTATGTCAATATTGGCAGGAAATGTATGGTGCAGCACCAGATATTTTAGAGCAAGTTCTAAAAGGAAAAATCATTGGATTTTTTTTATTCCAACGTAGTGAGTTATGGTGTGTGAAAAGTTTAAAAAGAAAGGAAATTCCGATGCCCACCACAATCCCAACTCTACCAATAAACAAACAAGGTTCATTCCAGTACACAGCTGTTACACATGCACTGTAGTATGTTGCTTAACTATACAACTATAACATCAACTCAAAACACCTTGTGAATCAGTTGAGATAGGGTTGTGGTGGTCATTTTAATTACATTTTGACATTAAACATCATTTTTCATTAAGATAGAATAATAATCCTTGTACAGGCACCCCCAACAACCGTTCATAGACGAACACCATTTCAATAAAACTGCACAGAAGTTAGAAAAGTATTTTATTTGCTGTCTTTGACTAATGTGGTTTGGGTTAGTTGACTTGAAGCTAAACAACTTGTTGGGGGTCACATCTTCCCATTGTAAAGATACAATATTATCAACGATGCTTGTAAATAATTGAATGTCTTTTGCTATAAGGCATGATTATATCCTCAGAGTCTAAACGTCTGAGCTATGGGATGGTTATGATTGCTAAGTGTTTAGACAGAGAATCAGTCAGGGTTTGATTCATTCGCATAAGTGCATTTAGCATGTAATTGTATAGCTTTCTCTTCCTAATAGCTCTTAAAAAGTGTTCATGGTGACGATAATACTGTAATGCTTTGTACCTTACTGAAGAAACTGTCAGCCTTATGAATGTCATTTTTATGTTTATATCAAATATTATTGCTGATCAACCAAGTCTTCTTTCATCAGTAATGTGTGTAAGTTGTAACATTTGCAATTCTTCTAATCAAGAGCAAGATAGAATTTGTGTACATACTGTCTTTTGTCCTGAATTCTCGTTAGAAAGTCAGTCTGTAGAACTGCAGAGTGAAAAGAAAGTATCCACAGCGTTGAAGTTTCATTCACTACACTTACATCAGGGTTATAACCAATGATGCACTAATATTTAATGCAAGTTAGCAATGCTAAAGTTATGGCAGGTACCTCAAATGGAAGGGTGTTAATGGTGGCAAGGGTTGTCAATTTGTAGGAAAATTTGAAACATTTTAAAATTGAAACATTTAAAGGGAGTCTTCATGCGTATTCATGACAAAAACAAACACACTCAAAAATGTCCCTGCCAAGCAAAGCACTGGGATGAAGCAAACTAAGACATACGGAACCACAACGAAAAACTGTCTGCTTATATAATAACCAATTTGTCAAGAGCAGATGTTGTTTCAAGTTTGTTTTCAACTATCAGGCTACAGTTTTGGCCTCACCTGAGAGACCCTTTGGTCGAGTAGTGTCAGAACCTGAAGTGCGACCCATTTTGAATGCTCTCTCTCTGTAGTCCTGCCATGTCTGTAGTCTGTAGTCCTGCCATGTCATCTCTCGATCTTGATCCCTCTTTCTTTATGTCTCTCTTTTTCTCTCTCTCTTTCTCTTTCTCTCTCTCTCTCTCTCTCTCTCTCTCTCTCTCTCTCTTTCTCATCTCTCTCTCTCTCTCTCTCTCTCTCTCTCTCTCTCTCTTACATTTTCTAGGAATGAGTTTCACGATCAAGACAATTTCCTGAATCTCGCACGTTACTGTCTACATCTCCTTTGCCTCAGCATACCAGGTAATTAGAGTGTATAGGACACAGAATATTGGATCGGCCCCATGGGGATTTCTGCCTCACTTTCATTTTCTGTCAGCTACATTGGCAATTCTTCCCACATGTGTTGAGTTCTCCATAATCATCCTCCTTGTTGATTGTATTGGATGGGGCCAATAACCATTCTCAGCGCTTCATAAGATACAGTATGTTTTTAGAGGTGAAGGCTTCCCTGGGATTAAAATTGAGCAATTTGACATCATTTCCACAGAATCTGTATAGCTCGTGATTGCTAATTACACAGTTCCATGTTTCCCACTGACTTGATGTGGCGCTGTATCTCTTAATGACCCATTAATGTCAAACTATATGGATGTATCATGTACATCTAATTGTAGGAAACGAGGAGGATGAGTACCATGATTACTGAGTGTAATGGAAAACAAGTACATGTTCTTTTTGTTTAACATGATGCTGTTTGAAGCCCTGGAGTGGGGTGGGTGTGTTGTCTTCTTCATCTTTCAGCTGGCGTAGAGCAGCCGCAACCTCCACCTCAACAGGATTTGTTCAACATCTGAGCTTCAGACATCAAAAGCCCCGAGTCATAAACACAGATGTCCTTTCAGGCAGGGACACGGGAACTCATCTATTCATTTATTCATTCACTAACAGCATGACACGCAGGTGGATTGGTGGCGGGACTGTATCAAACCTCAGACAGCAGCGGGAAGCCCCCGTAAATCTGTACCTGGTTGAGCTGAGCTGGCGGATGCCGGTACGTGAAACAGAAGAATGGAGAATCCGAATCTTCTTTTTGTGTGGACCGCCGTTTCATCTCGAGATGAATCGGAACACTTTGAGCTGCTACGTTTGGGTAGCGACAGGTTTTTCGTTCTCATGCAGAATGGTGTTTATTTCCTCTGTGGGTTCCTATTCTGATAGGGTGTAAATGAGGAGGCTGCAGGTGGAATTGTAACAGATGGGACTGATGGGAGTTGGGTTTCAGTGTTCACTTGAAAAAGAGAACGGTTTCACAATGCAGCGAACGCAGTCCAGCCTGAAATGGCACACAGGGGGAGTGTTGCGTGTGAGTCAACAACTTTTGCTCATTACCAAGGGTGGCAAATCAAACTCCCTGTGGAGAGCCGGTTGATTCATCACATGCACATACTGCTTCTTTTATCATAATGACTTATTATTATGGATAATATCACTGATAATGGATCAGTAAAATGCATAAAAAACATCTATTCAATTCTTTCTTGACTGAATGAAAACATTTCAAGATCCCAGGCGGCACCTGAGTCATCATTGTTTGCAATTAGGGTTAGCTGTCCAGTTCTATATTGATTTCCCTGGATGCATGGACTCGAATATGAGACATAATATTAAATTTGCCGCTGAGCAGTTTCTTCACTGGCAATAAATCCTAATGCAAGCCCAACACTTAGATGGCTTTGTGGTTCTGTATGAGAAACTTAGACAGTCCATTAACTGACAATCCCGGGACTCACTCAAGGATGGCTTCCCATTAAAATAGAGAGCACTGAATTGGCAAAACCATATCAATAATTCTGCTGTACTCCCAAAAGGATTTCTGACCCCCCTTACACTCCATTTCATTTGCAGTTAATTTAGCCTTATCTCAATGGTATTATATGATAATTAAAACTGGATGAGGGTGGGGGGGGGTCGGTCAATCTAAGCAATTTTCTTCGATGCAGCTCAACAGATTGAAAAAGTAATTTTGGAGTTGAGTTGAATTAACCCTGAGCACACAATGGAAAGGAAATGGCAGAGTAGACAAAAGGAAAGAAAAGACGGCAATTGTTGGCATTTAACTTGTAATTAGTCACGGAGATAAATGTCACTTATCAAAGAAGAGGGTGAACCATCTTGGACACTTTCAAAACAGACTTTAGAGACAAATGATCTACTTCAGCTCAAAAGCAGCACATGTTCTGCACTAACTGAGTGCTGCAGTGAAAAACATGCAGTGGAACACATGTGAACACATTGCCCCCCCTCCTGCAGGCAATGTGAAGGACAGCTAAGCCCATTACACAGCCGAGTGGGGGCTGTCCATGGTCCTGCAAGTCACCCAGGGAGCTCACACTTATCTCGCCACCCACATCTATCCCAACACAATTACCTCCAGCCTGTCTCAGACAGAATATTGCCTTCTTCTCTCCACAGGGGAAACGTCGTTACATAGGATATATCTGTGGAGGGGATTGAATGAACTACTGACCATTGACAATAACGGAACTGGACACTGGGATTTTCACATCACCATTTTACATTCACTTGACATTCACTTTTTTGAGATGATTATTTAGAGCTCACATACTATGGTCTTGGTGTAGGGTTGTTGGAGGTCTTTGTCAAATGTTTATTTTGGGTCACCTCAATCGGAGATGTTAAGACATAAACATCAATGACGGTATCTGTGATTGTCCTGACAGTGAAACTGATTACAACTCTTATCAAAATGTTAATTTCAACTGTAAGTCATACTACAGTATATGAGGAACTACAAACTGACTGAAAGATTTATCAGAAGAGCACCGAGTTTAGCTCTCTAAAGTCATGAACTGTTTGATTTGGATGATGAAGTCACAGCAATAGAGCTGTGTTTCATAACTGTCAATAACTTATAGGGAACACAGAAATGCACTTTTCATCCATTTTATTCTAAAGCAACCAAAACAAAGGTACAAAAAGTAAAACGTACAATGTATGTATAATGTACATAACGAGTTGATGTTGAATTAAATTATTTGCTCACTTGACTTTTGTAAAAACTTGCCCTTAAGAAAGTAATTTAGAAGTCCAAACAGTTCATCACAGAAGCTGTGATAAACAATTTCAATAATTCACATGACTGTCAGAATAGTGCTATGATTGCACTGAGGACAGCTTGTGCTTCAATATCTGCAATTGGCTGCTCAGTAAATTAGCCTGATCCCTCACCGGCCAGCAGTTCACTTCTGTCGGCTGAGCTGAATTCAACTGGGACAGATTTAAAAGAATTGGCTCCTTGAGGTCGAGTCAAACTGGCACCAAACCAATTCTGCGTCCGATTTTATAATGAATTCCAAGGCGGTGGTCCTGAACTTAAGCAGTCTTTCACAGTGTACTTGAAACCTTTGTCTTTTTCAAATCTTTACGTCTTGACTGTGGACTCAATCTAATCAACATCAAATCCACATTCATCGTTTTCGCTCATGAAGTCGCCTCTGGCCATATGTCCCACAACTGCCAACTTCATACATCTGACACACCTTTATGTGTACTAACTGCCGTAAGCGCCCCCCCCCAGTCACATCCAAACTCCACTCCCTCCTCAGGTTAAGATGACTCCTGTGTATCGTCTGTAGACCCTGTGGGGCGGAGGAAAGGTAGGCTGGCTTAATACAACCAGCAGGAAGTTTGGAAACATCAGAAACAAACTCCCAGCAGGCATGAAGGGACAACAGGTAGACCCAGGTGTGACATGCATTCCAATTGGTCACCAGGGGGTCTATATTAGCATACACATGAACACAATGAAGGACCCATGAAGGTCAACTGCAAATGGCTGGGACCTCTTCACGGGTGGTGGCAGTTGCAGGCCCTAAGCTACTGACAGGGAGGCTAACACTGGGCAAAGTCAAAGCTCGGAACATTCTGGTTATGTGTATGCGCCAATGACTTGATGATACAGTTGCTCTGGTGATTCACGTCACTATCAATGCTCATGGTTTTCTGACGGTGGTGGATGTCGGAGGGACGTGCTCCAACCACCCACGGTTTCCTCACATTTGGAAACGAGGGAACAATCAAAAGTGGGTTTGATATGACGGTGTGAGTCCTCTTGGCGAGGTTGTTGAATAGAAGCCTGGCAGGTGGGTTTGAAATGTGCTGACAGAGGTCATGGTTCAGATCGGGAGAGGGTTAGTATAAGTGTGTGGAGACTGGAGAGCAGTGGCGTAGTTCATGCAGAAGCACATCTGCTCCAAAAATACATGTAATTGCTAGTCAGGTAGTCAGCTGAGTGAAATTGCTACTTAGCTCGGATTAGGTAGGAAAGTTGAATGTATGTACATTTAATTTCAGTTATGGTTTGGAATAAAAATTGTGGCTGTATTTATAATGATGTTGTTATTTATATAGTCAAATTCGGTTTGCACTGTTCAAACAGTACTGTATACTAGCCTATTCAAAGTTCTATTCAGTACTAGAATGCTTAGAGCAGTTGTCATGTAAAATCTAATTTCATCAACATTTGATAGAAATTGTCTTGCAGTAACCCTTTTTGGAAAACACTTGTGAAGCAAAATTGTGGTCAAAGGCTTGTGTTGTTTTTCCCCAACATGGACTCCCCTCAGGCTGTGTAGCCTCAACGCCGTGGTGAAAACAAAACAATAAAAAGGATTTACGGGTGTTAATGGACTCAACAACTCCTGGTGGCAGAGGATCCTAGGGTTTCCTTGCGCACCAGGAGCCAAGGCTTGTGCTAAACAAATAGTACACAGAAATGGTGTCGTTGCTCTCTTGTGTCTCACTGCTGGCTGTCGTCTATACGTTTTATCATCTATTTCATGTTACTCCCAATTCCCGTCACAACAGGGAGGCCCTTTCTCTCACCCAATATGTGAGAATAATCAGATAAAACATTATATTTACAGCCTAGTGGGTCCTTCATTGTTGAGGATTGTTGGATTGCCAAGGATCTTAATCGCCAACCAGGTTTGAATGAAAGTAAGCAATCAAGCACTACAAAAGATCAATAGAAACATAAAAAAGTGCAGACATACAGTATCTAGGTGCCATAAAGTACAGTATATGCCTTCTGAAAAGAAAAGTTTGAAAACTGGCTTTAAAAAACGTCTATTGACTGGGATGCTCTGAGTTGCTCTGGTAATGAGTTCCACAATCCTGGGGTGATGGAACATAAGCCCTTATCAAAGCTAGGTTTGTTCTGGGCCTGTGCAGGGGGAAACTATTGTTCAATAAGAGGCAGTGGGATGAGTTGAGAAAAGTAAATGGAAAATCATATAATATAAGCATGGCGTCCAATGAAATCAACTTTGCACACATGATAGGATATTGTGTGTCCTGTATTAAGTTTTGCATGCTTGGTTGGAAGGCCCGAAAGTCCCTAGTTTTCCCCCTAGCTTCATTCCTCTTTGCTTACAGAACGCAAGCTGCGATGACACTATGCCCTGTGTTTGCTACTTTGTGGTCCTATTGTTCAGGGACCTTGGCCAGTAGGAAAGTTAGTAGAAATTAATGTGCTTTCTCCCTCCAACCAAAAGCAGAAGACACTTCAGGTTATGGCACACAATAAAATACAGCGTCAGCAGCGACAGGGTCCCTTAACAATAGGATATAATTGCGAACACTGTGTATTGTGTATTTGCGGTCATGAGTTGCAGCATGGCTAACGTGAGGGTGAAAAATAGTGTATGAAGACAAATGTTCAGAATAGTCTAGCTCAAGTGATACCGAGACCTTAATGCAGGGGCATCGTTTTTTCTCCAAATGTTGATGAGAAAGCTTTTTTCAAAACTGAGGATGTGGCTTTTGAATCAGAGTTTCTTGATAAAAAAGTGGGGGGGGAAACATTTGCTGTTTTCACGTATTATGCTCCTGCCTAAATGACTCGTCTACATTACAACCCATGACACAAATGCAATTATTCGTCAGTGAAGTGAAACCACATAATAAAACAATGCATGCATTTATGATGAGTATTGAAGCACATTTCTGACATGGAATCATTCTCCTGAATAAGCACGGTGACGGCCTATAGCCTACTGACACGCAGATACATATTATTTCAATAGTGCCAAAGAGAATGCTGACTGAAAATTTTCCTGAGGTGGGGAAATCTTCTAGCCGACTTCTCACTTTTTCTTTCACTAGAGATATTTGACAGGCAAGTGAAGAGGTGTTATAGCGACATTGCAGTGCTTCTGAATCTAGTGGCTAGCTGTGAGCTCAGTGGTGAGTGTGTTAGCAAGTCTGTGAGATATCACCTAAGCCCTCCATCATGTTTTTTGACAGTTACATGTTGATATATGATCATCTGAACTCAAAAAACAAATGATTAATTGATGTGTTGACCGGGAAACTGAGGGGCCAGATCCAAATGCAATATATTCAGCCTTGGACTAGCTGCAGGAATGAAAGCATAGCCACCAACGTTGCTGCAACGTTGTGTGTCAGCTGAGGAGTTAACTTACCTGGGTATGTCACATGACCTGCTTTCTGGAATATCCCCATGAAGATCTTTAATTTGTTATTACTCTCCTCTTTTGATGTCGTAAGAGCAAATCTCTCTGCAAGTAAAAGTTTGTGGTGAATATGGCCCCTATTAATTTAACATTCTAACCACATCGACATACCATTTCGAACAAGCTTACTTTGAAATTACCATTCAATCCAAAGAGAAATGATTAACACTGCAGGTTTCATCTGAGATGAGCTCTCGATGTTCCCCACTAAAAAGAGTCTAGTAATATGGCAGTTAGAAATTGTGGCTCAGGGAGTAGAAACTGTTGTCCTTGACCCAAACAAAAAAAGTCCCTGAGACAATTTCAGGTTTTTCCTCAATGGCTCAGCAGTAAAAATGACCTGGGATTGTTCAAGCGACGTCACGGTCAGCAGAACATTTGGAATATCCCACATTGTTTATCTGCTGTGTGTCATATGAACTCGATGGAGTGTGAGAGGGCGCTAGCTCATGTGACTCCCATTTGACCAGCGAACATAGAGGAGTCATCCAACACAATAACACCTCTGCCAGTACCCTGCTGCTTGGAATTCACATAATTCCCCTTGCACTTAATTGCCATTAAGATGTGTCTCTGTTCAATATTTGTCCTCTGTGAAAACTCTATATTTACATTGTTTATTTACATAATGAGAGTCTGAAGGGACTTTTTCACTGTGACTGTTCATCTCTTGGTATTATCACCCAGATATGTGAACTGCTGAGTTGATCATAACAGCAGCAGATAATGAGGAAGAAATATGAGGAAGAAAAAAGCATAGAGAGTAGATCTTTAAGGCAGACATAGACTCAATGTAATCACGATTGACAGAATCCACCAGAGTGGAGTCTCTTTCATTGTCCTGCTTGGAATAAATATCCAGTTACAGGAGAGCTGGCTATCTTATGGCACTCAAAAAGATAAATATTTTATTTTCTTGAAGTGATTCAGAAAAAGCTTTCCCATTTATTTAAAGCCTTCTCTCAAGACATATCTGTCTCAACGACTTAAATAAAATAGATGTTGTTGAGAGTCTAAAGACCGAAAAAAGACTCTTCTCAGATACAAATAACAAAATTGAATTTCTTAGTACTTAAACGCTCACACAATTTTATCAAGGTTTTAGATTTTTGATGGTTTTCTACACAACAGTTCAGGTCAGTTAAAGGTCAAATAATGATATATATTGATTTGATAACCCCAGGGTATCATGCTTTGCTTAAATGCTCCAATTCAGACAAGAAGGGTGTGGGTCAGGTTATGTCACAGATAGCGAACAATCATTTGGAGCCCAGTTAAGTTGAAATAGCATTGACCTGACCACATATTGACTCTGGTCAGGTTGATTCTGATGCATATAATTTACATTTCAAACACCTTTATGTCCTGCTTTAAAAAATAAATATTTGGAGCTTTATTTATAGAGACAGGTAAGCAGTAAGAAAGAGAAGGTAAGACACAGTCCCCCTGCATCAAGGCCCCAGTCTTAGTGGTAGGTGCTACTTAGTGAGTTTGTTTTATGTCATTAGACAAAAATAAAACAGATCAGACAGATCCATTTTAATCAAACAGATAATGTGTTGATGAAAGTGATACCGTACCGAAGGACTGTTGAACAATTTTACCATTCATTTGGGGGGTAAAAACTCACTTTTATCTACGTTTTACAAGATTTAGTTCCCATCAGAGGATACAGTACTGTATGCACTTCTTTTGATGAACAATGCATCATATCGTAGAATTTCTCAGAAGTGTGTTATAGCAGAATAACTAATTCTCCATCTTACAGCTGTCAAAAGTTCCAGGTGAGACTCACTTTCATTTAGTTGATGCCCTAAATACCGATAAATTACAGATTTTCTTTCCTATTGTTCAGTACCTTCCAAGAAGCAAATAACTGAATGAAAATACGAAGTACTTAAACTCCCTTTCACAGTTTTGTTGTAAAGGGGCTTTGATAGTTACGTAGCAGTTCAGATCAGTTCAGGGTCGAACCATATCTCTGCTACGATAACCCCAAGGGATCATGCTTTGCTTACAAATGCTCCAATTCAGCGCAAATACTTGTAGGGTCATATGTCACAGATGGCAAAATCCTTTGGAGTTGAGCACAGCAAAAAAAGCATGGAACTGTAAAGATATTGATTCTCCATACAATTCACTCATAAAATGGTGTCTAAATAATACATAATAATACATAATAATACATTGTACAGCATGATTTTTTACATTTTTTGAATACTCTTTCCTCTTCGTTTTGGTCACAGCACAAAATTACATTTGGAGAACAAACACTTGACGTTTTGATGTAACTTTTCTTGAGAGATTTTGTACAAGGTTGAAAACCCTTCAGAGGTTTCAGTATATACATTGCTGAAAAGGTATTTGTCTTTTGTATAACTTTTTCATATTACAGCTATTGCTTAGCAACCCATACCCAACGAATGTACCACTTTCACTGGATAAAAAAGAGGTATCAATTCTCCACTTTGCTAAACTGGATTGCTTGAGCTAATATTGAGTTAGTAACAAACAAAGACACCCCAAGCACTTCCTAAAAGCTTTTATTGGACAAAACGACCCCGCTGGTCATTCAAAAAATCCAAAAGTGACCTTATAAAGAAAGCTGTGTTTTTGTTGAGAATGGATATCAGTGGAGCACAGAAGGCCACTCTGTGGTTTAAGAGTTTGAGATGCAAAAAGGCAATTGGCCATCCAAGATAGTACTGCTGTACCTGCAGCTTAACAGGTATTCAACTTTCCACCGCTCTAGTTTGCAGTATGTGGTAGTATGGTCAAATGATTTATCTTGCGTTAAATTTAGTTCGGTTTTTGTAGTTAACCTATCAAAAATATTGCACTGTATATTGCATTCTTAAATAAGAGTAGATGCTAAGAATTTTGTAAGCAAAACAAAATCCCTGATGCATCGTTAGCCTCTTGTGTTGAATGCAAGAAACATAGCAGTTCAAGGATTCTGTTCCACCTCATCCTTGCCCAGAGGGGCATTGGGGACTATTGGATTATCTCCTCGCAGTCAGCACTGACATCAAACCTGTTGTACTCAAAGGTCACAAACACCATGATTCCCACTCGGCCAGACTGATCCAGGGGGACTAAACCTTCGATGAACCTGTGGTGGCGCCTTGATCAATTTCACACCTCAACCACAGAGATGGTTGCCAACATGGAGACGCATCGAAAAGAAAGTATCTGTAACAACACGTCAGTGGGGATGGTCTAGACTAGCAGACAAGTAGGATAGGTCCCAATTGTCTAGGCTGGTAGATCAGACAGATTCATCTGGCTCATGAAAAGAAGCAAGATTGTCTTGAATACCAATCCAGTTACATTCTTTGCACATCTGAATATCCTTATCTTATTATTTAATATAAAAAATTGTCAAATAGATGAGATGTTATGTATAATCCATAGTAAACCACATCTCATCAATTTGACTATTTCACTATTCAATAATAAGATAAGAATATTTGTATGTAGATAAGCATTACACCTTTAAAGTATTGATCCTAGTGAGCTTCAGATCATGAATCTCCTGTGAAATTCTACATTTTAATGCACACTGATTGAATGCTCCTTACCTTTGCACTGACTTATTAACCCTCTCGTCCTACATTCCAGTTTGGCCATCTTGCCAGCCCTGATATCAGTATGCGGACTTCCAAATTCACAAGTAGCACACGTAAACAAATGCACTGTATTGATAGTATTTATGAACCTTGTGTGAGGCCCTAAAATCTTCTTCATACACTATACCCGCCGTCATTTCCCCAGTGAACAAACTTAAGCGGTGTTTTATCCCGTGATTCATGTTGGCAGTGCACGTTGCTTCTGCTGCTTTGAGTACCTTGTAGAACAGAACGTTTGTCCACTCTAGTACTGTGTGTCTTCACCACTCAGGGATGTGCAAACACATCGACCATCGTGAGCCACGGGACTCCTCCGCAGCTCCGACACCACGACCAAGCTTTACGTAACACATTGTCAGCCTTTATTTTGTATGACAGCCCCACATCTCAAGCATAAGTAAAACGCACCACTTTGCAAATGAAAGGCAAACAACAAAATAATTCCACAGCAATTGTCCAGGTGAGGTAGGAGTCTAAAAAGAAATACTTCATGTTTGATTTCAAAGAAATTGCCAGTGTCAAAAAAAGGAACCATCTCATTATATAAATAACTTAGTTAAACCGCACACCATGAAAAAAATGATATCAGCCCCTTAAACCGTTTCTTTTACCGTATCCCTCGGGTCCACTTGGGAGTCAATGAGCATGACAAGACAACACAGTAAACGGATGCATCAAGCTTAAGTCCCTTGTAAGTTTACATGAGTACAACAAGAGGAAAGCCGGAAGGACCACCTGCCGTCACCGTGGCTGAAAAGGCACGGCGTTGGAGTGTTGAACGTCATGACATTAAAGCATTGAGCAGCACTCTGCCGGGAGAACCTTTTCTCGCGTACACACTTCAATGGCAAATACAGAACGGAGGCTGGAAACAGCAATATGACCATGGACTCTCAGATTAGCCACATTTGGTGTGTGAATGTGCAGTTCAGTTTCAGATTTCACAAGGTTCTCAATTTGTCATCGTAACCTTCACACTGGGAGAACAAAGTCCCTCTGTATCTAAAATGACTTTTTCCACGACTTGCAAAGAATTTTATGGAAGGCTCGTCTGAAATCCTGGTTGAAGATGGTGTAAATAGCTGGATTGAGGGAGCTGTTGCAGTAACCAATCCAGAAAAAGAACTTGAATAGGGGATCGGGGAGTCTGCAGGAATCCCTGCATATTCCATACAGGCTGTAGCTGAAAAAGAAGGGGAACCAGCAGACTACAAACACCCCCATGACCACCGCCAGCACAAAGGTGAACCTCTTCTCCCTGGCCTGGGAAACCTTTTTCTGAGATATGGAGCTCCTCCTCCTTTTCTTTCTGGAGGCAAAGAGGTCCATGGATTTGTTACTGGCTCGTGAAATGCGGCTGGGGTGTTTGGAGAGGGAACGTTCCTTCCGGCTCGCCCGCTTGGCCCGTTTTGGGTTCCGATCTGGAGGTTTGTGACCTTTCCCCTCCGAAGAGGAGCTTTCCTCCTGGTCGTGCGTCTCCTCCATGGTCGTCGTGCGCATGCTGGGTGTAGGTGGGCATTGGCAGTGCCCATTCTCTCTGTCTTCATTGAGTCTGCTAAGGCCGTTCTCAGTCTGGGTAGATCCATCATGTGCTGGTTTTTTCTCTGACATGCCTCTGGTTCTAGTTTTGGCTACTTGGTATATTCTGATATACACCAATATCATGATTAGGCAAGGAGCAAAGAATGACGCAATGCTGGATGAGAGAATGTACCACGTGTCATCGTTGAGTTCACACTGTGGTTGAGAAGTGTTGTCCTTGTTGCTATCTATTGAAATCAGCGGGGGAGATGATATGAAGGCAGATATTAGCCATACTATGATGATAATACACTTCACTCGTTTCGGGGTCCGTTTGAGATTATACTCGACTGCTTGCGTTACGGACCAGTAGCGGTCCAAACTGATTGCGCATAGATGGACGATGGATGAAGTACAAAATAAGACGTCTAAAGCCAGGTAAATGCCACACCAAACTTTTCCAAAGTACCAGTAGCCCATAAGTTCGTTCGCCAATGAAAATGGCATCACCAAAGTGGCGACTAGAATGTCCGCTGTGGCTAACGATACCAAAAAGAGATTTTGGGGAGCTTTCAGTGCGCGGCTTGTTAACACTGCTATAACAACCAATACGTTCCCGACAATTGTGAACAATATTAGAAAACTTACGAGAGCAGCTAGTCCCGCTATAGTTGCCAATGAATATCCACTATCCAAAGACCAGGAGGAATTAAGATGGATAAACGGAAGCGCATCAATTCCACTGGAATTAAACCAATCCATGACGTCCCGTTGTATATGTTATTCCAGGATAGTATATTCAAGGACGAAAATACACTAATTTCATGTCTGTTTTGTTAACATTACATAAGGTCCATTAAAAATAGCAATTGGAAACATGAAAATACGCACATTGGTTGCAGAATGCGTCTCCCCACTTGAATGCCAAATCAATCTTCTTCGGGGATATAATCCCCAGATACATGTCTACTAAATTGACTTAACGAAGATATCAAGTCCGCTTTTAAAGCCTACATGCAGCTGGCATTGCATGAGAGTCGACCTCTCTCCGACGATTGCTGTCTCCCTTCAGCGCATCGCGTTCGCGCTCCTCACCAGAAAGCTGTCTCCGTTCCCATATGTGTTGTTCCCATAAAACTAACCGAACCCCGCCACGCCCCCGACAGAGTAGACACAATTATTTCCTGTAATCAATGTGGGAACTATATGGTCCCCCAGGAATTGCAGTGGTGAGTTTTTTCTGCATTTCGAAACTGTGGAGATAACGTTTTTAAAAGAATATGTCAACATAGAATGCACACCATTGTGCTAGGATGACTTTGCATCTTGCACGTGTGGCTCCGGAGGATTGCTGCATCACCAAGGAAGTTATTGACTTAGGAGCACAACAAATGTGTTGTTTTTGAAATATAAGTTATCAGGAAGACTTAATTAACTAATGTGTGTTTGTGTGTGTGAGACAGATGGAAGAAAGCAGTGTAATGACAAGAGTAGGGCTCTCAAATGGTCAGAAGCATGAAAAGACTAAGTGAAAAGAAAAACTAATGAACCCCAATAAGAACATATGGGTGTCAGATGGAGGAAGATAAAGATGGAGAGCCCTCCAGGCATGGCTTCAGCTCATAGAGTGAGCAAAGACTTGCGTTGCCAAAGACTAAAGGCTGTGTTTCCAACAAACTGCAGCAATAAAACATTTATTCTCCACTGTTTCCCTACAGCAAACAACCACATGCACCCACTCACATTCTCAACATCCCTGTCTTCCTTATTTGAAACACACACACACACACACACACACACACACACACCACACACACACACACACACACCACACACACACACACACACACACACACACACACACACACACACACACCACCACACCAACAGTCTATCAAGATAAGATGTCCAGCCTGAAGGGATTAGCCACCTGCCTTCAATGAAATCTAACAGAGCAGGAAGCTCAACTCTAAAATTGCGTATTTTCTTAACTGAAGATAATGCCAGTTAAATCTATGGTAGTTGCTTGCATTAAGTGCCCTTTCGAGGAGTGGAAGTTCCGAGTACAGCAGCAGGCTAACAATCAGTGCTTTGAGGTGAACGTGATCTCCATGCTGACAGGTGGCCTCGTGAGACCTTTATGTTACCACTCGGTACTGCACTATTCATGATGCAAACACGGTGTACGGTCAAGACCAGTGTGTTTTGACACCTTAATATCCAATTAGAACAATTAGTCAGCAACTATTCCTTTTTGTAGCCTAATTGATTTGGGCACACTGTTTGAGTGCATGTGGGTGTTTTGCCGAGGAAGGTTTCTATGTTGTTGTAGTCTTGTTGCCACGGAAATGCTTCAAGACAAGTGTACTCTGAGCCACTGGAATTTCGACTGAAGGCTTTACTTCAACAACTGAGTACTGCTTGAGCCTGTTCACGTTTTGGTGCTCTAGAAATATGTCTAGTCAGTCCATGAACTGTTATTGAACTTTCACACCTGGCTTGTGATAAGCTACTGATTTCCTGGCTTCAATATTTAACTTTACTGCAACCAATAAATTGCTTGCACTGAGCAATACATTTTATTAAATTTTCTGGGAGCGCAAACTTATAACAAAATCCATGCACATGTACACAGTGTTTCTTCACAGACCAAAAAAAAACCTAAATGCTTCAGTTTGTCAGGCAGTCATCACATCAATGAATAATTTAGAGATCTGTCAATGTTCTTTCTTAATTATTAATTGTGTCACTTTCCAGATGTTTCACTAACAATGAGTTGGCATGTGAAGCTTAAAGGAATTGTACCACCTGGGGTTTCTGACACCAGCATAAAATGACCTCTCTTGTCAAAATAAGTGTTTCATGTCTTGATGGTTACATTATAGTGTTTGTGGAACGTATCATTTATTGAAGTTCATGCTCATTGAAGTTGTTTAGGTTGGTTGAGGGGCAGTTTTATGGGCGTATGTGAAGCCCTCTGTGACATGCTTGCGTGTGTACAAATACATTTTGATTTGATTGATTTGATTTGTTTCTATATGAGATAAGGGATTGTAAGGTATAACAATGTTTTCTAATGACTTACTGTAAAATCCAATTATGGTTGTGCTTATATGAAGGTACAGTTCTAATGATAACCTGGCAATGAATGTTTTTTCATGCTGTTGATAACATTGCCTGCATAGTAGAAAACCAAAGCCATTTAAAACAACTTTAATGTCCTTTTTTGCACTAGGTGTGCATGTAAGAGTGTTAGGGAAGGTTCTGGAGGAGAGGGAGGGGGGGCAGGGAAGGCCAATGACCCTGTGACAACAAGGTTGGTCCCCCTTTTGGCCCCCCTAAATGTAGAGTCTGAATAATTATAAACATGGTCTTTTGCCTGTTAATTCCTCCAATGCAGTGAAGAAAACTACATGACAACAACAATGTTTAATCATTATTGTCACCCCCATTTGAAATGGTCTAGAACCTCCCCGGGAGTGTTCATGCATTTGCGTATTGTGCTCGTGCCAGATACACACGTAGAGATCCCCAAAGACTTGATTTAATCATGATTATATGTATTGCCACTTTTATCAGGCCATCCACAAGATGTAGCTCAATGAAGTCATACAGAGTGACATGATGTTCCATTTGATTACGCTCACGCTCACCTTCACACTAAAAAGAAAAACGGATAGCGCTGCCATTAACATGCAAGGAGGGTGGCAGCACACACGCAGCTTGTGAGAATTGTCTTCCCCGGCAGCCCCCAGAACGAAGGGAAAGAGATTTCACTTGAAACGAGAAGGACTAGCTTCCTGTGACGAGTCGCGCGGCGACGGTAATGCCATTACAACATGGTGTGATTCCGCAGACGCGGAACCAACTGGGCCCGAGCAGCCATTCAAGGGGAACCAAAAGAACAAATGGTGTTATAACGCTGCCACGGATATGTCACGAGCATACTGTTAAATGCGTGTCGAAATCCAATCTTGAAGAATGAGGAGGAATGCTGAGGGCGGTGGATTTAAGCCCTGTGGTAAAGCCTATGATTATTCAGTTACTAGTACTCATCAACTGATGACCATGGTGAATCATTAAAAAAAAATCGTTTTTCATACCACATTTTTTAAACCAACAGTAGGGGCTTCTTCTTCATGCAAAAAATCCATAGTTGCCAGAGGGCCTTGATCAAACACTTGAAGAAACAATGCCAAGGTCCTGGCTCCTAGAGTACTATACAATACAATATTATCCAATAAGTGCATTCATCGCTTAGCAAGATGTTTCTTTCCTAACTATTGACATGAGCCTCATGTCTATATTTTATTTCGGCTCCAACGGATTCTTCTACAAAGCAAGACGCCTGATTCTGACAATGTCGGGGGCCTGCCTTGCATCTCACTGTCTAACTGTCTCCTAATCACAGTTAACTTTAGTACCTCATTTGACGTCTGCAAGTGAGGCTTTGAAATGTGTTTAGAGTGATCAAACGAGCCTTGAGAGCGTTAGGACTGGCACGAGCATCTCTGTGCGATACTATTTAATTGGCCAACCAGAGCCAGTCATTGCCACAATCCCTGTAGTCTGACTCACTCTCCCATGCTTGTCGTGTTTAATGGCATCATTTGTCATAGCTTGTCCTCTGTCATCCCAACAATGCCAACCTGTCAGGATAATGATCATTGTGAAGGTAATGCTGTGCCGATGATGACACAGAAGTTGGGCGAACATGGCTAGGGGCAGGGTGACGTCCAACTGATGGGGTCGTTTTATGCGCACCTTAGGTGACCTCATTAGAGTCCGTCATGTGACACTTTCACAGCAGCAGCTGCTTTGAGATTAGCGACCTCAAGGTGCTGATTAAAAACTGACTTGGGACTGCTTTGTCATTGGAGGGCTGCGGTTGTTAGCTCCTATCCGCTTCAATACTGAGTTATTTACAGTGTTAAGACTGCCTTTGAGGTATATAGGTGTTCCTAAAACTTCCCTGAGATTGAACTGTGACTGACCTTTGGCTCCTCTCCGCAATTGTGCTGAAGTACTGGGGTGAAGAAAATCTTTGCTGTAACAGATGGAGTAGCCTACTGTGGTAAGTACTAAAATAGTTGGACTCCTGGTGGGTTGTTACATTTACATTTATTCATTTAGCCGACACTTTTATTCAAAGCGACTTCCAAGAGAGAGCTTTACAAAAAGTGCATGGGTCAATGGTCATAAACAATGAGATAGCCCCAAAACATCGTGGGCAGCCAAAACATGAAGCATACATTGTGAAAAAGTAAGTGCCAATGAGTAGAACCAGAAGAGCATGTAGTTAAACAGATTACAATTAAACAATATGATCCTCGAGAGTGCTAGAGTGTACTAGAGTGAAAAGCAAGGAACAAAAATATAATTCACAGCGAGTACAGATATTTAAATCAACAAGAGCAACACGTCCCTCAATAATTGTCATTGTGTCCCTGGAGGAAATAAACTATCATCTGATCCAACAATATTTCTTAAATGCTGGTGTACTCCCATCAACTGGTTGTTGTTATGTTGTCGTAATTTAAATTCATACCTCAAGTAGACATTTACCTTGATAAACAAAAGACAGTCAGAAAACAACATTTTGTCAAATTCCTGTTGTGGCAATGACTTTGTTAAAGGACTAATGGCCTGAAGAAATTAATATACATATACATGTTACTGGGCATACCTGTACACTCAACCCACACACATTTACCACAAATTCACTAGTTTCCACAGTATTTCCACAGTATTTGTGTTGCCTTATAATTTAGCAGAAAAGCCCGATGCTCTGTGCAAAGCTTTCAAGATTGATGTCGACACATAGCAATTCCAACAGACAATAGACACACCTGGCACCATCTTGTGCCAAGTCAAATTAATCAAGGTATCATTAGGCAACTGGGTCGGACCGACTTTCAACGTGTTCTCAAAGGATATCTCCCTACACAGTTTCACGCAGGAAGACTCAAGCGGTATCATGAATATTTATCCACAAAATACAGACACTTCATCTTTTGGCGGTATGGTTTCGTTTCACAATGGCCCTCTGCCAGGGAAACTTACCCTGTGACTTTGTCACGACGTCAATGGCAGAGGGCTACGACGTCCATCATTCACCCTGACAGCTAGAGCAAAGACAGAACCGAGGGTGGATGCTAGGGTGGTGGAGACAACAGCGAGAAAACAATGCACATGGGTAAAATGCTGACTTAGCAGGTCTGTCGGCATTATCAAAACACCGCCCTGTTAATGCTGATTATGTGCTGAGCATGACAGTGGTGTTGCCAACCAATACAAAATGCACCCTGGAGTCTCCCACCTGAGCCAGCTTTGCCTGTTTGCATGGGAGTTGCACTACTTGATTAAATGGTGTATACTATATCAAGCACCGAAGCACAGACATTTTTATTATTTTGGTTCTGTAGTCATAGCAGGGTGAAACGTAATTACACAGTCCCCTTTTTTGTGTACTGAAAATCCTTGGGCTGTTATCAAAGTACTATTTTTATGGGACATTTAAAAGTCAGTGGTTGTTCTTCTGGCACTATGTTTGAGGTCATTATCCTTCTGACATTTGATGCATTTAGAATGTTCTTTTTGTAGAAATCAATTTTTGGTATAACTGATGTAATCAGTTCTATCATCCGGGATAATAAACAAGTCTGAGTGACTTTCACATATGTCCAAGTCTTACCACTACCTCTACCATGTTTCACAGATGAAGGTATTGTTTGGCCCATGACCACTTCCTGTCTTCCCCTAGACTTTCCTGTTTCCATTCCTCTATTACAGGATAACCTTTGTCTCGTCTGTCTTTAATGCTGTGTAACAGAGCCCTCCAGGTTTTTAGTATAATTTCTTCATATTGGAACTTGTCGGCAGAACCGACCCAAAATAACAAAACATGGGTACCCTACCGAAAGTTTTTTAGTGCTGACCATACAGTATGTGCACACTGTAGAAACATTTAGCATCCCACAATTACGTGTAACATCCAATCCAACTTTTTGGATGTGCACAGACAACTAGTATGAGTTAGGAGGGTTTCTGCTCCAGCGCTTTAACACTGACCTCAGGGAGACCCCAACACAAAACGTTCCCTCGTTATGGCTCCCCCTTTCTTCCCCGCTATCTAATGATGTTCGGGTGTTATGAAACAAATGAATAATTGAGAAGCAGTACAAGAGTACTGTAGACTGCGGCCTCATCATGGACCCAGTCATAATGATCAATGAGGCGACTGCCCAGCAGCCAATAAAGCTGATGAACAATGCATGAGTTTTATGCATTGAAGTATAAAGCAGCGCTTGCTCCAGTGGCGTACCATGACCAAGTCTAACAGGCCAGATGGAAAACACATAGTGGCGTCAGCCAAGTGATCAAGTTGTAAGGCCACACATTACTACCAATAAGAATCATTTACTTACAATAACTAGAGAATAAGGCATTGGCGCGAACAGAAGCCGAGGGCTGCTCGGATGGGAAGTCGGAGGATTGGTATTTTCTCTCTCAGACTATCCTTGTGCCACTTGATGTCGATCATGGATTGATTTATGGTTATGGTGGATCTGCGATCATGATTATTGTCTATCTGTAAATGCCATATCCTGAGCACAGTCATAGAAACTCAAGTCAAAAGCATTCAACTGTAAACAGAAAATAACAGAGAATTTTACTCCTGATTGAAATCTTTATGGAAATGTAGTTGTATATTCAATACTCATCAATCAATGTCTTCCAAATTGACGTAGTCTACATGTATAATTTATGCCTTATTTCATGCAGCCAAGGCAAGTTCATTACTAATCAATAATAAATTGTGTGCCATACAATCATAATGGCATATTGTATACAGTGTTTACAGTGTAGACACTTGCAGTGCCTCTGTTGTTGGGTGCTGGGTATTGACGACTGTATTACAATTTGAAGTTACTTTGACAACCAGCACAGCTGAATCACCAAACCTCGAGGTAGGCATGGAAGCCCCATATACTTTATATCGGCAATGTTGATATATAACAAATCACTCGATATCACAAGGACGTAATACAGCCTTGTCGACTAAATCATTCGTATTTCTTCATTAAATGATTTAAAGGAAAGCGATTGTATAGTGTGCTGAATTCAAAATCCGTCAAACTATGGGAAGATATATTTGTTAATGTGATTGATTATCCGACATTCATTAATATTGTAGTTTCATTCCACGGAGGAAACTTCTGGATACACCTAATCAACAGAAGACTACTGGAGGTAATCATCACCATGATTGTCATATTAATAATAATTAAGTAATGGCTTGTGAGATAGAGGTGAGGGCATGAGTTATAGATTCCAGTTATTATCCACACACCCAGGTGTGCTGATGGAACACCATTCCTTACTTATTGTAGTGTCATACAGTCTTTCTTGTCTAATGTCTATATGTTGCTTTTGCTGATTTGTGTTCTAACTTCTCCAAAAAGGACTTAGAAGAACCGAGTGGAAATGACCGAGGTGAGGTGGGAGCATTTAGCAAACAGCTGTTTCAAATACACAACTGAATATACCGGGTATCATGTCATATTTCAAGTAATATTGTTTCTAGCAGCTTTATATAATCACAACCGAGTTTGACATTCAATGACATTCTGATTTGAAATCAGTTTTTAGTGGTTTTCTATTTTTACTCTTGTGTTTGAACATATCCTCACAAGTGACTGTTTTATCAGGCACCAACAATGGCAAATGAGAATCAGATCTCTTTGTTTCATTATCCCACTGATGCAGTCTCCTCCTTTGTAATGCAAAATCTCTAATACAAAATTTGAAAGGTCTATTAAAACACAAATTTGATGTCAATAGATCTCTTTAGATAGACAATTAGAACTCGGGTTTTTTTTAATCCAAATAGCAAATAGCTGTTGTGCTATTCATTCATCCTCAATTGTTTTGAAGTAGATCAGTTCCAGTCGGTTAAGCAATGATTATTTGATGTATACATATTCCTGGCCCTGTTATTCTAGCAATAGAACAAGCAGACTATTCATGTTTCTCATTCATCCAACGGATACAATATGTCCCCTCTTGATGTTGTCCTGGGGTAATGATGTATGTGTAACTTGTGATCGTCTAATTAGCAATTTTACAGACCCTTGGGATGTGTGTCCTGTAACAACTCTAACGTGAAAGAGCTTTCTATGTAAACGTCAACTCGTATATCCCAGCAAACTGTCTGTGTACCAATTTAACTGTTGACTAGCCCTGACATGCAGGACTCGGACCTGTGTCTTCATAGATGGTGAGTCCCATAATGCAACACAAGGAGTTTTCGTGTTTAGTTAAAAAGACACACTTTTTCAAACAGTATAAAAAATATACAAGAGTTTACAAGAACTTATAACTGGAGATGTGTTTATAGATGCATGTTTATTTCTGTGGCGTGGGCATCTTGGTCAAAAATGATGTAAGATATGTAAGTCTTAATAACAAGCATTCATTGTTATGTATCTGTTGTATGGCTTCAGCCACCGCAAGGATAGGTGTAGGGGACATGAGGCGCTTGCTTAACATATCCTTACCCCCTCTCTCAACTTTTTGAAGAAACTATAAACAAGACGTCATGAATAATTGATCAGACACTTTTTTCCCAGGGTGACTATGCAGCGTCTGCCTAACCTTCTGAAACATTTAAGTCACTCATCTTCAGCCAAAACAGCAGGGATCCTAAAAAGAAAGGTGTAGCTATACAGAACATTGCTGCTTTCAGGAGGCAATATGCAATTAAAATCTAAGAGAATAATGATGCGTGAACTCAACCCGACAAGGGTGGGAGGGAAGCAGCTCGGACCGCGCAGGAAACGACAACAAACACTTTTGAAAGGTTGCCGGTGAGTGGTTTCAGAGAACGGTGTGGGGACGATTCAAAACCTAGCAACTGAGCAGCAGTTGAGAATTGTGAGGGGCACTTTGCTGATGGGCAGAAGAAAAGGATACACTCTCAACATCTGTCATTATGCAACAATTAGTTCCGGCCGAGTGATTGTATAGAACAAGAGGCATTCCATAAGGGCTGATAACAGCACTGAGACCTTGATATTTATGTGTGTTACTCTGCTTGCATTCACAATCGTTATCCATCCATCAAGCTGGTAACCCATCAGAATCTAACAAGCCAACAAAGAGACTGTCAGCAGAGTCTTGTTTTACTGGTTGCATAATAAATGGAAACATACAAACACATTTGTCGAAAGTTTTATAGTATGATTTGCATTTGCCATTGTTTTAGGTTTTTGTTAAGTTCAGCCACATTTTATTATTCAGTTCATGGAAAGATTAAATACAATTTTACCATAGATTTAGTGACTAATGAATAACATGTTTACTGTCTTCAGACTCTTTATTTAGTAGTCCGCCTAACATGTCTATGCATAATGGATGAAAACATTTGCATCTTTGGGGAAACTTTGAACCCCGCTTTAGATGTCATTTGGTTCTGAGATTAAATGACATGCCCTTGACTTTTACATGAACTTGCACATATTTCCATTCATCAACCTGCCTGCATTTGCTCTTTAAACACACCCTTGAGATGGGCAATTTATGTGATAAAATATGCCAAAAGTATGCTGCATACGTCCATGCATTTGAATAAATGTAATAAAAATAACCCACTAGATAATAATCAAGACAACTACAGCAGCTGCCAAACAGTGGAGATGTGGAGAGTCAGTCACCTTGACCATTGGTGTTCTAATACATTCCAATCCAGACTCTGTTCCAAACACCATCAACTCAATGGAGCCGAAGGCCAACTTAAGGAGGACTATACAACCATTCACAGACAGCTTTTACTCAACTGCCTCTATTTAAGGGTGCTTGATGACCTGCTTCAATGATCTTCAGTGATGATGCACATTCATTGAAAATAGGAACATACTGTATGTGTACTTGAAATAAGTATCATAATGACTTTGTACTGCGTAAATAGTTCCTGGTGCACTTCTAAAATATCACCCTAAGTCAGAGACTTGAGTATTGACTGATTCCACCAAAATACTGAATGGTTGCATGAGTTGAGAGCAGAATGTTGAATGAATAGCGCTTAAAAACACTCTACAAGGCTCTAGAAGTGGTCCCAGAACTGTTAAAGTATCCTGCTTGGTCCAAGTACCTAAGAAAGACCATCTATCGCCGTGGATGACTACAGCATGTAGAATCTGAATGGGGTCGGCTTGGCTCTCAGAGACCAAGTGAGGACTGAATGTGACACCTGGGTATCGGACACACAGGTCCCATACTGTGAGGATCCTATTCTTTGATTTCAACAGTGCTTTCAATACCATACAGTCCGTGCTTTTTGGAAACAAGCTGTACTTAGGAGTGCACATGGAGTGGAAAGGTCTGAAAACCCAGTCACCAATTCTTCTAAAGGAGTTTCAGATCCTTTGAAGTATGTGGAATGATGAACATGTTCTACCAGTCTGTTGTTGAGAGTTCCGGTCTTCTGTACAGCTGTGTGCTGGAGCAGAAACATGAAAGCAGAGGAGGCCGTTCACAAGACGCATCAGTCTTTTGGAGGCGCAGAGCACTCTGTAGCCGGTGACGTGATAGAAATTGGCTTTTCGCTCACTGCGAGGAAAGGTGCAGAGCAGGGTGCAGACACGTGGTGCAGAGGCAAAGCGCAGCACATGTATACGTCATCTTTAAGTGCGCAAGATATAGCTATTAACTATGTTTCTAGGCAACAAGGACACTACCGGAATATCTGAAGAATATTGCAAACAGGTTTTATGTATGATTCATTTGAGTTTTATTTAAAAGAAGGCCCTGGCAGTTGCCATTCAGATCAGAATGCCCCAAATGATTGATGACATTTTGCAATGCATTGCTCTTCCTGCCAAGCTCATAAGTTTAACAGAAGTTAAAATTACATAACAGTTTTATACAGTTCAGGGAACTCTGAAACATTGATTATTATATACTGAGTCACATAGCCTACAGTTGTTTTCTCATTGGTTGCGTTTTGAAGGTCAGCAGCAACCAAGGTCAAAGTTTAAAAAAATGAACTTTAAGCGCTCGGTGGAAAAATGTGAATGACGCTCTCACCAAGAGAGCTGTTCCACAGAGTTGGGCGCCTACACTCTCTCCATCCATAGAAAAACAACGTCAGGGCCAACTCTGAGAGCAGTTTAACACTGATCATGTGTTACCGGCTTGACCTACCTTGTGGTGAGATTTTGAACATTTAGCTTGTTGCTCTCACACCTGCTGTGCTGCATCATTACAGTTGTATTAACCCCCCGCCGAAATGGATAGTAGACAATTTAATGATAAAGAAATGAATTGTTGTACAAAGCGGAGACATTACAACAGATTCAGTTCAAACACTTTTTGTAGTCCTTCTTATCACAGTGCAGCGGGCTGAATGCAACTGACAAACGGCATACATCAGCGCATCTTAAGTAGTGATGTGTAAATGAAATAATGAGTCATGGCCATCACTCGTGCTTCTCTACAACTATCTCTGCACCGTGGGGGTGAGTCATGTGCCTATGTGAATTATTTTATCAAATGTGAGTGAGTGTGTGTGAGTGTGTGTGTGAGTGTGTGTGTGAGTGTGTGAGTGAGTGTGTGAGTGTGTGTGTGTGTGTGAGTCTGTGTGTGTGTGCCAACCAGGCAAAAACAAACCCGCTCCTGTCACCCATTTTCAGAGCCAACATGCGAGTCCTTATCAAGTTGAGTTCCCTCTTTGACAATAGCTCACACAGGTAATGATAAAACACTCTGAAAGTGAAGGTTAATAGATCTTCCAGTCTGTTGCCTGGCGCCTGCATTAGCGACCGCGCTCCATTTGCGGTTACAGACTTCAACTAAATTAGACTTTGATTGCTATTGCGTCACTGAAAATTACAAGTATATATTGGGTTTTAAAGGGTCTTTTAATTGGCTTCGAGTGGCACATAAATGATTGTGGTCAATGAGTTCTTCCATGAATCGTATTTATTGCAAATCATATCAACAACCATTAAAGGCTGAGATTGTCTTCCCACCACCGCCCAATGGCGCCAGGAAGGAAACAGTTGTATCCCAACTCAAGACATTGAAAAGACGTTAATGTCACTTTTGAATTCAACCAACCAATGTCATCATAAACAAAAGGTTCAGTATAGCACCAAGCCAGTAGGACAACAACAGACAAACTTCTAACTGCAAAGTTAAACATATTTTTGAACTGTATACCCGCTCTGTGTGTCAAGGTGGAAATATCTAAAGTATGTGTTGTAGGAAATCCAGTTAATAGCCTACTAATTTACATAATGCTAATGATTAGGCTCCTACTCCGCAATTTCTGGAGAACTGATTGTCAGAATTGCACGTTTCTCAGAACCTCTTCTAAATCCTGTCAAATAGAAGAAGGAAAAAAGGGCCTAAAAAGGGCATACCCAAAGGAAATTGAAAGCTGTTCTTGAACCATTTGGAGTAAATGCATGATTGTGGTGTCTTTTGAAAGGTGACTGAAGTTATTTCCCCTGTTGTCAGGACCCCTGTATGTCCTACTGGTGTTGAGTAATAGAAGCTTGAACACAAGTTTTTATTTCCGCCTGGATTTTGTTTTGCCTCAAGCCATGCCCAGAGGTGGTAGGTATTAGCTGGAAGACAAAATTGGACCACAGCATGAAGCCTTACCTAATTCAAGTCAAAAGTCAAATATAATATAATTTTCTTTGCATTTTCTTTTGGAGACTCCAAAAGGACCCTTGGTAACTAAGGTAAAATACTTAGGATAAAAAGGTATATTACATTTCATAATTGTTGTCTCTAATGAAAGGTGGTACTTAGAACTATCATATATTATAGCTAAATCCCCCATTAGTATTGCTGAAACACAAAAACTGAAGCATGAACAGATTGGAGTGCTTTATCTGATTCACCAGGATTGACGCAGAAAAAACCCTGCCTCTGTCAGTCATTTTGCACCTGGACTTTACTTTGAAAGTTCCAAAGTTACCCCTAAGGTTGCCAATTGGCGACAGCTGAATTTAATTGGCTATAAGGCTAACAAGCACATTTGTGATTCAGTTTTGTACCAAAGAAAGAGTGTGTGTGTGTGTGTGTGTGTGTATACATAATGTATGGCATGTGTAGCAGTCTGAAAATATTATTTTGGTGGGGGGCGATTTAGACAATTTATTGAATCATCATTCATTGAATCGCAACCTGGTTAAATCATAATTTATTATATGGGCCTTTCAAGAGAGATAAAACATTTTTTTAAATAGTCTTTGCAGAGACTGAATTCAATTTACTGTATGATATAATGTGAAAGAATACCATTCCATTTTGAGATGAACTACTTGGCTTGGCATGAATAACTATGGCAACTGTGGGCATAAATCTCCATGACAACTAAATCAATCAAGACCCAAGGGCAATCAAACAACTTAACTTTAGGTGATTGACTCCTGTGAGCATTGGTCACACTCCGTTTCTACAGAAATTGAGGCACCTACCTTTCTTTGCTTATCTGAAACTTTTGTCTGACATATCTATTCAGTGGTTAATTTAAACCGGTTTGCAATGATGGCGTGGTATAACACATTGGTGAAACTGTGGCACAATGTCTCGCACTGCCACATTGCAACAAGAATGTCCTGGGTTCGATGTTGGCTTGGAGCCTGTCAGTGCTCAGGCAGGCTGTCTCTCAGGTTTGCATGTTCTCTCTGTGCTCAAGTGTGTTCCATCCACAAAAAAACGAAACAATATAA
This sequence comes from Mallotus villosus, assembly GCA_903064625.1. Classification (NCBI taxonomy): domain Eukaryota; kingdom Metazoa; phylum Chordata; class Actinopteri; order Osmeriformes; family Salangidae; genus Mallotus; species Mallotus villosus. The sequence continues at coordinate 199,214 of CAEFZP010000342.1, forward strand.
AAACATACAGAGCAGATTGTTCTCCAAGTCAAGACATGGGTAAGCACTTGGACTTGGCCCCTGGGCGCTGATGTGGCAGCCCTGGGAGAATTGACAGCAACATGGCTTGCAGGCAGAGTTGAGTTTCTACCGTCGATACCCTGGCGTGTGTGTGTGTGTTTTGCTGCTCCCCTTACACGTGTGTGTGTGTGTGTGTGTGTGTGTATGCGTGTGTGTGTGCATGTGTGTGTGTGTGTTCAAGATTTTGGGATGAATAAAAGATTCTTCCTATTCTTCACAAAAGTGTTACACATGTTTTATATTCCTGGACTCAGTATTAAGGCCCATTGCACAATTCAAACCCCAAACGATTTATTCATGTATAAATAACTGGTTACAGATCCTAAAGTATGATATAAGCTCATTAACGCATGCTCTTCCACACGACACATCACCAGTTATTCCATACAATATGTTCTTTACATGAGCTTGACTAATCATGTTCTAACTGAATCATGTCATGTGCATCTCATGATACGGATTTGAAAGTAAAAAGTCTCTCATTGAGCAAAAATGCCATGAATTCCGAAGTGCTTATGCCCTTTATAAGGCCACACAAGATGCACAGAAGGCTCTGGGCCTATTCTGGGGCAGCTTCGGGGCATGGGCCTTAATTGAAAGAGACAGGGGAACAGGGGAGGACATGAGAGGGTCGGGTACCTTCTCTCTTTCAGCCGATCAGACAGGGGATAAATGTCAAGCTATGAAAAGGCCAGGCCCAGCACAAGAATTGAGAGTTGTTGACTCTGGAATCTGCTAACATACGGACTCCCAGCTGAATTTTGGTCCAAATACAGAGATGCCCTAGGTAGCTCATCTCAAAGTTGTGAAGATGGACCAGTGGTGTTTGAAGACACATTGGTTTTCACTGTATAATATTTAAGTAGGATATGAAGGTGTTCCAACAACAGAACCAAGTCACCAAAGGTGATTATAGACACAAACAGATATTACACTGAAATCCCTTCAGTAAATTTCACCTGTTGAACAATAAAGTGTTTTGGAAAGTAGGCAACAAGTGAATGTGAGCTATCCCTTAGGCTCCAAAAGAATTTTGGAGAAATAGTTGAATTCATTTGACTTTTTTCAGCACTTACCAAATTATGCAGAGTGCTCTTGGGTAGTTTGGATGTTCATTTGTAAAATGAAAAGCAGAAAAATGTAAATAGTTGTGGGGAAAAATCATTCCTTATCACACTTTGTCCAAAAACAACTCTGAGTGGTGTACACAATATCTTACCGTGAGAAATGAAGTGGGGTTGCTCATTAAAACCAGCAGCAGGAAACACATTCATCCAAACCCAGAATAAATCACGTTGAAGGGTGGCAGAAAGGGAGAGGTGCCATTCCGAAACAACCTTGCCTGGCACGCAGGCCACCATTTCTCAACTCTTAAGACAGCACACTGGCATTGAACCTCGGCGACCCTTGACATTTTCCTACCATCGAAACGTGTAAATGTCAAATAAAATGGACTTTGAAGTCAGTGCTGGACTGCTTGATTATTGGATGAAGGTCTTTTGACACGGCACGCCATCCCTAGCTCTCTTTACTGAGACTTTCGTGTTCTGTGTTGTTTTGGTCAAAATACATCTTAAATCTCCCCGGCCGTAAACCATAGCATTTAGGTTATAGTGAGACAGATTACATATTACTAGCGTTTCTTTTATTAAAGAAATATCAATTGTACTAGCCATGGTACTTTCCAAGATGAATTATTTTATTATTTAAACTCAGCTGTACAGACAGTTTTTCTGAAAATCTAGGCTTTTCCTCATTGGGAAAATGTATTTTAGCAAATTGTCTGAATGGGATGAGAGACTGGACAAATGTGTGGAGCGTTCTTGCATTGGTCAGGGTTATCCTCTTCAAAAGCTGAGTGTTTAGACAAGACTCAAATGATTGCTAAACCTCAGTCTATAAACGTTTCACCTTGTTCTCTCTCACACAGTCTGAGCAGCATACTGAAACACTAAGTCATCCGAAAGCACAGCAATACTACGATGATCTGTACACTTGTGGAGGGGTTCTGTTCTGATCATAGACCTTTTCGGAAAATGAACACATGGGCATGCACACAAACACTATCATTGACTTGTATTGCTTTATCACTCTTCACTGCTGTGGCTCTCTTATTAGACCTGAATAATCTTAACTCTAAACTCAAATGAAGATGTCCATTTCTGTTAGGGTCCATCAACAGCATTACATCTAACTCATGGCAAACGTCAATAGACCTTTCACCTCTCGAATCACACACGAGGTGCCATGCCCTATACGTATACTAATCATGATCTGTTTGCTTTGCACCAGCATCAGTAATCTCCAAGCATAAAACGATCCCCCGAGGGTTAGCAGGGTAAATTATGTCACCTCTCTTTATGTTCCCCCTCCACGTTTTCCTCTCGCCCATCAATTTTGCGTTTGCAGAACTGTCTTTGATCCCTTTTGTCCTTGCGAGTCGCGAAGAACAATGTGAAAGCGGTTGATTGCGGGAAGGGGAAGCACCTGATTATGTCGTTGCGATGCCCCTTGGGAGGACTCTTGAGCGATAGTTTGATTCGATGGGAGGTCAAAGGTCATTCCTGGTAGAGCCGGCCATCTGTGCTTATCCTCTGATGTTTATCTTAAGGACCTTGTTAGAGTAGCCTTGAGGAAATACATGCATTAGCAGTTGTCTTTACCGGGTCATGATGAAACAAAACTGTACGTCCATAAGGTTGTGGATGGAAGCTTAACTGTTACACTATGAACGGGAATTTAACTGCTACACTCAAACTCATCCTTGGCTGTTACATAGCATCAGATTACTGGTTTGTTCTTTTTGATCAATTCTTCTAAGAGCTTGTAGGAATAGTAACACAATCAGTCATGTGCTTTTGTGGAATACTAATGAAAAAGTCTTCTTGAGGTAAAAACAAAACATAAAAGTAATGTCTACAGCCACATAAAAACATAGTTGCCTGTGTCTCCCCTTACTGTTAGGGAGTTCAGACTTCTGTCACCTACATTATTACTTCTGTGGATATTTTGGCGTGAAACCTCATTCTTAAGCCCTGATGCATTACGGAATCTCCACTCACTTCGACTTACGTTTTCCGTAAGTGAAGACAGGGGCTCCGGATTCATTTGTCATGTGACTTATTCACAGAAGGAGGCAGAAGAGAGTGAATCTTGGAACTTCGCCAGCTAGAGATGGGTGTTAAAGTGAATTGGTTTTGAGGAGAGAGCACTAGAGAAAAAAGGATGTGAATTTGGGGGATGTTACGAAACACTCACAGCAGCAGAATGTTGGTTTTAAATGTGCTAATAATACAAACATGTATGCCTAGCTATGCATGTAAAAACCCAGATTACAGGCAATTATATAATGTCAAAAAAGATTACAGGTTCGTGGAATGTACATTAAGGTCAAAACGATTTGGATTTTGTTGCTTCGATAAGGGCAGGTGTTTTATTTTTCACATCCGGTTTTATATCACTTGAGCAGCCATCCTGTAATCTTCCACAGGTTGGAAGGTGCCTCTGTGCTGTTCATGGAGAGCCCTCCCTGGAGATGGGTCTTGGCTGAGAGAGTGGGGACATGCATATTGATTCTCCCCTCTGTTAGATCCATTATCAGGCCCATATCAGAGCCGTTAGGAGGGCTGTGGTTATCTGATTTTCCATTTCTTAGCAGGCCGGAAACGGGCCTCCAAACTTTCCAATTACTGTAAGTCTCTATCCAAGTGTGTGTTTATGTGTGTGTGTGTGTGTGTGTGTGTGTGTGTGTGTGTGTATATGTGCGTGTGTTTTCAGCCTGTCCTCATGAGCCAAGATTCTGATTGGTGGTGAGAGATCTCCTAGCACCGCCTTGCCATGTTACCAAGTAAATATGAACATTTGTCAATTAGTCATTTGTAAATGTATAACACCTGCTGTCATAATTGCATAATTGGAGTACTTCTCTTGTCAAAGACGTGAACATTGGGGCCACATAATGACTGGGATGTTGTTTGTGAAGACCATCAATCTTTCCCCCAAAAAAACCAAAGGCTGAAATCCATCAATATGAAATGTAAATGTGGCTAAAGCTTTGCCCCATTTCTGTGGATGTGTCTGGTTGTCTGTCTGGGAAGGACAGTATCTTAGTGACCCATTATACAGAGGACCAATTTGACACACTGGCGTCTGCTTGGAAATGGATCAGCGAATGAATCTCTTTTTGAATACATACACAAACATTTGTTAACTCCTCTCCTTTCATTTGCACTCCATTTCAAAGGTGCATTTCTATGCTTCTGATCACAATTTCGGTTGTTATGTCATAATCGACATACGGAAAGAAAATAAAGCAATCCTAAGTCATCATCAGAACATCTACTGTGGAAACATTAGATAGCTATGAGTTGAAATGTTCTCTTGCTGTAACAAAATTACTATAATGTCTTGGGCATTTTCCCCAGACACACATATTCTTACCTTCTTATCTTACCTCATTAAGTATTTAGTCAGAATTAAGGACACAAGTCAATAAATTCAGTCCAACATTTTAATTGACTATCTATGAAATCAATTACTTGTGCACAAGTGAACCAAAAAGGCTGTGGAATATGGAAAGCAGTGTGTGGGATGTGGTCGTTTCATGGATGTAAGTAGTACATTATGTACATTATGGATGTGCACTTATAGGGAGTGTCCAGCATGGAATTGAACAAAGTATAGACATACAGTAATCACCATGACATCCAGCCACAAGTTCCTGCATGGGTGGAAAAAAGATTCACTCTATTGACTGTTTTAATGTCCTTGACAACTAGTGATAATGTATACAGTATAGTTAACCAGCAGTTTATCTTATCATATCCCATCTAAAGAAGGTATATCTGGTGTTGCAAGGTTACGGTTGCAAGGTTAAGGTTACAGAGCAAAGAGCTAACAAATAATTCATGCAAATCAATAATCCGCTCAGGAACTGTTGCTGTGAAATAAAAGTGTAAACAGGAGACAAATACTTGATTTGCCAAACAGATGTTCTCTTTATTGGTGTGCCACCGATGACGCAAGTCCGTTTTTTATGTACGAATGGACATAAACAGGGATGTGATTGTCCATTTTGGATTGATAAATTGTCTAACCTTGAGTGACTTTAAAAAAACGATATTCAATCAAACCTTTCACATCATTTAACTATTTGTCTTCAAGTTGCCACAGACAGCTGTAGATGGCCGGATTTGTTGTTGTTGTTGTTGATGAAAAGAAAACCTCTGCAAATTCACTACACAACCGTAGGGACTTAGCAACACATTTGGCTTGCTCTCAATGTAAAAGTTGTCATTCAACTGTTTCCTTGCAAATACATGCGTAGTCAGGTTAAAGACCAAATACTTCAACTACATGACTCATCTCCTCAGAGCTCAGAAAACATTTGAATAACTGAGCCCATGATCAGGGTGGTTTAATGTTAACAGCAACAGTACTGTGTGGACCTTATTGGGAAGTTATCTAATAGGTTAAACATACTCCTGAAGTGATCTAATAGGTTAATCATACTCCTGAAGTGATCTAATAGGTTAATCATACTCCTGAAGTGATCTAATAGGTTAAACATACTCCTGAAGTGATCTAATAGGTTAATCATACTCCTGAAGTGATCTAATAGATTAATCATACTCCTGAAGTGATCTAATAGGTTAAACATACTCCTGAAGTGATCTAATAGGTTAATCATACTCCTGAAGTGATCTAATAGATTAATCATACTCCTGAAGTGATCTAATAGGTTAAACATACTCCTTCCATCAGGCTACACGGATAGCAGAGTCCTCTCAATGATTCATAACATCACACTGAATGGAATTCTTCACTTTGAAGGACCGATGGGACCAAGACCCATGGAAATCAATAACTACAGAAAGCAGAGGAGAGAAAAATACCATCAAGGATCAGCCACTTCTCATTGCATAATTACATTGGTGATGTCATTGATAAGTGGATTGTTTTTGTAATCAAATCCTTTTCCTGTTTTTCGAGGCGGGGTAACCCAAAGCCACACGAGTCTTGCTGTCTGTCCATGGTAAAAGGTCGGTATACAAGTAGTGGATTATGCAGCACAAGTGTTTGTCTTCACATCCTCTGGGTAATGAAGACAAACTTTGTCAATTTCTCAAAAACAAAAATAGGCCCCATTTCACTCTAGCTGTATGACTCTAGCAGTTCTTACTTAATCACAGTATGCCAGAGTCAGTATTTTGCTTGCATAAAATATCTAAATTGATTTGGTATGTTCAACTTCGTCATTTGGACACATATATATCTGAAAGTAGGCAGTGAAGTAATGTGCATCATTCTTCTTTTGGTCACTGTCCATTCCCTTGTGGTTCCTAAATAGACAAATATAAATAACTCAAACTGGTGCGTAAATGGAAAGTTCTTCAAATGCTACAGAGCATGAACGAGTTAGTCGACTAGGTGACTGACCGAGACATCAAATGTTTGACCAGTGGGAAGGCGGCAAAAAGGAAAGAGTTGTGTATATAAAAAGAAAAACGAGATTAGAACATTTCTTCTCAGCGATGCCTTGTGGGCACCGACTCGAAAATCCTCTTTCTGTGGGCCATTAGAGGACATAATTGAGTTCTGTTGAACAAGGCCAATGACCAAGTCCCAATGACCAGAACAGAAAGGTCAGTGGGCAGAGTTTATTGGGTTGCCGTTTCAAAATGTTACCGCACCCTGGAGGCTTTGACCCATTGCAACAAATCACTTGCGACAAATAAGATGATCAGATGCTATTTGAGGATCCATAGCATTTACTTAACATTTGATGATGTTGGAGGCTGGAGTATCAATGCACACCCAAGACCATCGTTGAGCACTCGGATATCTGAAAGGACTTGCTTGAGACCCTCTCAAGGTTTATAGAGAAACCAGCTGAGCTGATATGGTAAATAATAGATGCAAAGTTCACTGATTACTTTACTCCACGGTAAGAAGACCTTCCCCATTCTTTCCCCACGGCACGGCAACGGCAAACGGAATTGATATCCCAATTTAACTGAGGTTCATTATTTGTGTCAAGGGTCAAGTAATGCTTGCGAAGCACACAGTTAGTAACCACAAACTCCCCTCCTACATAATTGAAAGAACACTCACTATGATAAACGGCTACTGTATAAAACGTGTCCAGGTCATTAACAGTAATCAATGACATTTGGTACAAATCTGGTAGATCGATGACATCAATGGGTACGGTTGCAACTTACTATCTCGGCCGTATTACTTTGAAGATGGGATAGATTTGACCCCAGATATTCAGAGTTCACCTGATCCGCTCCGTAGGACAAAAGACCTTTTGAGTGTCAGTTAAGAGGAGTAATGAAGACAGTTGAGGAGGATGGGGCAGGATGGATTCACCCGCAGCAGTAGCGGGCCTGGTCATGTCGTGACAACGAAGCCCCTTGAGGGCGTTTGTCTTTACGCCCGCCTCTCCTCGAGCCATCTTCTCTTTTTTCCCTTTTCTTTTAACGTAAACAAATGTGAGAGGATGAGGATCTAGGACTGGAGGGGATGGTGAGGTGAGATCATCTCATACGTTTGACATCAGGGACAGGACCTGAGTTGATACACGTAAGAAGCAGGTGGACCGCTCTATTAAATGTTATCACATCTTTCTAGCGTGGAAATCAGCCTCACTCAATTCTTTCCCGTAGTGAATAATTCATTGCATGTAGGCAATGTTCAATTTCTATCGCTTGAAAGGAGTTTCAAGGCTAAGGATGCTAAAAAAAGACTTTCTATGTCTCAATGATAGAATACATGTTTGAATTTGCCGTCTGATGAGAGCAGAGGTTGACAAAACAGCCCTGATTGAAACAACCCTGAGATCAAATTTTCAAGGCAACATTATAAATGTAATACAGTAGATGTACGTTTTTGAGGCCAGATGAAAGGTTTCCAAATTTCAGCTCACAGAACTCACATATAGCTTTTTTTGTGTGGGGCTTTGAAAAGCTTTACTTTAGTTTTGACCAGCACCTCAGTCCTATCCATTCTGCAGATGAACAAAAAAATCCGAATCATATCTCACTACTGATAGAAATAATTAAGTATTTTATAATCTCACATGGTGTGACCTGGCCCTTAATTACAAGCTCCCCGGTGGCCCGTGCAAGTCCTCCGACTGGTTACAATCACCGTGTTGCCACCTGAAAGAAGCATGATCCAGCTGGATGATGAGATGAGGTGAACCTTCAAGGAGTTAGCATGTGAGGTCATTTGATCTTGCACAGACACGACAAAATCATGAATATATTTTAAAATCACTTAAGAAAATAATTGAAAGCACTTCTTAAACTGCCTATTTTTAGATAGAAATGTCAACTGTTAATTGCTGAGAATAATAATTATTCCCTAGCAAACGAATGTTATTAATATTATTATCTACCAAGTAAAGTAGAGTAAAAAGAAGGGTGCTACAGGTGTGGATACAATATATCACCTCTTGGCATATTTATCCCCCTGTTAAGGAATGTCATACTGCCTACAATATGATGGTGATAAATTAACAGTTACTGGGTAAAACTCTTCTACACCTTTGTTATAACTAATACAATCGTCCAGGAAAATAATACCACTTTCAATGGAATGTAAAAATGTGAAACGAAAAAACTAAACAAACAATTAATTGTAATCTTGCTTTATATGTATAACCATTGGGTTTATATTTCAATAATCACATTTGGATAGAAAAGTACCCATGTTTGATTGTCTGCTGTACTATCTATATGCACTATTTGTATGTTACTCTGGATAAAAACATCAGCTAAATCAGGGGTCCCCAAACTACGGCCCCCGGACCGGCCCTTTGAACAATGCCAGAGACATATTTTAAAAATGTAATTTGAAATAGGCTTATATGTTTAATCATATCATACCGGTATCTGTATTTGATCATGAAGGTTAGCTTTCAAACAAAAATTTCCCTTAGTTATTACCTATTAAAATTTCCCTTGGATATTAACTATAATTATTAACTTAAACAAATTATTTGTTAGATTCCCCCACCAACAGAATGGTACATTCAACATAACGTTCCATCATGATCAAGCCACAATAATACTGGCCAATGTCATTTTCTGTTACAGACCGACCCAGCCCCACATTAAAGAAAGGGAAAATTATCTGGCCCTCCCAGAAACATTTTCTGGGACCCCTGAGCTAAATGAATACAATTTAAAATGTAAATGTGAAAACTTACACTTACTAACTTACACTCTTACAAAGCAGTGGTTGTGACATAATATAAATAACATATTACAAGAAAATCGGCCCTTTGAAAAACACAGAAAATATTTTCAAACTCTTTACATAAATCTGTACATACAGTATTATCTTCAAACGTATAATTCTTGGCAGTCCAGATCTTCTCAAATGAAAGACAGAATGTATTTACAGCAACAGAAGAAATAATGTGATGTAAATAAAAAGGATGTTCTTTCAACAAAGTTATGCAGATTAAATGGAAAACGTATATGTGGTTTAAGATAAGAGTTGTTCTTACATCACAAATCAAACGATCACTGTTACATCTGCTAAAAGCCCTGCATTCACACAGCGTGGGTGTGTGCAGGGAAAAAAAGGTTTTTCAAGCTTGTCTAAGGTTGATATTGTTTTTTGCTTTGGCTTTCTCTGAAGAAAAAAACTGAATTCAGCGTACTGTAGCCCGTGCTTTGAATTATTTATAGACTGTTTGTAAAGCTTGGCCAGTCCCACAGCAATTCCACATGAACCGTGAAACAGAACAACAAACTGGAGCATCGTCAATTCTGTTGTGGTCGATGCTCAGCAATTAACCACAATCAAGCTAGTCAATGTTCCTTTGGATAACACAACCATTTAAAGCTGGGATCCTTTTTTTCTGCAGTACTCTACAAGGACTAAGACTGGATGTACCGTACAGTATAGGATGAAAATATAAATGTTTTTTCTTTAACACATACCAAACTAATTGCCTTGGGAAATGTTAGCACTACATTCTGTAGGAATAATGCACTGATAATTAAAAGCTAATTCTGAAGGTGAGATGAACTGATAATCACACCTCTCTCGTTCTCCCAGATAAGGTCGTGAGAGTGGCACATCCTGTTAGGGGGGCGTGGCCCGGGTAGGCTGAGAAACCAGAGCTGTGGGGGTTTGGAAGAGCGAAGACTCAGCTCGAAATTAGCACATTCACGCACCCTCACTCTTGCCTAGGGCTACGACCGTGACATAATGCCATCTAATGAGATGTCTGACTCCACGCGGGGAAGCCTTGATTGAAACGTCTCCTGCACGCAGCCTTCTTCCTCACTTGTTTTCATGTTGCCTTTTTTGATTGTGAGCAGCTGTCCAGTCTGTGGGAGCACGACGCTGCAGACGGGAGCCATATTTTCCAGCTTGCCTTCACGGAAAACGTGACTGCGGTATTTGGCACAAAATGAGACATACGTAACGAGCGACAATCGGCTGACATCATGTTGGTGTTGCCAAGGAGTTTTGACACTGTGGAGAACGGAGCTGCACTAGGAAGTTCGAAGTGTCGGATTCTATAAATGCCCAGTTGGGTATGAGGTCCTGCAAAGGCCAGGGGGCGGGGGGGCGGACGTGTGATGTCACTGTGGTGCTCCCCTCCACCGTTGCTCCATAGAGTGAAGACCCTCCTCTCGGCCCAGTGCATGCTGGGTACCCACTTTGTGAGCGGTCTCCGTCGCAGTGATGTCGATCTGGGCATATTTAGTAGAACTTTTTCCTGTTGAGACACAAAACAGATTCCCCTATGACTTTTCAAGGGGAAAGGGTAGCCCACTAGTCATGAAAGTAAATAATACATAAGCAGATTTAATCACAAAAAAATGCGACTGACCACCGATGAATGTGTGCGCTCACCCGCATAATGTTCCTGTCCGTGAGACATGAAAAAACTATGAAAAGTGACTTTCAGTTTTGCTTTCCAAATCAGTCACACACACACAAACACACTCACACCCACCTCTCAGAAGATGACCCCATTAGAGCAAGTGAATTCACAACGGTTTTCTGAATGCCCCTGTGACCCCCCCAAAGCATCTTCGACGGAACACTCCTCCTCCTTCTGACAGATAAATGATGGCACATGCCAGGACAATCACCGCGTCTCCGTCGTTGGAGATTAACCTTTCTCAGATCAAGTCTGAGCGCTCCTCATATTCCTGAGAGTAATGACGGTAATGGCAGACTTTTTGCCTATTAAACCTTCCTATCGTGTCCCTGGGCTTGATTACAAAGGCTCGCCTGGCGCTTGGCGAGGCAAGAATAATCAACAGGATCGTTTAGGGGGCATTTCCTTATCTCGCACCGAGGGAAATAGAATTACAGGATGCTCATTTGCAGAGTCTCTTGGGGGGATTGAAATCGATATGGCTAGTAGTGTTCGCCTACAGTCCATCCCTCTGGGTTATTTTATCTTGAATAAACAGAAACCTTAAAAAAAAATTGCCTCACAAAAACATATATCCTTCACACCTACAAAGTATCAACAACAAGACTACTGGCTAGTAGAATCATAACCACGGTTGCATATACAGTTGCAAGGAACGTTGGCGGCTGGCCTGCGAAGATGACCGGGGTCAGAAGGTGAGTCCTCACTCTGTGTGGAGAGGTGGCCGGCGGGCCCCCTGCCTCCCACAGCAGGCTCCTGCAGTTCCAGCTCCATGTAGTTGAGCTGCTTCTTGGACGTGGGGCTAACAGGGATGTTAACGTAGTTCACGCCATCACCCCGACACCGGTCTGGAGCTGTCATATCAGTTGGGAACACGAACACGGCACCTGCAGATGAAGAACCAGATGGGAGAAACCAATTCATTCATTACATAGGAAGTACTGCGGTGCTGTGTGAGTCACCTCAGGTGAGAGACAGGTGGGAGGCAGGCAAGACAACCAGCATTGAGGGAGGTGCCGCTGAGTATACACCTACACACAACAAGTGTTTCGGAAAGAGCAAACTGTCTGAATTTGTTTAGTCAAGGTATTCTTGTTTCACTAATAAGACACTCAAACTGCTTATCCAGAGCAACGTACAGTAAGTACAGGGACGTTTTCCCCGAGGCAAGTAGGGTAAAGTGCCTTGCCCAAGGACACAACGTCATGTGGCACGGCCGGGAATCCAACAACCTTCTGATTAATGGCCCGACTCCCTAACCGCTCAGCCATCTGACCCCTTCATTTAAATTCAGAGAGCGTATCTCTTATAAATTTGGCTTGTAAGCAGGGTATCTAATCCAAGTGTCCATTGAGGAGTGGGGGAAGTTTGGATCATTAGTCTGTGACAGTGTGACATCTTGATTAATTGTGTTATTTCCTACCCAACGGTTCAAATGAGGATACAGATGTCAGTAACTCATCAAGAAGTGTCTACTCGATCTGTTTTCGGAGGCAAGTGATTCCTGTCAAACACTCAATTCAAACGTAATATATATTATGTGTACCGTTCAACAACTCTGCACTAGCACATTGATTGCGTGTGGTGGGTGACAAGTGGAAGTCATTAAGTGGATATACATTACTGTGTAAGAAGATAGAGAAACAATAGAAATACAACATATGTTGTATGTGTGAACCACAACTGAAATATGTGCTTTTCAAAGCAGTTACTTTCATCCTATCATCAAATGTGTGGCAAATGGCACGCGTGTCTCCTTAAGCGTTGCTCATATACACACCGACATGACCTAGAGATTACACAGCTGTAAAAAACTATTGGTATCCAAGGGACATCTGAAAGGATCTAATTGATATGTATTTGAATGCTATTCATGGAATGCTAATTCCGTCTTGGAATTGTACGTCTTGCCAAAAAGATGGTTAAATCACTTCAAAAGAACGTTCACGCAGCAAAGAAATTAAGATTGAATCCGCAATCACACAGGAGATGTGAACAATGCTAAGCAGCTGTAGAATGCGCTCATCTTTCTAGGTCATTCTATCTGCTCATCATATACAGTGTAGCCAAGGGCAGTCATAGTAGTGAACAAAAGCATCGTCTTTTGAGTCTCTTTCGGTAATGAAATGGTAACGCTACTGAAGGCGTCTTGTAAAAACAGTGGGATAAAATTATCCTTCACACTGTCAATGACACATCCTACGTCAGCTCTATTGTGGGATACTCTGTCTTAAGGGCATCGGAGCAGGCACGGAGAAGAAGCGTGACTTATCCGAAACGGTCTTCCTTTGACGCGTGCCATATTGTCCTTAATTTTCATCCCTGCTGTCTCGCTATGCTGAAACTCTCCATCAACTCCATCAACTCAACCAAATACCCCTGAACAAATGCATCACCCCTGTTTTGAACATATGGGCCTGGAGCTGAAGGTGAATACAAATATATATATTTGATGTGTCTGTTTATCCTCCTTTCATGTAATTTCATCCGAGTGGTAATCTGGTGTCAGATAGAAACACGCAATTCAGCTGGTCTCTTGACATTGAGCGGCCATCTCCCCCCTCAGTCTTTCCAAAGCCATTAGAGAGTCATAAAGATTCAGTGGTTCGGTCTGTGACATGCTCTGAGAGTGTAACTGGCTCACGAATGCACACATTGGCTCCCCATGGCTACTGTAACAGTCCAACAGTGGGCTGATCCGGTTCAGGGCCAAGACCATCTAGCCATTTATACAGAACGATCGCAGCGGAGAGGGTGAGAGAGGGACAGACATTTTGGCAGAGTCACCACCTCTCTAGAGATTCTCTCTGGAGGTGATGCCAGGCTAACCCCTGGGTAAGCTTGACGACCTGAGTTCACCACGGTCAGTAGCCTGGGCTTGTAAAATCCGAGGAATGTGCTAGTAGATTGCCAGGCAATCTTTTATAAGAATCACTTGATTTGATCTAAGTGATGAAAAGTCTAGCAGGAGTACCGTACATCATCACCATCAGGTAGATTTATGGGTTTCGTTTCCCCTTCTTCCTCAATATTCCACAGGCATGGACTGGAGGAACTTAACGAAAGGCACAAGGTAAGCTACAGTTTATCGCCCACGCTGGTTTTAGTTCATGAGTCTTCTTCAGGGCCGGGGTTCGTTTTGCAAAGAGTCGACACAAGCTGCTCCCCAGACACCTGCTCAGCTTTGACTTTTGGGTCACCTAGCATTGCTGCCATCTGATGAACCTGAGGGATAAGATCTGGCAACCTTTTGGCTACTGGTCTAATGCTAGCCCTCCGGCCAGTTTGCGCGCGAAAGCCACATCTCAGTTAGTCCAGGGTGCCCCCTGGTGGGAAGGCTCAGGGAGACGAGAGGAAGGTGACTTGAGTACTGCGGCCAGGTGTGGGAGGTAATTGCTAAGGGTGAGTGATGTATCTGGTTCCGCGACGTGACAGTCGTGAAGACCGTTCTGGAACAGGTGCGTACAAGACTCGAGGGGAACAGATCCACGAGTGGGCGTTCTGACTGTCCAGAGTTCCCTTGACGACTGCCCTTTCACCTTGCATCACGGCCAATTTTCTGTCTTTACACATCGCCGCACACCTTTGACAGAGACTGCTTGGGGGAACAGTGTGTGTATGTGTGATTTTGTGTGTGTGTGTGTGTGTGTGTGTGTCTGTGGTTGTTTGTAGGCAACACAAGTTTGTGGAGATACCTAAATGCATTGACAAAAGCACTCGTTTCTGCAATGTTAATGTACAGCTAGAGAGGTCTGAGAATAGCAACTTGCGCTATCATTCGTCAGTCGCAGGATGAAACTATTACCCTCAACTTTGGCCTTTATTTAACTTAAACCACAGTTACAGTTGGCCTTGAATACACACTGAATTCACGAACGCATCATTGATCAATCTGAAATGTGATTTGCATAATGCAAACAATGAAAGAGTTCATTGATTTTAACGATGAGGCTCAATTGATATCATGCAATGTGCTGTTCTGTCTGAATGACTTATTGGTATACAGTTCCTCTAATGAGGTATCTGCCTGTCTGTGCCTCTGAGGCCCCATATCTGGTGGATATCTGCCACATCAGATAGTCCATCTGAGAGAGCCTCATTTCACACAAAAACACTCACACACGCACGGAGTCAAGGGTCATTATGAAGATGACTCGTGAAAAAAATGATCTCCTTTCCACTGCGGGACCAAAGGGAACTATCGTAATGAGAGCAGAGACATTCTTCTTGTCTGGAACATATTTTTTAAAATATTTATATACATACAATATATTTATTTATAAACTTCAAATTGCCCACTGAGAGAAGTAAAATAATCTCTTTGGTAAACCTCCTGTGTATGCTTTTACTGGCAAAGCAGGACATCAAACATCAAATCAAACTCTGGTTGTATTGTTTACTTTAAGCTCAATGATCAGTGGGTTAAGACGGAACATGGAAAGTTCTAGAACCTTGAATTCCCTCACCCTCAGTCTCATGAAGGAACCTCTGGTGTCCACAGCTCCCCATTAGCTCGTACTTGCTTTTCTCTTCTGTCTGAAAAATATGCAGTAAGTAGAAAAAGCTTTATTTAGAATGGTGTCATTCTCTCTGTGTCTGTCAGCAATTAACTGTGGAATGTACATTGAAGTCAGACTTGGGCAATCTGTCACTCACAGCTCACTAGACAGCTCACTACTTCAGATTTTTTTTTACTCACACATTGTAAAGTCTTCTGAGTTCATGGAGGTTTATAAATGCTTTTATATGCTTTCATGCATGAATAACCAAGGTTACAGTGAGCCAGAGTAACAGACAGAGAACAGAGCAGAGGCAATGTTTGCGAAAAAGGTGTTTCTCCCCCCTCATGGTTTCACTGTTTGGCTCAGAGCAAGCGATCCTGAGGTAAGGCTCTTACACAGTCTGCTCTGGCTCGAGTAGTACAGTGACTCGTCAAACACCCACATATAACCGTATGAAAAGAGTCCCCTTGCACTGCGCCTCTGCTGGGAACACTGTGCATCTCCAAGTCACTCCAGGTCACCCACCATACATGAACATTCAGTGACATTACACAGAAACCTAGATGACATTTGTTCATTTCCGTTTTGGAGCGATTTGTTATTCAGTATTTACTGATGTACAGGTTACTGTACCAGACATTAATCACACTTTTTCTTGCCCCACCTCTGTGTTCTTCTCCAGAGCACGGCTCTCCATGATTTCATATGCAGGATCAACTTTGCGCCTCTCTTCTTTACTCCTCGTTTTTTTGTCTGGAGGAAGAAAAAAAGAGGATCACTTTTAAACTTGAATTAAAGTCTTGAATAAAAGCCTAGTTCATTATTACCGGTACTAGGTTCGTATTCCCACCATGAACAAATGCCTCCAAAGAGGTGTGTTGGTGAAGAAGCACATAACCTGTCTGATCGGACCGATCTGGAAGATTACAGGGATAGAGTAACATCAACTGACTTGACCACAAAATGTCTCGTTTTTGGACACGATGTATAGTTACATAGCCAATGCTGAATGAATGCTTTGTGGGTAATATTGTACAATAGCAAAAGAAAATGGGCTCTTGCAATACACAGCGCGCCTCCTCATTTCCAGGACAAATGTAACCCCCATACACATAACTACATTGCTGGAGAGCAACTTTTTCCAGAATTGCAGCAAACTGGGTCTAGCTGAAAAACAGACTGGCTTGTCTATGTAAAAATATAAGAATCTAGACTTCATCTATTTTGTTTGGGACAACATTCTGTTTAATGTCCTGGTTACTTATTAAGATTCCTCGAATCACTCTGAACCTTCAAAGCAGCTATATCTGAAATCAATACCAGAGCAGAACAAGGAGATCGGAGAGGTAAGGAAAGGAAAAAAAGTCCAAGAAGAAACACAAAGAAAACAAAGGAAGAGATTTTTTATTAATCAAAGAGAAAAACAGACATGGAATACAGAAGCACACACTCTGAAGGATGCAGACCTTGGAGAGGCCAACCAAGTAGTCGGCTGGATTTGTTTGTTAGCATTCAGTCGAAGAAGAAGAAGAAGAAGAAAAATAAGTTTGGGTGCTGACTCGCCCCTCTTACCTTCATCTGTCACTGACTCACACAACTCCTCACCCTGGAGGACTCTGTTTTGGACCACATGGTCCACTTGTTTCACTTGAGCCGAGTCCTCTTGTTTAGACATCCCCTCCTGCTCCACACTCATCTCCAAGCAGGGCTTAAACGGTAAGGCCTGTCCCAAGCCATGGTGGCTCTTCTGACCAACCACCAAAGTAGCACTATTTGTGCTGCAATAAGGCATTATCGGTGGCACCCTTTGGGGTGGGTGGCAATTCTCCCTTTTACACTTGAAACAATTTTCATATATGATACTGTCTTTGTCTGTGCCGCAGCTTAAATCATGTGATGGAGATCCGTGAGGAACGGCTGGTTGGCATTTGAGGACGTGGCCAGACGCAGCAGCCATTGACTCGTAGAAGTTCAGTCTGCCTGTCTGTGTGCCTGCCTCTCCAGCAATACTTGAATAGCCTAAGAGATCAGCTAGGAGGTTTGCTAACCTCTCTTTGCCTTTCTTATTTGGGGCCTGCTCCTCATTCATCTTCTTCGAAATCAGCTTCAATGAGCTATGATTGGTCAGTTGGGCAGGTGAAGCGTTAGATGTTATGGCTGCTGTCGAAACTAGAGTCTTGGATTCGGCTGAGCTGTTAGGTCTGCATGGGCACTTGTTCGTACTTTCTTCTGCTGAATTTGGTTCAGAAGATCCTGGGGTGAATTGTCAAACTAGGGTTTTCAGGTTTGGCCCAAACATCATGAAGCATCTCTTCTTGAATAATATATATACGTTATTAAATCTGCACATTGATTTAAAGCCTACCAATGGGAGGTGGTTCATATGTAGTTCTTTAAACACATAAACACACACAAACAAAGCCAAGAATACATGCATAACTGCAGTAACAGAAGTTTATGGTACTGGTGTACACATACATTCCGGAAAGATCCAACTTACCTGGTATGGAGGGAACAGCAGAGCCTCCGAGGTGGGAGAGTGGCGTTCCCTGTGAGGAGAACAGAAGATACATTTTTTTGTCACAATACATGAAACACAATGTCAAATGTCCAATTTCTTTCACAGGAGTCTTTCATCATTAAAAGAAAAGTAATTATGATGATGAAAACACCTTGTGAGGTGCAGCAACTTGGACGAATCAAAGAGTTGATAAAGGCTTTGGACGCCCCATTGTGAATTCAGTCTGGCTGAAAGCTAAAGGCTGCTGATAGTTGTCCTGCCACTCTACTCCTTGTCTCATAAGCCTGGTGCTGCTGGTCCATCATGGTAAAGCCTGTGCTGTTGTAAACCGTAACTTAACTTACAGCTTGGAGATGGCTGAGTGAAAAGGACAAATTAAAGGAAAAAAGTGTTCTTGATCATCACTGTCGATTAGAATTTCTCAAATACTTTTCACGACTAAGTGTACCACCTGTAGAGCTATGGATAATAAACAAAATAAAAGGGAATAAGTATTAGTACATAATTAATTTTAAAATAAAACGGTAATCCCTGTTGTTGGATTGTTGTTTTTGGAGAGTTAATCAGATTTACTTTTCCATCAAAATTGTAATTATAGTCCATTAGCATTTAAAGGAACGTCTAGACACTAGCTGACAACAAACTGAACACAAGAGAAAGTCCAGATTAATCTGATGGCCTTGCAGTAACATGCCACAGGATCAAAATAAATCAAAATGAAAAAGTCCAAACCCAAATGGACCTGTCTGGACCAAATCCTGTTTGAAAGAACATTACCGTGGTAACAGGTAAACCTTAAAACATTCTGTGAGCACACCTCGTTTGGAGGTGCAGTAACAGCCTGAGGCACTACTAAGTGTGCAAGATGCAACTTCTGACCTGGCTGAGTGAAATGACAGTTGCAACCTGAATTGCCTTCACACCATGCCAATTGGATGGGCGGTACTAGAGTATTATTAGAGGGTCTGCCAATGACTGCTGTGAGATTTCACACTGTATTAACAAATACATAGCCAAAAGAGGCAGGCCTTATACAAGCTGCTACAAAGATGTCTTATATAACTGAGAATGTTGCAGAAAAGATGTAACTGGTCGACTGGTTATCAGGAAACTAAAGAAGGTAAGACACTTTGTAAACCAATAACTATTCATAAGGTTTGGGATTTGTTTTTATAATCACATTTTATGAAACATCAGAATCCAATAAGAATTTTGATTGCAGTGTCATGTGGCGCGAAACCAAAACCGAATTAGACACGGACAACTTCAGATCATTGGTTTAGTATGACAGGAAAACAAGACACATTTTGACTCCTGCCTTAAATGTCAGTCATGGATGAACCATCGTACCTTGAATCCTCCACAAGTGGAGCAGATGATGAGGATGGTTTTGGAGCCCGCCGTGTGAGAACTGCAGATCTGGCACGACTCGGGGTGCTGACTGTCACCAGATGGCGCCACCTTGCCCTTGTTCTCCTCCGACTGGCCTTGTGGGAACTTGGCTGCGGAGTGTCCGGGAGCAGAGCTGGACTGACTTCCGGGAGCCCCATCGCCCTCTGTCACCTCGTCCTTGAGCGACACGGGGGGTTCGGACGCCTGGGCTCCCCCGGCTCCCTCCTGGAGGAGGCTCTTGGGGGTGTCGTAGAGGTACCTCAGTGATGTGGGCGCCTGGTACTCATGTCCCGGGGCTGGAGGGCAGCTGCAAGGGCTCAGATCTAGGGCTAGATGAGGGGGAAGGCTGAGTAGAGACTCGAAATCCTCCCCTGGACCGTTGTCCAAGCTTCCGGCGTAGGAGGAGAAACTCCCGGAGTAAGAGGAGTGGCTTCCTGTGGCTATGCCGCTGTCAGAGGAGCTCTGCCGACCAATCTCCTGCAGCTGCCGAGACCGAGAAGGTTTGGCCATTGGACGGGCTTCGGCCGCCTGGTTGACTGACAGCTTTTCCTCGCTCTGCGTGGCCGCTTTAGCCCCCGACTGGCCAGCGCTCTCCGAAGAGGAGGGGCTTATCGCTGGTTCAGTCCAAATAGCCAGACGGCTCCCGATGCTGCAGTCTGATTGGCTGGTATCCGAGGTGTCAGAGGAGCCAGATATACTACGATCGTCCCCAGCCACAGATGGGCCATAAGTCGACGAGGCTGTCAAAAAAGATCAACAACACATTAATCAAAGATGTCAACGTATAAATCGTATCTATTCCAAAACGCTCAAACGCTTTCTTTACGACACTACGTTATTAGCATGCATCCCATTTATTATGTGAGGTGGTTAAGCCCCGTCAGAGGCGAGCTCCACGTTTACTCGTTTTGGGAGCGGAGAGGAATTGTTTCAGAGGACAGGGTATAGAGAGATAGCCCACCTGTGCTGCTCTGGTGCGACAGCATGCTGAGGCGTTTCTCCAGCTCCTGCGCCTCGTGGTTCACCCTCTCCTCGGAGTAGTTCTGGCTGGCATTGGGGTCTGTCAGAGCAAACACAGCGAGTCTCAGAGTTAGAACGTATGAGCTGAACGCTAAAGATGTTTCCCTTTAACTACTCAAGACTGGCATTTTTCCGCACGGAATGTATTGAAAGGTCATAAGGTATGTCTGAAACCGTACGGTATTACGGACCACAATTGAATTGGAGTGGCAGAGCCATTCTCCTTGATTGGTTTTCTGTTTATATATATTACCGGTAGTTCATGTCTGTAAATCACATCAAAGATTAGCTGTGAGGTTGGCCTTGGGTGTTCTGCTAGCATCACCGAGATAAACGAACGACACAGCACAGTGCCAAAGTGCTAAAATGGGACAGCTGTGGAAACATCGAAACAGCTCCAATAAATACCTCCCTGACTGTTGTATTACACATGGCCTTGTGAGTGGCCCCTACTATGGGGGTTATGTGGTATGTGCAGGCCTTGTTGTGTATTTAAAATGACTTTGCAGAAGTTGAACTACATGGGTACAACTCCAAAGTGAAAAAGGCTCGCACATTCTTGATGTGAGCTGGATGACAGCCTGTCTATCAGGCTGAACATGACTGGCCTTTCGAGTCGCGAGGAGAGGGCCACGCAGGAGGGAACACCTCGCTGTGTTTGTGCAACACTACAGAGTTTATTTATAGCGCTGCCACATGTTCCCAACGGGACGTGGAAATGGGAGTCGCTGCGGCTCAAGATCGTCGGTGCTGTGCGAGGGTCCGGAACGTACCTTGGACCCAAGGTCAGCTGTCACTGTGTTGTTACGTCGACTATCTGGTCTACCTTTACCGTCCGAGTTTAAATATTGGCATTGCTCTGCCACGAAAACCCATTTGAAAGGTGATCTCATGTGTTTCAAACGGAGATTGGCAAGGGCTGCATTGTGGTCATTACCATGCCATGTTTCCATGGCAGAACATTCAGAGCATGGCAGAACATTCAGAGCATGGCAGAACATTCTAGTGCAGCAAACCATCTGACATCTCATTTACTCTCTTGTCCACATTAATATTCCCATCCTTGCAAACGCACAGTTGTTCACAGTAAAGCAGAGATGAGACACTGTTGTTGCGGGGGGGAAAGGGGAGGGGGGGGGCAGGCACAGTGGAAAACACACGAGAGACAAAGCATGCAGGAGTCGAAAGGGACAGTTCACGTGAAACACTCGTTCATTAAACTAGACGGGGAAAAATGGGAGGTGGAAAAAAGGAGGAGCAACGTAGGAAAAGAGAGAAAAGGGAGGAAGGTGGAGCGCAAAGTAGACCGACGGACAGACCTGCAGACAGATAGAAGGAAAGATGAAAGAGACGCACGCCATGAGGGAGAGAGAGAGGAGCATTAAGCGGGACAGTCAAGTGTGGGTTGCGGGTGCGGGGCGGGTACAGTATGCAGTGGAATCCTGGGGGATGAGGTTACACACATGCCCAGAGTGATTGGTGGGGGTGGGGGGGGGAACTGTGACTTTGACCCCCCCAGGCTCTCGCTCTGACATAGTCTCTGCTATTTATTCTACTACGCACGACAATAATAGGGGATGAGCTCAACTTCTGATTGGGTGACGAGATGTGTGAAAACAGGAATACCCACAAACCACAGCTGTCCAGCCTGGCCTCTGCCTTGCACTCGCAAGGTAGTGCGTTCGAGCAGCTGAATGAAGTTGGCCTGTGTAATTCAAGTTATACAGTGCTTATCCTATTAAATATGTATAAGGTGACCTTGTTGTATCCCTTGTCTAGTGTACAGTTGGCCCGATGGTTATTAGATCCTGTTCTCTCATTGCAGAGATGTTTTATGGTAATCCAGTTTTAGATACAACCTCCTAAACGAAGCCGTAATTCTGCTGAGTAACGGCAGCAGACGGAGACCCAAAAGATGGCTTTAATCCAGAGGAAGAGCATGGTGGCTTGAAAGAATGCTTTTAGGGACGCTTGTTACAATCAAGATGGCAAGCGTCCAATTGAAACCATGTTGGGTATGTAAGGCAAAAGGGCAACGAGTAATTAACCTAAATTAAGCAGGTAACTGTCCCCCCCCCACTGCTATAAATGTGCCATCCCTGTCTTTATGGATTTAGCAGGGGCGATCCATATCCCAATGCCAATAAGCTGGATGCCACTCAACACGTCTGGTACTGACCTGGAAGCACTGGCCGCAGACCAAATGGGCCCCTGGTGGGGGAGATGCCTCTGACGATGCAGTCGAACAGGAAACTGATATGCTCGCCCTCTGTGGTGGACAGGAAGAAGACCCCGGCCCCTGTAGGAAACATACATCATCCTCCATCAGCTTCCCGTCACATCTCAGCGTTTCGACCGCGATAAGTCTTCACTCTGTCTGGCTCTGCTAAGGGCAGACTTATAGTGTGTGAATGTCTGCCGACTGATTGGTTTGGCTATTGAATGAGGTGTTGCTTGTGTTATGTCAACAGCGGCTGTTTTTAGTCTGAAGTCTGACTCATTCCATTTCAAATAAGATACATACATACAGACAAGAAACAGGCAACTAGACTGTTCACATGTTGGGGCAAATGTGACTGCCCTTAGTTCTAGAAAAAACACACTAAATGTATCTATCTTTCGCTTCGCAAAGTGTCTTCAGTCCAATTGAAAGGGTGTAAACGTGACCAAACATGCCCTCTGGTGTCCTCTTGACCCCTTGCTAACAGCCTAGGCAGTGTACCACCCCGCACAACACAACAGGGGGTGTCACCAAGAGGGCACCTCCTGTCAACCTGCTCCTGGGACCCCACACACGACACAGCTGCCCTCCTCCGCCACATTCCACATGCTCTAGTTAACCTAAGGAGAGACAGGGGTCACCAGCCAAGACCACTCAGAGGTGTTTGCACTCGACCACACTGCAGACCACCATGTTCTGTCTGCAGGAGCAGCATGCCAGCATGGGCCTCAGAACATCCAAGGGAAACCTGACACCAGATTTCTTCCAGTGACCTCAATCGAATTGATCCCAAGCGCCAAGATGTTGGCCTCGCAAGGGCGCATACTCGATTGTTCTATACTCCAGATTTAAATCGGGAGTCACTTGATATTTTATACCCGCGGCAGCTGAAAAGGACACCGAGGATTTTGAGTCAAATGACAAAAACAACAGGTGAGACCCTAGAACTTTAGGAAATACTAAAGAAGAAGAAACTAAAACACAGTGCACAATCGACAGTAGCCACATAGTGCACGTCCCACCACCATCTTGACATACCGAACGGTGCTACCAACCGCACAGAACCTCCGAAGCGCGTAGAGGAGCTGCCCTTCTTTTAGAGCTGAGTGTAAATGAGCTCTAAGCTCCTCGATGAAGCAAGGGGAGTCAGAACTAGGTCTCTTATTTTTACCCCGGATTAGCGGAGGTTGACCGTCGTCCAAGAAGCCATCCTCTGCCACCGTCACCAGGGATGAAAGCACTGAGTGCCCCGTCAGTCATGTAGGGCACACAACATCATCCGTCTCTGCTCTAAAAGCCATGTTTCTCTATGGGTCACGACCAAGGATTGCTTTAGGGACAGGATCTTTTGTGAACAATCCCCAATGCAGGCATCGGTAAATGATCCCAGACGGACGTTTCGGTTGTTAGAACCTACTTTCAGGAACTTTCCTTTCAGCAAACCAAATAGGCAAAGTACAGGGTTATTTGAATTTGGATGCAGAAAGGAGCAGATGTCTCATCCAGACACTCCCCAGGTCTGGCATCCATCGAGCGTGCTAGATTGCAGGGCATGAGATAGCAGTCGTTTTAGCGTCCTCGGATGCTTCTTGGAGCTTTCCCTATGAAAAGGGAATCTCTGGAAACAAATTAGGGAGGCCAACGACGGCAGACACCAAACTATATTAGCCAGAGCCTAAGGGTTCAGTAACACTCGCTCCACTTTTCCATCTGCTGTGGATAAACTGTGCTGCGAGTACGTATCTCAGGAATGCACGCCCTTCAAGACACAGACATTCTTGCCCACCACCGTCCACCGCTACCACACTCGCACATACATTTGCCTCCTTCAAAAAGAATGCCTTTTTCGTATGTATGTCTGGAAGCTATATACCTCGCCCGACCTTCATCATATCGAGCTGCACTTCCAGCCGAAGCTTGAGTCGTGCTAAATAAATCAGGGATCGCAGAGTGAAGTCTCGTATTTCCGCCGGGCCTCGATGTATTAGAAGTGCTCTAATGTCTCCAGCTATGCAGCGTTCTCCGCGTGCCCGCTCTGTCAAGTCCAGGTGTTGACACGAGCCCTTTCCCCTTTAACAGTTCTGCATCTATTCCAAGACGTATACTCTGTTGCATATTCCCTCGCAACCATACACACATGTTCTGGACCGTAAAACCTGCCGCAACTCCAGGCTAATTGATAGTGTATGTGGGTAGTGCTCGCCTTGGAAGGAGAGCTAAAAGCCTGTACTTGATACAAACTGCCTTCTAAGGAGTCGATTTCACCTTTAAAATGCAAAACTTCATGGCACACAGAGCCTGTTATGTGTGCTCCTGAACAATAGCACAGACGATCAATAGTACATTGAACAATTGAATTAAGTGACAACTGGAGAACATAATCAGATTAAATGACGGCTCATTCAGTGACTGAGCATATCCTTTAGTCATAGCTCTTGCAACAATGTTCTCCGTACATCTGTGATGTCATGGTGAACTCAATTGACGCATTTGATTAAGGCAAAATGCACTGAATCACACACACCACCATCACGCTTTCAAAGGAAAAACAATGAAATGTCTGGGAATTTGATGAATCATGTGAGCCGATTTAATGTGACTATGGATGTAAAACAACTGACTGGTTATATGTGGACATACTAAGCAGCAAGGTGGGGCGGGAAGGTTCTTGTTAATTGATCCGTTCATGAATCCACTTGCATGATACCTTAGTGTCATCCTCACGAACACACTCATGCATTATCATTTCACAGAGTGTCGCAGACGATGTCTCACGGTTACTCCTCCATCAATTTAATGATTATTAATCTAATGTCTGATCTCCATTATATTTACATTGCTTGATTTATATACAGACAGTATATCCAGCGCATACCCTTTCAGTAATGTATAAGTCTGGAATAATACCATAAACCGGAAAGCACTAATTGAAATGTGCACAAGCATATGTTTTTGCTTAGACTACTGTGCACATTGAAAACAATTGCTATTGTTGGCAAAGGAGAGGGGGTGCGGTTGCTGTCTTGTACCCTGGCTTGGCTAAGACTAACTAACCTTTCTCTGATTCCATTATGCTTAACAAGATGTTTGGGGGGGGTCTTAGAAAGTGGCCTGCTACTAATCTCATAGAATATTGGCCTCAACTTGAAAGGAGCCACCTGCTAAAGTGAATGTCAAACTAAACCAATGGCAGTGCCATCAGTTACGAGACAACACGACAGTGAGTCATGGGTTATAGAAGCACAGCACGTTTCATAACTTCATAACATTTCAACTTACAGTAACCGCATCGTGTTCCTCCCTCAAAGACGAATCCGTTTGACACGGGCCCATATCTGCGTAGGTCCGGAAGGTTCCACTGGCCGATGATGGTGGGCGGGATGTCTCTGGCCAAGACCAGAAGGTTGTTGCACAAGTGAAGAGTTGCAGGCCCACTCTCCAACTTGGTGCCAGGTAAAACTCCAACACTGAACTTGTGGACTGGGAAACACAAATTAGAAGCCAGTTCGAACAAATTCCACCACAAGAACTAAATGTCTTGTTATTTCAAATCAATCGCTTCCCCAGGAATGCTAAAACAGCTCTGTTAGGGGTTAGACTACAATCATAAAGAGGTAGAAACCACGGTTTCATCACAAACATTATTGCTCCGGCATGGCTTTGATTTACTCCCGCCATAAAAGGATGAACAACAGCTGAGAGCATGCAGTGAGATCAGTGAGCTGAGCTCAGAACAGGCTCAGATCTGAGTCCCAACACAATCAATCACAGACCGTCATAAACACCAGCGTAATTGAGTCAATACCGCTGCTAATGAGCTACACTAGAGCGGAGGAGGCCTGAGCAGGGAAGATACGCCGTTCCGTTCGTACGTTGCGTGCGTGTGCGAGCGTGTGTTTGCGTGTGTGTGTTTGTGTGTGTGTGTGGAAAAATGTGTTCGTGGGAGTTGCTCCGAAATAAAACAGTAAAGCCAAAATGTACAAGAGAACCAGAGAACAAACTCTGTTAGGTGAAAGATTGATGGTGTCGATGATGAGAAAATGTCGACCAGGCCTGGCTTGTCATCACTCAGTTTGCGAGAGATTCACGGGGTGTCACAAATCACAACAAAGGGGTTGGCACACGACAGCCGTCAGACGCAGGCTGCCAGGTGACATTTCTACATGCCTGGCCACACTCTGGGATACCACAATCGGGCACACACACACACAACAGACACACATACAAATATATACACACGTCTACACACTATACACACAGAAACATGTGACGCACGGATATCCACGAACGATATCCAAACACACACACAAGCACCCACTCAAACACAAGGAAAGCAGCAGCAAAGTGTTGGCTAGACGATTCAACTGCTCCATGCTTTCAGGTCAATTACCCCATTGTATTAGTAACCTCTTTGGAACTAATTTGTTCCATATTACATTTATATTGGACTGCTGAGTCATCGAGACACCGAAAGCATCTGGACTGTTTGATTTAAACTCCAAAAAACGTCATCCTCAAAGCACTATGCACAAGGATCTGATTATTCGATATTCCCAGCGAGCTACTTAAACAGCATGCTAGTTCAGCTATTATGTTTTAGAGTGATTCCCTTTCTATTCTCTACTGACCTGTAAGATGGTACTTTGATGATAGCATATTGGTTTGATTTACAGCTCTTGAAAAAGCCAATGTACTATTATTTAATACCTATATTAATGTTTAACACAGTATACTACACGGTATAGCTGTCCAGAGAATTGTTTGGCCTTGAGCAATAAAGAAGTGAAACTATGTGCAAGCAAGCACTACATGGAGTTAAAACCTCATGTAGCAGGATTACTCCAGTTGTTGTATTCAATTAACCGACCCCTTGCCCACCCAGCACAAGTCTATACTTCCCATGTGACCTTAAAATATTCTCCTTCACCTCTCCCTCCCGTCTTGTCAATCCAAGTTTCTGAATCACAACTTTAGGCCAAACAAAGCCTTTCATTCCTTCCGAACACCGCCGCCATTTCCGCGTGCATATCTCAAAACAGACAGACGTGGTTCGCGTCACACGCCGGGACGGCCGGTGGGCCCGCCTCCCCCTGAACCCTACCTTCTCCCAGGCTGTAGCGGACGCGGATGTCCCAGGCCAGCAGGGCGTCCTTGCTGTCAAACCCCAGCACGGCAGCCTGACTCAGGCAGAGTATAGCCAGGGTGTAGCCCGTCCCCTCATACCACAGTCCCGTCTCCAGGCCACAGATGTCTTCCAAGGTGATGCTGGCCCTCTCCTTGTGGCCATGAGTCTTCTCTGATTTGTCTTTAAACACCAGCAGGACGAGACAGTCTGGCGTAGGGAGAAAGAGAGGCAGGGAGGGGGATTGTGGGTCATGTAGTTTTTTTGTATTTGAAACACTGCCTAGTGTGCAGAATGAGCTGGGATTGTGCCACTCTTGGCTGTGTCGGGATGCTGACAATATTTGGCACCCGAGTCGTAAACACAGTAGAGAGCCTAAAGAATGAACAAGTTTGGACGTTCAAACTAGTTATTTCTTCAAATCTTTGCTCTCACGTGCAGACATCTACTGGCATGGGAGTTCAAAAGGAGAAGGTCTTAATGAACATCTGTTGCCACATATTCAGACAAGGCCATTCAATCCACCAATGCTATCTATAGCAGTGAGGCTAGATATAAAGCTACTACATTGTCTAAGAGTGTTCCACAAGTAGGCTGTGGTGAATGAAGAGATTATAAACAAGCTACTGAAGATGCATACTAAGCCAAGGCCATGCAGTAACATCCTAGAAGCATCAGTATAATAAACCCAATTGCCAATTCTGAAGGTAAAACCAGTACAGTATGTCCTACTTGTTTACAGAATTTCAAAGTCTGAGGGTATACAGGAAGATATGTCGAAACTGCACTTGCTTATGGAGACAGACAATTGCCAACCAGGGTCTCCTCTGCTCTTGGTACTGTAAAACTACAACCAGTGTCAACTGACAAAACAAGGCCATCTATTTTGTCAAGCACACAAGCTCTCAGCTCACACATGACCACGGGTCAGCTGTGATAACATGAAACTTCAAAGGTCTGTAGAACGGTTGCATTCCACCTCGGCCTAATCCGTTAAACACCTAGCGTGAGCAAGAGACAGATAGCAACTGAGAGATGAACAGGGACACAGTGTGGCCATGTCATCTCTTTCAACTGGGGTCCAATCAGAGTGCGAATTATACAATGACAATCGGGGGGGTTCAACTTCTTCTCCAGGTCGTGTGTCGACCACCCCCTGACCTGTTGTTTTTACCTCTTTTGGGGGGTCTAAGTCTTAATTAGGGGGGTCAGAACTATTTCACACCCTGGGTTGAATCCCCATTCAGCAAAGAAACATGAAATCATGTATGTCTGAATGTAAACTAACATGAAATGCCCAACTAACTGCCACTGTCCAGACAACTTTACTTAATTGATATGTAAACTAACTAGAGTTACAGATGACACTTGCATGCAAGCCTCTTAAAATATATCAGTCAAAACCACATGAACTTTCAGGAGCCAGCCAAAGTTCTGAATGGGCACAATGAAATTTGAAGCCTTCAGAATACTGAGGCCAATGGATTTGGAAAAAACACGACATACAGTTATGCAAGTTCAAGTGTAATTTGAGTTACATTGCTTGACTGGATTGTGCTGTTGTGTCACATCCATGACTATCTGATATGTTTTTTTATCAAAAACAAAGTAACACCGAGACGGAATGGCATTGAGTTACCATGTTAATCTAACAAAGATAAACATTGTAAAGAGTGCGCCGCTATTTCAACAACGTGTATGGGATTACCCGCTTTCAAATATAGAACTGTAAAGAAAAACCTACCTGCTACAGGCGATGGCTTTCGGAGCACGACCCACCTAGTCTTCCACTGCAAAGACAACGAAACAAAGTATAGCCAGCACGAAAGAATAAAGATGCATACACATTTAATGAACTATTTCGTCAAATAAACACCTTTTTTCCATCTCTGAATTTGACATATCCCTCCACGACAACAGAATCCGTCATCTTCAGTCATGGTTCCAGACAGCTGCAGTGTCGCTGTCCCGTGCCCGAATGAGAAGGGTCAATTTCAAAATAGCTTTACTGGAGAGGGGCATACACTCGCCCTCCAACACGTCCCCCCCCACTCCGACCCCCTTCAAAACACACGCGTGTACCGATGTTTCCTCTTCCATTAGTGTCAACAACAGGGTCTACACCCAAAACAATATTTACAGAAACGTTTCTTGTCATCTTTTCTGTTGGTTATGTGAACATGAAATGGGCCTACTTTCGGATGATAATTCTACTCTCAACATTTTCAGAAGGAATTATTTAGTCAACTTTACTAGTCAATCATCATACGAATAGATTACGATGTGCAGTAGGGACATTAAGTGATATCAAGTAATGGTTTATTTTAGTCACACAATTGCATTCATTTCACAGTTGTTTAAAAACAAACTTCAACAGTAAAAAACAAAAAAGTCTATACAATAAAAGTATCAAGTGTTCATTATGATTTGCGCTTGCGACTGATTATTTCATTAATCCAGGGTATGTAATTCACGACTTTGGTGTAGACGCCAGGTTTGTCCGTTCTGCCGCAGCCGTCTCCCCAGCTGATGATCCCATAGAGGAAGCTGACGTCATGCTCCACACAGGCCAGGGGGCCTCCTGAGTCCCCCTGGGGGAAACACAAACATAAACTTGCAATTAATTATCCACTTGGAACCTAACATTACAAACCCAAATTACACAGCTACACGCAGAGTGTCATTACAACACATAAACACGTTGGAACATAAACCTTAACCACATCCTGAACTCTTAGCACAGCAGTGCCCATATTTGTACATGCCCTAACTACATCCTACACGCTTCAGATTTGTATGCAGTGGAGGCTACTGTCTACCGTACTACAACATATCCACTTGTGCATCATCTACTGAAGAGAGGTTTCATTTGTCATGCATCCCAACCTGGCAGGCGTCTCTACAGGTTGCCCCAGCACAGATCATGTCATTGGTCACATGTCTGCCGTAGATCTCTGGCTGGGTGCACTTCTCATGGGGGATGATCCTCACTTCAGCCTCTTGCAAATTGGAGTACTTGTTTGCCTCTGTGATACCAGACACATAGTTCAATATCGACAAATAAACACTCATATTAGAAAAAATGTGGGGCAACTTGAAGGTTGGATATGTTTTGAGGCCTTGATTAAAAATTGGCCATGCAGGTCCAAAACAGTACTTAAAATAACTTGAAGAAGGATGGCATATTCCTCTGTTTATCGACTTTCAACAGAAATTGCGCATGCAAATGTAGACACAACCAAAGAGGGTTACTTTCTTATGAACTTACTCTCATTCATGTGACCCCAGCCTGTTATCTGACATGAGGAACAGTCGGGGAATGTCATGTCTTTGTCTGGGAGACAGATTGGTCGTATGAACTGGGTTCGCCTCACACAACGTCCATTTTCTTTCTTCAGTTTGACCAGAACTTTTAGAAAGAAAAGTAATATCACAGTTACGTTATGCATTTTTAACTCTGATAACTATTTTATATAATTACCCCTGAATCTATTCTATATTTGAAAAGGTGACGGTGAAAGCACATGTCTATATCAACGTATTTCACAGTAGAGTGATTGACAAGTTGATAACCATTTGTCATTAGCTACAACATGAGCATGTTTCATTAGAGTGTTACGGACATCATCATTAAAAATGTAATATGTTTAATGACTCTGCAAAATATTTGAGTTGTGTAGAGAAAACAATTGAACAAAGTGTTTCCCACTGGCTCGGACAGATGCTCAGTAAGTATCACAACCAAATGAGTGTGCTATTATGTGGTGCTTTTGTGTGTGCATGACTGTGTGCGTGGTTACGTGAGCACGAAAAACACAGCTGTTCCAAGATGCACAGCTGTGAGTACGCAGCCAGAGACAGGCAGGCTGGAGTGGTTTTTGGTCTGTTTGTGACTGAGGGGGCGAGGGGATTGTATGAGTTTGTGTCTCTGTGTGTGTTGCCATACATTAAAACATTGAACATTGCAGAGAAAACGGGGTCAGATGGCTGAGCGGTTATGGAATATTAATCAGGGGCTATTAATCAGAAGGTTGCCGGTTCGATTCCCTGTGTGCAAATTACGTTGTGTCCTTGGGCAAGGCAGTTCACCCTACTTGCCTCGGGGGGAATGTCCCTGTAGTTACTGTAAGTCGCTCTGGATAAGAGCGTCTGCTAAATGACTAAATGTAAAACAGAAGTCTATAACACCATTACCAATGTCATGGAGTGTTGGATTGAATACTGAGAATTTCTTCGGAAAGATGTACTTCTCCACACCAAAGGTTCTGGTGTTGGGAGTGGTGATGTTGAAGTTCTGCTGACCAAGAACCACACGGATCTTAGAAACCAGAGGGCTGAAAAAGACGTCATACACTGTTGGTACTTCATCATTTAACATTTCCAGTATAATGAGTGTTGATTAACACAGCCAAGCAAAGTTAAGTTGAGTTTCCATAAAGCAGTACGCATTACATAGTGTGAAATGGTTGTTTTGTATTCACATATCATCAGTTTCAGTATTGATTAATGTAAACTTCTCTAAAGGTCTCTAATTCAAACACAGGGGCCTTAGGCAAAAGTGTCCAGTAGCCATGTTCCAGAGAAACTCTTAAATTGTGAGTCTAAAAAAAGTTTGTGTTCATAAAACAGTAATGGGAAGTTCAAAGTCAGGGACGTCAGTCCAGACGGCTTGTTAGTCCGTCCTATTGTCTGCAACAACAAGATGAGAGTAAAAAGCTACCTTACTCTGCAGCTCAGTTCATAGTCCAAACTAACTCCAAGTTTTATGTAACCATATTCATTAAACGAGCTTTTAGGGTGATGTAACTATAACCAAACTAACACGAAGAGTCATATATTCATTAAACTAACTCCTATGGCTAATGTAACTGACCACATTTTGTTAATTAGCATAAAACGGATGGTTGGATGAATGGCTTCTCTATCAACACACAGTTGACTGGAGATCAAATCAATTCTGGAATGTCGATGTATATGGATCAGACGTTCCGGCACCTTCTGAAGAAGCAGTGAGCAGCAGACACCACCCAACAGGAGGAGACCAGCGTGCCAGCACAGAAGATGTCGTTGCTGATGTACATGGCGGCCATCCAGGGGTGTGTCCCAGGCAGGGAGGCGGTGCCGCCCAGGATGCGCCCCCTCGCTAGCGACAGTCTCTTTTTATGTCTCTTCCCACAGACAGATCTCTTAATCGGCGTGGGGACGTGGATTTGCGGAGGACTAGGAAGTTCGAAGCGGAAGTTCCGAGATGAATATGCTGCTGAAATGATGGGGCGAAAGGAGAGAGAAAGGTTTATTTGAAAGATACTTTGGATGATCGGTTTCCATAGAGACTTCATCATCGATACAATTGAAGTTTTACTGGAGGAAGCTTCCAGCATGTCATTATGTTGAGTAGCTGAAGGCTGGCTTGAAGAATGTGGATTGTATGGAAACCCATGGCAACAGAGCAACCGGTTCAAACAGTCCCACTCACCACTTAAGTATTTGTCAACACTTGATCTGAAATGTGGATGTTGCATGACTCATGGCTCTACTCTATTTAATTTGGCCCAGGGTCAAAGCATAGTCATTAGAGTTGCAAACTATTTCGTTGTGAAAATGGACTCACATCTTTACCTCTGGCATAGTTGTAATTAAAAAAATGAATTTCAATGATGTCTTGAGAAAACAAACCATTCAATGGGTTCCAGGAAAGCAGGAGACATAACGTTTGGTTAAAAGAAAGTTCTGGTACATTCAGGTCATGGGGAGTTTTCAAAAGCTAAACCTGTCCTTGATAGGACAACATCATTCATTAGTTCAGACAGCATTCAAGCTCTATCATGTGAAAATTAATTGGGCGCAATCTCCTTCATTTATTCTATTAAGGTGTCATCATTCTGACACTAAATGAAAGCTACTTAGAAAGTTATTCACAGAAGGATGATTGAGTTATTTGGTAAATCCATTGAGGATCATCAAAATTGAGGACTTGTTCAATATTATTGCTCTTCCCACGTATTACAAAACTAGATAACAAGAATTTATCCGGATAACCACCAAATAGCTCCCTGAAGTAGTTCATTGCAAAGACACGGAGACAACGAGTTCTTCCTGGACACTACTGTTCCCATTTACTCACAACGTGTCACACAGGAAGGGACATCACAGTTTTCCCAGGAGATGGCGCCGGCATTAAGCGTATAGCACCACGGCATCTTGTCCCCGTCTGGGTTTCTACACAAAAACACAGTGGACATGTTTATGTGAGTGTCACGCCATCTATGGGTCCCTGCCACAGCACACTTCAATCAAGAGGAATCAAAGCCTGATTACAGGTTGGACTTCAACAGTTTTGACACTGGAAATGTAAGCGTGACCTTGTTCGACCTTGTTCGGACAAGCTCGGAAGAGCCTAGACTGACAAGATCAAAGTGCTGTTTTTGGGGTTGCCAGGTTCAATGGCGCTCGTCCTTTCGAACTGCAAATGATGCCGAACAAAGTGATGGAACGTTTACACACCTGCAAAAGGAGTGTTCCCCGAGACCCCTGAGAGGGGCGCTGTCCACGGTGTCGACACAGAGCTCGTCATGCAGCAGTTCAGAGTTCCAGGGCAGACAGCGGGCACGGGTGACCGTGGTGGCCACCACACCCCGGTAGTCTGCGCCCTTGTTATGATAGCACTCTGCTTCAGGCACTGACACACACACAACGACAGAATGGGCCTACGTTATGCACTGCTGGTTTCGTGATTCAAGCCACACATGTTCCATTGGATTTGGCTTAAGATAAACGTTGTTAGGTACCACCTCCAAGTAGGTTAACCACTGTGTATGATCCCGGATGATGGCAACACCTGCAACATGTTAAGCTATGCTAATCTCGCTAGCATTTTCTATATACAAAGGCTAATGACAAGGCTAGCTAACGATGAAGCGCTCCCACTGACCTATGTTGCAGTAGGCTCCACTATGGCCTGGTCGGCAGGCACACACCTCCTCCCCAGTGGTTGAGATTCTCCTGCATGACCCTTCATTCGTACAGGGGTTCTCCCGACAGACTGGGGAACAATCAGACACGCTACATTAGGTATAAACCAACAGTACAAACTGTTTGTGGTTCAAATCGTATACAGTGAGACATGCGCCTGATTTTATAGGCGGTGACCTTGTAGCTTCAGTCGGAGAAGATGGATCGCACCTCCTGAGACACTGAGAACCTGACATTGCAGAAACAGCAGCTTAAAAGCTAAGCCTGGATCCGACAATTCACCAGTGTTTTGAAAGTAAACTGTTTGTATGGCTTCAGGGCCTCAATACCATGACAGGAGAGGGATTCAGTCGACAGCGCACCAAAGGGCTTTCTCCTTTGTATAAAGGGAATATGCTGAAGACCCATGAATGTCATTGAGATGAAAGCACCTGGAGTTCTTTTAAGGGTGTGTCCCAAACAGCACTCTTGAGTCACTGTGAGTCACATAATCTTTCTTTTTAGTCCTAGCGAGGCTGTAACCATGGGGAGGGAATCAAAGCCTGTGAAAACCCTCTCCTTTGATATCCCTGTTAACATGCGGCAATGTGCTTGGGCTTCAGCCCCGCAGATTTCACTCTGCTGCTTCAGGAGAAGGGGAGTTCAGAGGGTTCAGCACAGACACCTGGTAATCTGAGGTGGGAGTTATGCGGGGATCTTCAGCAAAACACACAGAGGTTTAAAAGCCTAGTCACACAGGGTGCGGGGGATCGTGTTCCTCTTTACTTTCCAACGAAAGCCAGCAAAAGTTTGAAAACATTTGAAACGGCGGGGGGTCGAAGCGACAATGCATCCACAGCGTAACTCACCTGTGTAATGAGTGCTCTTACAGGAGATCTGCCCGGCCACACACTCGCACTGCTCCACATTCCGGAGGTGAATTCTCCCCCAGGAATCTCCAATGTCATAATATCTCAGGTGTACTGTTTCATAGCACTTCCCTGAGAAAGGCGGCAAGGCAGAGATAAAAGGTGGTTTGGTGAAACGTGAGCAGAGTGGGCAGGGAGCAGGCCAAAGCGGGAGCCACCTCAACACTTTGTCACAACGACGGACAATACATTCTCTCTTTCAAGGGGAACTTGCATGAGCAGTGCAATTCAGAACGTCAACTTTTTCATGGTATACACGTTTATAGGATAATATATCAGAGTATACTAAACTATATTGTAGCCAGCAGAGTTAATCAAAACTATATTGTACAGCTATATTGTAGTCTGGAGGATAGCTGTAGGCTTATACACTGTATATAAAATGACTTACTCAGTTCACAAAGCCTGCCAGTGAAGCTCTCTGGACAAGAGCACTCGAACGAGAGTCTGTGGGGCACCAGGGTGCAGACACCGCCATTTTGACAGGGGTTCCAGTAGCACGGGTCTGTAAACCTTCTGGACGTGTGAACAGAAACTAAGGCAAAACAAACACACAAACAACAAACCATTCAGCAAAATCAAAGTATATATTTCATCAGATATTATTCATTGAATCATTGAATCCCTTGGACAAATCGAACTCATGGGAGGAACATGAGCGATTGTTGCTTATGGATGGCTCTTGTTGTGGAAGTCATTTTGAGTTCCAGAACAGAACACTTAGTACACTCCATAGCAAAGAGCTAGTACCCCGGTTTGATTTACCTTGTTGACTGAATACGATGACGTTTTTGAGTTAAACTGTTTAGTACCTGTAGGTTGTGTTGTCGGAGTAGCACAGAAACCCCAAAGCAGGTCCCGGTCAAAGTTGTGCGTGAGAGAACACCTTGGACAAGGAAACAAACACATTCCTGTCATGCAGGTCCATTGGATCGAGGAGTGAGATCACTAACATGATGACATCACTGAACGCTTTCACTCACCCTGATAGGAAACTCCAAAGAAACTTAAATTAGCCTTTCTATGTAAGTCACATGCGGGTTGGAAACTCATAACATTTCAAATACTTGTCTTTTTTCTTTAGTGTCGTGGGAGTGGTTGAAACCTCTTGAAAAACAAACGTCAGAACATGGTCATGTCGTAAGTTTGGTCATGTCGTATGAGTCACCCGTCATGTCAACTCCATATCCATCTATATCCACACCCTGGAAAAGTAATCACTTGGGTTTCAAAACTCCATGACTACACAGATCAACAAGGGGATACTGAGAGATCCCAGAAACAGCAGGTACTGACACACCACACACGCACACGCACACACACACACACACACACACACACACACACACACACACACACACACACACACACACACACACACACACACACACACAGACAGACAGACAGACAGACAGACAGACACACACCCTAAGATTGAGCCAGAATCACAATTAGCTATTTCTTCATCACTGTGTGGGAAGGGGTGAGGAGATCAAGAGCTATACTGAATTACATCTAAGCTGTTGATTCTAGCAGACACCCACTCCTCCTGCCATGGCCAATGTTTAAAGTGGATCTGTTCTACAGTACCACACAAACAACTTTGTTCAAAAGTATTTAGGATCTTTACTCAAATTGAAAGCCAAAGTGATACTTGTGCTACAATCTGAATGGATAAAACACTAAAACGAAAAATTTAGGAAGATTCTGCAGAGTAATGCCACTTCAGCACTGTGGTAAAGTGTTATTGGATGTGTATGAGAGCAATACAGAAAATGTTTCGAATATAAAGTTTGTTGCCACAGCTTACGTTCCACACTTCAATTACTTAAGTGCCGTTGAAGAATATAGTGTGCAGTGAGATACTGTGTGTGACCAATGTGTGGTGATACAGACCTTCGTGTCAACAGAATTGTCACTGGGGGTCAACGGCGTAACCACGCATTCTTTGGGGGGGTCGTGTCCCCCCCCAATGTTGAGAAAATACTAACCTGTCCCCCCCAATATACAGCAGGATAAAATGTAAAATATATGACATGTTCTCTTTTTATGAACCCTGTCAATGGATCGGTCTCTTGTTATGTCTTATTTATTTTCAATTTATTTCCGTTTGTTAAGAATCCCCCCTCCTAATTGTACACTTGTGCGATTTAGTTTGAAACCACTTCGCGACTTTCTGCGTTGTCATGGTTACCCCACACTCTTTCTTCAGTGAGAGCCAAGAAAGTAAAGAGTAATGGAGGATTTGAGGGTACCGGTACGTAAAAAGCAGAAGAAACTGGACCAACAGCCAAGCATACGGAGTTTTTTTCAGACAGTAAGTAACTTGATACCGAGCTTTGAGTAAGCAAATAAAACGAGTAGCCTCGTAAAAGCAGAATATTAAATATAGCTCATGAAGGTCAGTCGCTGTTCTTTTGATAAAATGACATGGTTACGATGCAGGCAGCACAGACAGAGAAGGAGAGAGACAGCCTAGACAGGCATGCTGAAAGCAGTGGCCAGACAGGGACGTGCTCTGAACATGCAGGTGATCAGGTGAGTCATTTGAATGTAAGTAACGTTATTTAACGTGTTGGAGAGGAGGTAACGGACAATTTAAGGTTACTTAAAAAGCGGATAAAACTGGACCAGCAGCCGAGCGTACACGTTTTTTTTTCTCCAGACAATTAGTAGCTTGATACCGAGCTAAATGTGTGAGTAAATAAAACGAGTAGCCTAATTAAAATATGAGTCGCTGTTTTTTCTGATAAAATGACGTGGGGTCACAATGCAGGCACCACAGAGAGACAGGGAGAGAGACAGGCATGCAGATAGGCAATGCACTTAACAAATAATAATAAAAAATTGGACCCCCCCAATGTCTAAACCATGGTTACGCCCTTGCTGGGGGTAATAGTAAATCATGGAAACATTGTGCTGTGTGTGCATGTGGTGAAGGGATGTGTTTGTGTAATCAAACCACTTGATGCGAGAGTAGCTCAGGAACAGACAGTAGGAATCAGACAGAACTCACCAGGGTTTGGAGGAAGTGATGTTAATGCAGTGATGATGAATACTTCCACCCTGGCGAAATGGGAATTTACATTCTTTCCCCTCTACAGTAAGGACTGGAATTAAGCAAGCATTAGGCCTCCATATGTTTTCGAGAGCACTCAATGTTCCCAAATGTAAATGACATTTTCATTTTTTCTTATACTTGATTTACACTCAAAGGGTAGCCTACTTTAAAAAGGACAGTTTGAAGCAAGCAAATGTACTTTGAAGATATGATGTTTGCCTCAGACACAATGAATCCTTTGGTTTTTATCACTGGTTCCAGCCTGGACCTATCAAGTTATATTACTATGAAGAGGCCCTGTGCAGGGGGAGCATAAAGACACCTTAATCTGGTTTTTGTTTTGAAGGTATTTATGCGGGCTTCACACGCACATATTGATGGGCATATGGACCATTATAATTACATTTTTGGAGGGAGAGTGATAAAATTGCTTATATAGTATTTAAAGTCGAATTTACCTTTATGATTATCCATGTTGGCATCTCTCGTGCTCACGGTTTCATATCCTGGTGGTATCAGTCGCTGGAATAAAGTTCAATTGGTGAACACAAGTGTTAAAAGTGTCGTTGCCACGGAAAGTCTATTTCATGCGCCTGTCTGTTAAAATGACTTACCGTCCGTGCACTCATAACACAGGGTAGTAAAAGTAACATAATGTGTGCCATCATAACAATCCGGTACGGTCTTCGTTTTCAGCTGGAGTTAATATCCTGGCAAGAGTTATATATACGTTGTCACGTTACATCTGTCAATTCCCCGATTCTCAGGCTGGTATTGGTCATGGAGAACGTGGGACATCCAGCAAGAATGATCCTGTCCCCAGAAATGTCTAACTGTTTTAAGTAAAACAATTGCGTCATGAGTGACTATTTCGTTTTGCCTCTCACTACACCCTCAACGTTTTTTCTCCAAGAAGGTATGAGGACCCAGCTACGTACTAGTATTCACGTTTGTGAAGAGACGAAATGTTTGATGTAATGGAAAGTAACTTTTGACGAGGGCGGGTGATGATGGTGCGGGAGTCCTCCTGCAGTCTTCTCTTTCCAGGCTTGGTCACCGAGCGCTTATTCTAGTTGTAAACATTCCAAGTGCGGCGTGCTGTGGCAAGTTTTGCCACTCTCCCTTATTATCAGGGCTCTAATTTTCACCCGTGTCAAAAGAACCCGTCAAAAGATGCCGTGGGAAAAGACAGTGAGGTTCTATTTTCACTACAGACAGTTCATCACTTCAAGAGGTGCAAAAGGGATCCAGTTAAACAACATTGTTCACTTATTTATACTACCGTTAATTATTGACGATTCTGGCCGCCTCAAGTCAACCAAAGGGTAGAAAAGCAAGTCTGGAATGTAACAATATAGGCAAATAAATCTGTGGGCAAATATGAGTGTGCTCAGCATAAATTACAAGCCGCCACCTGCCACACCACCACTTGCAGAATTGAGTAAGACATGATTTTATTGAGTGAAATTTAAACAACCAAACATGAAGCCAGACCACATTAGAAATTACAGACCAGCCATCATATTTAGTTCAGCATTAAATAAAAGAAGAAATACAACTAATGTCTTGGAACAATCTATAAAGTGGCAATGCTAGGAGCTTTTAAAGTTCTTTCTAGGAATTGTCCTGTACTGTTTATGGAATGGGTCACTGCAGAAAGACCAAACTCACCATGAGTTGACTAAGTGTCACTATTGTAAAAATGAATCATTGATGCGTTACTACCTTGTACCAGCAGCTAAACATTAACCAGAATAGGATGTTCTAAAGCACAATATCTATCACCATGACAGTTTTGTTTTGGAGGGAAAATCATAATCACTTTTTTTTCTTCAATGAAATGTCCACATCATTTATTTGATTTTCTTTTTCAACAAAAGGACACGGAGCATGGAAACCGCAAGCAAGGGACTGCCAGGATCAGACGATGGTCGCTTTGTAAATGTCCGCCTGGGAGTCCTTGCCCTCGGGTTGATTTCGGACGCTGTGGGGCAACTGGGAGTTCTTCATCTTGCTCTGGCACTGCCGGAGCTCCGCGGCATAGCCCTGAAAGCTGAGGCTGAGCTCTGAGTCCTCTCCCTGGGCTCGGCCAGGCCTCTCTTCCGCCCCCTCCTCCAGACGAACTCCCTCCACGTCCATCACCTCAGTGGCTGTCTGCAAAGGCAAGGCTCCCAGAGACGGGGGCCTCTTGTAGGCCTCTTGTGGGCCTCTTTTGGGAGTGCATTCATCTGTTCCTCCCTCTGTATATGAAAGAGATAAGAGAGCAGATCATTAGATGTGTAGTTGGGTTCAAAGACTTTCACAAGGTATGCTAAACTCTTTTATTATGGAGATAAGTATCAAACTCCAGCTGTGAGACATTAACAATGCCACAGACTGTTACAAACATCATGGATTTAGCGATGGATACTGATTTCTCCAGGAGGATGGCTTCTAAGATGGCTTCACACAACGGAAACTGCCATCCACATTTCCAAGATAAATAAGCAATGCATTTAGGAGATCGTATCGTTCCGACAGAGCAGGTTCATACATTACTGAATGCTGCCGGCTGTTGGAGCTAAGATGGCCTTTTTTGGTCATAGGGCACATCGTGAGGGTGAGGGGAAGAAGACACCAGAAAAAAAGAAAGAAAAAACGTCTTCCCAACCCCATTGTAGATGTAGTTTGGAGCCTTGAGGAGTTAACATATATCCACTGGATTGAAAACGCAACATCCTCTCGAAAAAGCCACTCAGTATTCTGCATGGCGAGTCCAGCCTAAAAGGACTTTGCGCAAAAGCACCTTTTATCTGACAACAAGAAATACTGTCCCTCATCACAAGGTGGTGCTTGCCTTCCAGTGTCACTACATGGCTTAAAAAGCACAACATGATGTCAGCTACACCTACTGGATACATTTAAATTATAACACCCATTGACTTACATTTTCAGATTTTTGTCCAGCCTTGTTAAATGTAAGCTCAATTGATGTTTGCACACAACTTGAGCTGACTTGTTTTATTCTGATATATTGTGAGGTAGAACTAAATTGTTTTTTATACATGGAGTCTCTAAATGGAGTTTAAAACAGAATGAAAGAGAACAGTCAGTGTATTTTTGTCATTGATGTCAATTCAAGCTATCTTAGTGCCAGTCAATCGCCTGTGGTGATAGTCAGAAGGGTTTCCCGTGCTGAAACCCTGAGCACACAAGATGGGTGGAAGTGACCTCACGAACAAACTGGTGAGGTGGGTTTGACATCACGCGGAGGATGTCAAAGTCCTAGACGTGTTAATCACCACTGACACCTCTCTAGTGGGCGTCTGTGAGCTAACAGGAAGGCCAACACCGGATCTGTTGACATGGCGACCTCACAGTTCCGATGACAGAGAAAACTCCGGTACCGCGTTGCCGTGACTTTTATTTAGGTGACTCCGAGCGCTCCAAATGATGCACCCTCTGAACTCCTCCAACGGTGATTCATCACTTCAGGGGCTTATCTAAACACAGCTGCCTGTGTAGGAGATCTTCAACAAAGTTGTCCGTTTGTTTTCGCTCTCGTTTGATCACGCGCACGCGTTTGATGTTGCTCGTTAAAAAAACAAGTCAATAAGATTGACATGGCGCTTTGCATTGCCGCTTAACAGCAAGAAGGTCCGATTCCCGGGCACTGTTAGCACCGGGGGCATGTTCTCCCCAGGCCTGCGGGTGCGTCTCATGGGCCTTTCTTTGTGGAGTTCTAATGTTTCCCCCATGCTCACATGGGTTTCCTCCACAAAGGAACACTACATACAAAAACATGGCGAACAGATCGCCACCCTGCCCCGTTTCTGACATTGGCATGAGAGGACTTGGTCTCTGGGTTGCCACTGATATGACTTCCCTCTGCTCCTGGCTGCCCTTGGAGGAAGAACAGATTGTTTCCAACCCAGAGAACAAATTCCTCTGGTGGACAGTGGGACACGACAGCATGCGCGTGTGTGTGTGTGTCCTGTGTCACAACTCCAAGCGTGCGTGTGCGTGTCACACCGCAAGATAAACAAACGCTTCTTCGAAATGTGGGAATTCGAGAGGGCCGAGAGGGACGTTCCTCATCTCTGCGCTGGTTGTCAGGACTATGGGCAGTCTTCCCCGTGGCACATATTGGTTCGTCAATTGGCCGTGGCACCGGGCTCAGACAGACCAGGTCTCTCCAGGGCCCCGGGTTGGACCAGGTCCAGGTCAGCAGCAGTTCGCCCAGTCAGACTGGGTTCTGCTCTGCCTGAAGGCCCCTCCGGCAGCCAGATGGATGAGAAGACTGCTCAGGGTCACCCGGGCCCCAGCTTTCAGATTTCGTCAGCCAAACTGAGCGAGGGAAAGAGTGGAATGAGCCCAGGGGTAGTTAGAGAAACAAGGTCCCTCAGGTTCACTCAAGTCAACAGATGGAGAATTAGCATGTGGATATCAGCCTAAAACTAAGTACTCTGTGTGGAGATATGAAATGAAAATCATATTGATTGGTTTGAATCATAAGAACATTTAACTTGAGTTGGTGCTTAATGAAACTCCATTTCAAGATGATTGGAAGCACTGCATTGGGGCATATAAAGATTTATGGGGG
Organism: Mallotus villosus; assembly: GCA_903064625.1. Taxonomy (NCBI): domain Eukaryota; kingdom Metazoa; phylum Chordata; class Actinopteri; order Osmeriformes; family Salangidae; genus Mallotus; species Mallotus villosus. The sequence goes on from CAEFZP010000342.1 coordinate 242,490, forward strand.
AAAGACTCACTAGGCAATGATGTACAATTAATGAAGATATATTCATCAGTCTGAGAAAAATTGATGAAAGAACATATTGATGCCAAAAGACAGATCAGCGAATCCAATCAGCTTTAGAGGTTGAAGGAGTTGATCAGCGTGGGCTCTGATGATTCAGCTATATCCTATCACCCTCTAGTGGCCAGTGTTAACTCTAACTAAAGAGAACCAGAAAGAGAGATCCTTTGTGCAAAGTATAAAAAGCCATTTGATACCAGATTACCTATAAAGAATTAAGACTCAACTATTTAGAACTTTTTATGTATATATTTTTTGTTTGTTGTTGTTGTAAATTTGCACATGGAAGTTACACTTACACATTACAGGTTAATTATCAGAAATGTGTTGCCAATTCCATTTCTATAAAAATGTGCTTTCATAAAAAATAAAACCCTGCAAGGAACACAAGTCTTTGCCAAAGTTTATTTGATAATGTTCGTCTCTCCTTTTCATAATGTACCCGTCGAAAAGTCTCTCTCCAGCAGATGGTAGCAGACATGACAAGTCAGAACAGGAGCCAACAAAGAGATGCTCATTCCCAACCAAAATAAATATTCACCCTTCCCATGGGGAAAGGCAGTGCCGGCATTACTGAACACAACTACAGCTTGCTCTCAGAATTAAAACACCGCGGTGTGATAACTCACACACGTGTATTACTGAACCACTGTGCCTGAAATAATTGATGCGATGCTGTGTGTATTTGTGTCCTGTGAAGGTCAGGAGTAATTATACCTCAGTGATGACCTCAAGGGACTATTTTCTTGCTGTGTCCCCACACGCTTTCCAAATGCCATACCAGTAGGACCACTAGAGCACAGGAGAGCGCGGTAAACAGAGACACAGCTTTCGAAACATAATCGCAGTTCTATTTCGGAGCATGAGACACACACAACAAAACAACAATAGCCAACAGCCTTTTATCTATAGCTCGGCAAACCCGTGTAAGGTGAACCCCGTTACCATGGTTTCCGATGTGGAGGGATCAGGCAGATGCGCTTAGCAACCACAGCCAGACGAGCAGTGTGAAGCTGTGAGGATTCTTCCTTCTCATATCATCTCGAGCACATATAATCACCACGCAGATCATCTATTGACACAGGCCACAGACATGCGGGGCAGGGATGACCATGTTTGGTCGTTCCGCGATGAACCTGTGTACTTTGAAGTCTGCTTCCATGTGCGTCAGTAGAATGAGCCGAGTTACAAAGGAGCGTGTGAAGATGTAGCCTAGTTCGAACTTCCTCAGGAACTTATTCCTTTTATAGCTTGTTCACACAGCTTCAAACCAGACAGATACATGGAACATATTTTAAAGTTGCGATTCAAAGCGCTGTTATCGGGTTCTGAACACCAGCAAGAAAAAGAAAAAAACACGCCGCTGTCGGGCGTGTGGCGTAAACAGCTGCATCTTGCTACAGCGTTGGATTTGCGTCACTGCAGTCTATGGTTGCCTGGATGTTTCTGTCGGAAATGTAATTTTGATGCTACGGTCGTTCGCGTTCATCCTGTTTAGGAGACACGCTCTCCGCTCTCCACTCCCCTGCACACGGTTCACCTTGGGCTACACTCCAACTCAAAGCGTGGGGTGGTGGCGGTGGGGGGTGAGCGGGGCGAGCGGACTCAAAATGAAATCCATCTGCGGAACCGATAACGATCCGAGTTCCGCAGAGCGAGGCCAGCCGCGGGCCGCGTCACCAAGAGGCGAAGCCTTGAGCCGGAACGCAGGACAGACTAGACAGAACGACAGCGTCACAATTAGCAGGAACACAGGCAGAACACGGCTAGGTCAGAATGAGGATCAGTACCAAACACACACACACACACACACACTAGACACGAAACACAACTCTCACTAAACGTACACACGACACAGAAACGATAACAACAACAAGAAGCAACGAGAAGAAGACGAACACTAATTAGCTTCAGGGAAAGTTAGAGGGTGCAAGAAGACAGGATGAGGCGATGGAGAGAGAGCAAGCGTGGGAGAATGGAAGAAGGAAAGGCGTGGGAGCGGGGAAGGGAGTCGGGGAGAACAAACGTTTGAGAAGACAGACGGTGTGATTTCAGTTCTAACATTTATTACATCCAGTCAAACACTGATACAGAATTAATTGGCATGATCATCTAAAAAAAGGCATCTACAAAGGGGGAGGGGGGGGGGATGATCTAGATGGAGAATGACGTGCAATTCAACAATGTCCCCATTCCAAAAGAGCTTATTAGTGGGCGGACTGCACAATTATCACCTGTGTTTGAACAGAACATCAGACACAGAAACGACATTAGATTGAAGAGTGCGACTAGGGACAATAAGTATGTCTACTATAGACATTGTTGAATTGCACTTGATTAGAGGGCGGGAGGGAGTGAAACACAGCATTCTGAATGAAAGAAATGAAAGTACAGGCAAGTAGGACAATCATAATATTTTTCAACTAACACTTTCAGCACACCTAAAATAATTGTACACTCATAATGCCGACGGAAAGCCTTCACAGGAATGAAAGCGGCAAATGTTTCATGGATAACCATGGTAACTTAGGATAATTCAGGTTATATTTTGGTTTATGTCATGAATTTGCCAGGCCAAGACATTATGTAGGATGGGCACTGTCTGTCTGCCACATCTAAATCCTCACAAACTACATGGACCAACATAATTCAAGTCTTCAAGGTGAACCATTAAAGAACCCAAATGATGTTGTAAATTCACATGTAGTGGTGTGAAAATAACATCAAAGTAAATGTGCCCCATTTCAATGTATACATCATTATAAACAATCAGTATAAAAGTAATTGAATAAAAAAAAGATTGGAGTGATGACCAGATGCTTTTTTTCATCCAAAAAATCGGTGAATGAAGAATTCTGTTTCATTGTAAAGTGCATCAGAGACAATATAGAAGGAGTTGTTGGAACGGGTCAAACCCCCCACATTCACACACACACACACACACACACACACACACACACCAACACCTCACACTGTAGAAATACCTGAGGGGGACTTTCCATCGCAACATCCCGCCTGCAAGTGCGAGCAGGGCGACGGGGGGGTGAAGTTGGCCTCGGCCAAGCTGACCTCGAGGGAGGGCGGAGGCGCGGGCGACGGGGGCAGCAGGGTGCTGTTGGGGCTGCTGATGTCCCCCTCGCCCACCAGGGTCAGGTCGGCATTGGTGTCCTCCTCCAGCGTCCTGAGCAGCAGCCCCGCCCGGGGCTCCGAGGGCCGGGGGATGGGCGACAGGCCGCCGCCGAAGGGGCCGTGGTGTTGCCGGGGCAGGGGCAACAGCGCCCGGCGCCCCCCTGAGTGTCCGTTGCTTCCCGAGCTGAGGGAGGAGTCCAGGCTCTCGGAGCGGAGGTTGGAGTTGAGGGGGCCCCGGGTGGCCCCGCCTAGCCCGTTCTCCCGGCCCGCCCCCTGGGGCGGTTTGAGGGCTGTGGGGGTGGAGCAGGCCAGGTCGGCGGCGGCGGAGGCGGAGGAGGGAGGGGCCAGGCGGAGGAAGTCGGGTAAAACAAGGTCCTCTTTGGACAGGAGGCCTCTCTGGTCGTTGGCTCGGCAACTCTGCGCGCGGCTCAGAAGTTCAAAGAATTCTGTGGCGAGAAAAAGGAAAACATTTCACATTGCTTCCCGGCACACGAGCCACGCATCCCACTGAGCAGGTGGAAGGGGGATTAGACGGTGACACATGCAAAGCTTCTCACTTCCCGAGCAAATCAAACCCGCTTTCGGAGCCGCAGAAGTGCTTTAAGTTAGTGCTGAGGTGATGCAAAGCTGAGGAACCAGAAGAGAAGGAGAGGAGGGCCGGGCATTACCTTCCGCTTCGTCTACATTAATCTTTTTCTGCTTTCTCTTTTCCACAGGGAGGGATGCGTCGGGTCCACTTGCTCTCAGAGACAAGTCCTTTCCTGACGACCTCTCATCTCCCTGCAGACGCAACAACGACAAAGCACTCCGTTAAGGGTGGGGAGGTGGTGTGCAGGGGAGGGGAGGGGAAGTATTTGTGTGCGGCGACTACCGCACGGATGTACAGAAACGCTCTGTTGCTAAGGGTGTTGACCGTGACGATGATGAGAGAGACGGAGGGTGGGGGGGGGACATCAGGAATTGAATCCAACATCAACAAAAGCATCGATGGAACTACAACTATCTAGGCCTTTCTGCAACGGTGCTAATGCGGCTGGAGACGAGCTGGAGCCATGCGCTGGAGCCATGCGCTGCTGCAGGGAGGTGAGGGGTTAGAAGCCAACAGCCATAGAGCAGAACAGATAGAACAAAGCCCCTAAGCTGGCTGAATGTTAACAGTGCTGCATGGCGATAAATGTGTCCAGGAAAGGCAAAATAACAAGGAAGACGCACAGAAAGCCCCCGCCGCCCACACACACACACACATTCAGACAGTCCTCGTAAAGATATAGCAAGAAAGAGATGAGGGGAAATTGAAGCGTTCCAATCCTTACTGTTGCTGATTGACTCCTGCTGGCCAAGGTTGGTGCATGGCTTTTCGAGGAGCCCGTCTTTGACTTGTCTACAGGACAAAAGAGAGAGAGCGAGAGAGAGACACGGGCAGAGAGAAAGAAGGAGAGAGAGTTTTATTTGATGCGAGTTGAAGCCGTCTCACGTGTCCTTCCTACGCTTCGTCATCTTGGTTTACCAGTGGAGGGAAACAGGACATTGATTACAGGCTTGGGTGAATTCCTGGAAGCAGATGTGCGAGTGACCGCAGGTCAACAGCCAAGGAACGGAACCAGACGGTTCCTCTTATCTGGAGGCCGTTTCAAGCGTGCCAAGTGGGTCCCAATGGTATTTTCAGGGACACTTGAACCTTCGAGATCTATTCACGGCCTCTCGTTTTATTCTTTGTTCATAAATAAACGCGTCGCTATTTCATTTATAAACGATTGACCTCATTTGTGTCTCGTTGTGTGTTTTGAGGTTTGGTTTGGTGGTCTTACCTTTGCCCGAGGCTGTCTCGACCGTGTCCAGCACCACTCGCAGGCCGTCCAGGCTGGAGATGGGAGCTCCGAGGTCTAGCGGCTGTGTTTCTCCACTCTGCAGAAACAAAACACAGGCACGTTTTAGCACGTTAGCTTTGGTTGACGATCCTCCAATGAGTATTGTAAAGTGATATGCCGCTTAGCACGATGCTACCACAGAATGGTAGCGGTGATCATTGTTTTTTTCAAGGCTTGTGTTGTGGTTTAGCTGGGCGCCTTCGCTAACGATGGATATTGTGAGCCGTTGGCTCCATGTCCAACGTGGCTTTCAACTTAGGCCAACACCGTAAGCTGCGTAATGCCTAGAAGCCAAACGCCCGAAAATAAACTAGCTGGCAAGGGCATGGGGAGAAGGGCGGAGCCTTCTCTCTCCGCCACATGTTTGAGGAGTGTCGTCATTCTTAATTATAGCCCTCTCTCCGTCTATCTCCATCCAGCTGAGTCACAACGAGCTAACCACAGTAGGCAGTGTTGGAAAAGGATGCGGTTCTTTCTTTCTGAGCCAACGAGACCGCCCCGCCCTCCGCACACAGTCGTGGCCGACAGCGGCCATTTTGAACACACAGGGTGCCGGCAGAGACGTACTATTGTGGCGACCAGATCGCTGAGGTGCAGGCCGTATTTTGCCACGACGGGGCGCAGGACCTCGGTGACCGGTTTGGTGGGTTTGGCTTTCAGGCCCACGGAGCGATTAATGGGAACCAGATCCAATCTGAAGACAGAAACAAAGATGGTGGTCGGTTTTTGTGGAGAAATCACTTGACCCAGTTGACAGCTAATACCACACTAAGAACTCTTGCTGTGGAACGCATGTGAAATGAGCTGTATTTGCTGTAGGTATCTACATACATAGACAGTGATAGTACATTGTAAAACTTTACCTAAACAAGGTGCGTCTCTCCAGTCTGAGTTCTCGGGAGCTGAGCGTCATGCAGTCCTGATCCAACACCAGGGGCTATGACATACAAACAACACCAAAATCATGAACACTTCTATACCCTCACAAATCCAACGTCACATCTTTATTGTACTAAAGTCTTAAATAAAGTCTTGACCTCTCACAGTTATTTGTTGTTGTTGTTGGTATCCCTGTCAATGCGTTCCCCGACAGAAAAACAGCAACAAACTAACTGACTATCCCTCACCTTCTCCCCTCCGACCAGGAAGAGGTCGACGGCGGCCATGTTGATGTGCAGGCTGTGGCAGAGGTCCTGGAGCACCTCCCTGATGGAGGCCCCGGGCCGCAGGGCCACCGAGGAGCAGGAGCCGTCCGACAGGGTCACGCTGCAGTGCTTGGCCGGGCACTCCCTGACCCGGTCCCACGACGCCAGCGAGTGCCGGTTGTCAGCCTGAGGAGGACAGCGAGAGGTGGGGGTGTTGAGATCCAGACGTGCGACTCGGGATACCGGAGGTGGTTTTTGCGTGTCTACCGGGCGTGCGAGGGGCTGATGCAGCAGAGGCAGCGGCTAGACTACAAAGCCCTCCATCTTCTAAACATTTCTTCAGCCTCATTTCCCGCCCTAACCGTTTATTAGGGAATTTACATAAACCAATCCTCATTCATTTATGTCCCCCTCCCCCAAAACATGAAAAGTCAAGGGGGACTTTGACAAACGAATGATGCCTTTGACAGATCTGTTAAAGAGCGGAGCTATCTTGGTTGCCGTGTTGCCATGGTGACCTCGGCCGGCAGGATCTTACCTCGATCTTGCCCGCTGAGAGGGAGGTGGCTAGCTCCATGCTGGCTCCTGACGAAAGGGAGCCCTGTGATTCTCTCCTGCCGTTACTACCCCAGAAGTCTGTGTCAGAAGGAAACAGAGGTAGGCCAAATCGCCATGTTGGGACCCCCCAAAAAACCAAGGCATTAGTACCATTGTTTCAGTTGCTGCGTCATACAACACATTTTATCCTACAACTCAACCCCCTAGGGTGATACGCTTTGGTCATATTGTATTCCGATATCCAAAGTCGTGGTTAGAGAATATTTTGTGGGTAAAGGTTTTTCTCTTCATGCTCACCTAGATTGATTTCCCCAATGTCCTTCTTCTTTGGGCCCCTTCCCAAAGCTCCTGTTCCTGGACCAGGAGAAGAAGATGCCTCGTTTCTTGTCGGCGCTCTCGTCTTTGGAGTCCTCCGTCAGAGACCTTCCTGACCGGTGCTTCCTGCCGTCCTGAGGACCACAGAAGAACCGTGGTTCAACCACCACTGTAGGGAGCCATTTTTAACCCTCCTTCAACCTTATATTCAAGTCAAGTCTCGCTGAGATAAAAATGTCAAGGCGTGAGGAAAATCTCAAGGCGTGAGAAAAATCTCAAGGCGTGAGAAAAATCTCAAGGCGTGAGAAAAATCTCAAGGCATGAGACCCGTGCGAGACTTATCAGTGTGGAGATGTTTGACTACTCCGTAGTCTACACACCCGAGCTTGTCAACACACAGCTTCGCCGGTCCAAAGTCTCAAATCGCCAGGCGGCTACCTACCTTTTTAGGCGTGGAGAGGTTCGATCGGTCGGAGCTGGCGCTGTGCTTGGAGGGGGCGGGGCTGCAGGGGATCTGGTACGGGTCGGGCAGCGAGCGGCCCTCCACCTCGGCCAGCATGCACTCCTGGTACAGCGAGGACTTGAGGAACCTGGAGTAGCTGTCGAACTTCATCAGGTTGAAGATCTACAGAGAGAGAAGAGAGGGAAAAAGAGAAAGAGTGGAGAGAGATGGAAAAGAGCGATGGGAGAGTGAAACAGAGAAAGAAAGTGAGGAATGAGAGAGGAGGGGAAAAGAGGGGAAAAGAGAGAAAAAGGAGTAGATAGGGGAAAGAGGTGGGAGGAGGAAAGAGAAAGAGGCGATAGAGAGATGGGAGAGCGAAAGAGAGAGAGAGGGGGGAAAGAGAGAGGGAACAGGAAAGAAAGAGAGAGAGAGGGGGGGGGGAGAGAGAGGGAACAGGAAAGAAAGAGAGAGAGAGGTCTGGTGTTAATACATGGAAATAAACCATTTTGACAGGTGTTATGACAGATGTCAAACCCGTTGGGATTCTGTTATGTTTGACTAAATAGAGACGGTACAGGTTAGTGTGTATGTGTGTGTGTGTGTGGATGTGTTTGTGTAGGAACAGATGGTTGAAAAAGCCAATAATCATGCACATCACAGAACAACACAAAGTCAAAAGAACCCAACTGATTCCATTTTGCCCCCAAAAAAGGCATCTACTGCCAAAACAAGAGCCACGGTCACGTACGTATTGTTCGACAGAACCACATGCGCCTCTCACCTGAAGCTGCTGAGTCATGAACATGTCTGGCCACGGGGAGGTGAGGACGTCATCCGCCAGCTGGGCCTGGCTGTCGATGTTGACTGGCGTTGTGGCCTTGCTAGACAGGAAGCTGTTGTAGATCTCCCCCGCCCTCTGGGAGAGCTGGAGAGAGAGGAGGGGAGGCTACGTTAGTCCGACACCAAACCTTACGGCGATCGCAAAACAAATCTTAGTCTCGGCGGAGGGGCTGTTACGCAACGGGGCATGATCCCTGGGGTGGGGGGTGGTCGAGAGACAGCGGGGGTGAAGGAGTGGGAGTTAAAAGTACGTAATGAAGGATAATGATTTTTAATTCAAGACATGCCCACCTGATAACGTTTGAGAAGCGCCCTCCTAACGTTTTAAAGAGACTATTATGACCACAGTAGTGATGAGGCGAGTTTAAAATGTCTTCTTCTATGGTTTGGTCATGATTTGTGGGGGGGCCTTACCTGCTTTTTGTCTGTCGCAGGTACATGACTGAAGTATTCGCAGGCCTGCCAGAACAAGATATTCTCCTCACTGAATTCCTTCTTGAGGAATTCCTGGAGACAAACAAAAAGATATGTCCTCATTAGCCCTCTATTGATTGTCGTCTCATCTGACAAATAAAGGAAAATTCCACAACCACACAATACTAAGTTACAGACAGACGGCCACCATCGATTCTAGCAGTCTGAACACGTCAGAAGCTGCTATAGTATTCCCCAAACAGAATAAAGAATGAGAGAAATCCGAGACAAAGAGCGACTTTGACCTTCAAAAACGAAAAGTCGTTTTTTCTACGTTTTGCCGCCTTGTTATGCCGCCTTCGCCTCACAGTCGCAGCGACCGGAGACCTGAAACTGAATTACCCCCGCGGCGCTGCAGTGCTGCTTACCGAGAAGTACCGGACCCCCCAGGGGGTCCTGGAGCAGGCGCTCAAAGCAGGCCGCCCAACTGGCCACGCGGCGCTCCGACAGCCTGCGGTGGGCGCCCGCGCCCGGCAGACTCCCGTTGCTGTTCAGGCTGCTCTGACTGCAGCACCCCTGCAGCTGCACACCGCCACCGTAGTCTGGGAAGAAGACAGGGGGGGGGGAGAGAGAGAGGGAGAGAAGAGACGGAGGTTATAATCTGCAGGCCGGAGAGAGACGAGTTCTAATCTAGAGAGGGGGGGGGGCAAAAGAGGAAGAACCCCGAGAGAGGAAGAGAAATGGAGAGGGTGATAGATATTAGAAAGAGTTAAAGATGGGGAAAGTTTCTTTCCGAGAAGCTACGAGGACTGAGGATGGGATGAACGGAACGTGGGTTGACAGAACGGAGAGGCGTCAGGAGGTGTGGAAAACAGGAACGGAAGGGGGGGGGGCGACTGACCCGGCTGTGCGCACTGCGCTACCATCCATGACCTCCCCACCAGTAGAACCCCACAATTTCAGGACGAGGAGGAACATTCAGGAAGGTTCAAGAGAGTGGGTGGATGGAGAGAGAGAAGAAACCCGCGGAGAGAGGAAAGGTGACCGAGAACACGGCAATTATCTCTAATAGGCTATGAAATGAAAGCGTCATATTCCTCATCAGTCAAAGAGGCAGGGGGTCGTTTTGGTCGAAAGAGAGGCAGAGAAAGCTGTACAGAGAATAAAGGATGTAAGGAAGAGGACACGCGTTTGAACGGCATGAGGAGTAAAGAGAGGGAAACGAAAGGGGGTTTATCTAACACCAGGGAACAGGAACTGTGTGAACTAGCCGCTAACATCCTCAGTACCTGCTATTACAACAGCAGATGGCATTTTCAAAGCTGCATGCATCGCCGAGCAGAGAGAGAGAGCATGCAGGTTCAAAAAGACAACAGGGAGGACAGCAAAAGGGTCTGTCACCAGAAAGCTCTAGAACAGTCAGTGGGGAAATTGTCAACGCTCAAGATGTTTTCCTATTGAAAACGCACACAAAAAGTGAAACACACAAGTTTGATCTTCGAGCGTGGACATTTTCAATATACAAAAGGGTCCAAAGGGATGTATTACAAATGGGTGTAGCTTTGCTTGCACTTGCAATTTGACATGACACTTCTGAAAGCAATTCATGACTGGTCGTGACAGATCAGTCTTGCGACACTGTGGGAGGTGTGTGCACTGCACACAGTTTAACCATAACCGGTGTGCTTCTAAGCAAAACTGATTCAGAGCATGAGTCATCCAGACCCGAGTCATAGTCTCAAACAGAGATAAGCAGTTGCGCCTCACAAAGCTATCTGGAACAACTTCCTTTTCTATTAGCTTAAAAGTTGAATCTACACATTGTTTAGCTGGTTGCTATAGGTTTCCCCGTTCCGATGTTTGGGGGGTTCTGTGTTTGCCAACTGTGAGTGTTGGCTCACTGCATCAAGAGTATTGGGTGTCTGGGCAACGTCTTTCTTAGAAGACGATAAGCCACACTCTTCCCTTGCCTCAATGACCGCCTTAGCGTTAACAAACATGATTAAACTTTAGTGAAAGGGAATACAGATCGTTAAAATGGCCATGGACTGGCTCTTTGTTAGGCTACTCTACCATGAATGAGTTCCCATCTTTTCTTGTGTGCTGGTATTCATCTATTCAACAGTGATGTGGCATGCTGTAGGATGTGTTATAAATGTACAATAAAAAGCTAACTAACAGAGAACTGTATACGTTCACAAATCAAGGTAAAAGGCACAATAATTATTATTAATTAAGACTATTTTCCCACCCCAAAACACTTACTAGACCGAGCTGAAGACTAGTTCCAGCAGGATTCTTTTCGATTGTTTTGTCATGCTCAGTGTGAAGCTCAGTTGGTTAATTATGTAGCTAACGTGCATATGTGCAGGCAAATTAAGTGGTTGGTTTCCCCATTTTAGAGAAAGTCATCTGGAAGAAGCATTGAGAAAGTTTGAAGAAGTTAAAGTTTGGAGGTTGTACTCACCACCATCGGAGGAAGCGGCAGACTGGAAAAGAACAAAGAGAGACATGAGTGAGAAGCTGCCCTCATGACCTCCTGCTCTGACACAGGGAACTGGCGCCTGGACAGAGAGTGTCCCTCCAAACATCCCACCAATCACTGGAGAGTGTGTGTGTGTGTGTGTGTGTGAGTGTGAGTGTGAATGGGTGTGCTCCTGAAAAGGGGTGGACCTCCAGGTCTTACACAGAGCCACTGATGTAGAGGTGGGTGGGACTGAGGCAACAGCTGTTCACACCTTCAGACCCGGGCCCTCCCCTTGACTCACCACACACCACACACACACACACCACACAACACACAACACACACACAAGCACAACCAGAGATGGTATCGAAAACATGTTTCACACACACCCCACAAAAGCTTATTTAGTTCCACCACACTCTTATTGGTGTCGTGAGCTGCTCCGAGCTAATCACAGGCACCCACTCAAGAGGCCATCCCTGGCAGTAACAAGCTTCTATTTAGATGCTAATTCCGGGGATGAGTGGGTTACGGGGCTATACAGGTCACATGATGAAAGCTCAATTGGACGAGGACCATTAAAAACACGCTGTAATTTCACAGTTTGGCACAATTTCACTGTTGGCAAGTGCTTGATAAACACAAGTGTCTGATTGTATGGACCCGCCTCGAAATATTTACTTGGTAGCAAATAAACTCAGATTTATTGGGACAAATGCGAACAAACCTGTTATTTTCCTTCAAAAAGGACGGTCTAAAGCCGCAATGTGTGGCAATTCAGACGTGTAAATGCAGAGGAGGGAATGGAGAGGAGAACCTTGGAACTCCGTCCAAAAACACCCTTTAAATCAGTGTGTCGGAGGACTCTGTTGAAAGCAGAGCCTTTTGTCAGATAAGCTGCCTTCTTGAAATTCTGAATGTTCGAGGCAGATACGTCTAGACGAGACATCTCTTGCCAGAGTGTTTAATTAAGATCTCTCTCTCTCTCTTTGCAAAGATTGTTTTCGTAAACATTAAACATCTTCAAAGAAGCAAATCAACTCATGCTGTTGCATGTTTGGGTCTCATGCTCGATGGACCGGAAGGATCACTAGCTAACTTTCATCACCTCAGCATAGCTCACAAACTTCTTGGCGGGGTCTATTTTTAGAGAAGGTAATCTCTGTCTCTGAGCTATCTCTGCCGTCCCAGCGACATCTGCATGATAAAATCCCCCTCTTCAGGGGGATCCATCCGGTCGGAACCAGGGGCGGACGAGCACCGTACCCAATGCCCGTTCTCAGCCTGCGGACGCCACCAGCTGAGGGGACGGTTCGAATGCGGCCATATGCTCCACTGTGGTCCCGTTCCATTTTGGGTGTGACCACATGTAAACGTTACGACTGGGTTGGTCCCTCCTCGCAGACAGACGTGGGTCTTGGGCCGTGGCCTCCACGGCTTCCACGGCCCTCTTTATGACCGCAAGTGCTCCTAAAGTGAACCCACCCAGTGGTAGGTTGTGTGGTTTCCAGCTTATACAGTAAAACAGTCGGCAGAGCTCAATGGAAAACGGGCCACTCAAACAGTGTTTGTTTTCGACTGCGTCTTGCAGCAAAGCTACCACCCAGAGTGCAAATGATACAGTCAACATCTAACCAGGTCAGACGTCCAAGGGAGATGTGTAGACGGGTCATGTTTCTGACACACATACAGGCAACATGTTGTTTTGAAAAACACCCCCAAATCCTGGGGAAAGTTCAAAAGTAGCAATCTTGAGAAATCCTGTTCTTAGGAGGTTGAGATCATTCACGACCACTCGTCGTGTGAGTAAACAACAGACAATTTTAGAGTAAAACTTGCTATGACACTAGCCTAATATTGGTCAATCCAGTCCCTTGTCGTGTGTCAAGGATACTATGTCCATGTGCCATGTCGGTGGGATATATATATTTTCCTTCTCACAATTGATTTTCATGTCAGTATGAACCGTTCTAGTTGTAAAGCTCCGTGGGCCTGGCTTTGTGTCTGTGTGTGTGTTTAGCCTAGTCCTAGACCACACAGACATCTGTGTACTTGGAAGCTCGTTATTGCTTCCACACCATGCCATCCCCTGTGAAAGGCTCAAGTGTTGGCTGTTGTCTACACAACTGCCCTGCTGTCTTTCTCTATTCACACCTCCGGTGATAACCCCCCCGCCACAGCGCCCTAGAACAAGATGGGCAACATGGGTGGCTGTAGGAAGGAGGGGGGCAGGGGCTGGGGGGAAGAGGGACTTTTGATCCTGTTGTTTACTTTGATGGTGTGTCGCTTTGCCAGAGTGATGGCCCAACAAAAGCCACATCTTCTAGCCACCCGCCAGATGGCCGTGATCACGTTCGAGCCACAAGACGGTCTTTTGACACAGACCCCAGTTGTAAACCTTCATTTTGAAACTTTGTACTGTGGCAGATAGGAAAAGGTTTCAAGGCTCGACGGAGTTGAAACGACTGTCCCATGCAGAGCGCCAAGGCACAGTAGTCACAGTGGGCGCACCATCATTGAAGGACAAGCCTATAAGGCTACCATGCCATGTAAGGTTATGGACAGCACATAACACATTCACATTGCTTTCTTCGACCAACCGTTCTTTGACAAAGGCAGACCTCAGAGGCTACGGCAAAAGTCGCTGACGAGGTCCCCTTTACCCACTGGCCGATATAGGCTTTGGTCACCGGGCCCTTCTTAAGATGCACTGCGTTAACAGCGCCTTCAACCATCTCACAAGTTGAGACAGTCTCCCACAGGACTATGAAAATAAACGTTCCCCACTGTAGAGATCGCCAAAGACAGCTGTTGTGAGTGGGAGAGAACAGTCGAAGGAAGAGGAGAGAGAGAGGGTAGGGTAGGATAATGAATAAAGCAGTTGATTTCGCAAAGCCAGAATACTTCCCCCCGCCACACAAAAGAGAGCGAAACTATTCGTCGACTTACTTTGTTGAAGGGCCAGGATTTCTTGAAGGATAGTCTCTTTTTGAGACTCATTGTTCTCTGCCCTGGTGCGCTAGCAAGGCAGAAGGATATGTGTGTGTACGCATACCTGAACGCTCCCCACCCCAAAAAACTGCGAACCATGTCTGTACAAGTCTGGTTGAGAAATGTGACGAAGTGCTGGACAGGGAGGGTGGTGGTGGGGGATTCCATTGCCTCTGCTGCTGTTACCATGGCAACCGGCAAAGGCACTACATACGGCTTCAGCCGACATTGGCGTGAGGGACTGCAGATGAAATAAAGCATAACTCACTCTGCAAAATGTCCAAACCACATTGCCCCCCCCCTTCCCCCCCGTTTTTTTTCCGGTTGGGGTTGTCTATGGGCACGATTTCACGGGGTGGAGGGGGACTGGACTGCAAGTAACTTCGGAACAAATGAAAAGCATATGGCTTTTCAATTGTGTCATAAGATTCGTCAAAAATCACTCGACTTCTCCAAAAAGGTCAAGGGTTCGACACTGAGGTTGAACTTTTTACCAGAAGCAATTGGGCTGTAGAAAGGAAAGTATGTGAGATTCGCTGAAAGTAATCACATGGACTATTTCAGCAGTTTGACAAGCACAGTTTCCTTCCAGTAAAAGTAAAAGAGTTTGAAACCTCTGGCACTGCACTAGGGTCTCAATTCGCTGCATGCTCCTGCTCTCTGGCAATCTCTGGATCTGTGTGCGGACTGCTTACGACCCACTATTTTTCTAAAGCATGGGTGGCCCATTCCAAGGTTTTCCCATAGCTAATGGACAGGCCTTTTTCATTTAATTTCTCGATTCTGAACACTGAGTTCCCATGATGGACTCGCTACCTTGGAATTGTTGTGTGATCTCATGGTCAGAAACAGTACGGCTGAATTTCACAGCACACTCTTCATACCAATGAGGTTGTTTATCAGCTGTCTCTCTTTACTGCTGTCATAGATGCAAGACTACAATCGCGCATTTTCCCCTCTGGGGACGCCAAAGACCTGTTAAGCTGTGTGTGTGTGTGGAGTGTGTGTGTGTGTGTGTGTGTGTGTGTACGTATGTAACGATGGAAATGCTGTTAGGAGTCAGGTGAACTTGTAAACGGTGGAGAGAAGAGTCCTCCTGACCCGACTGACCTTTGACCTCTCAGGGTCAGGGGCGTTCACCTCCAAACGTCTGACCGTCTGCAGTGAAATGAAAGCCATGATGTGGAAATATACAAACTGACCGAAAATTCAGTTTCGCCTGTGAGTCGCTGGGGTCTTTTGTACACTTTGTCGACTGATGAAATTCAAAAAGGCAAGAATGCTCACAGGTGAGACCCCGTGAACTTCATGCCATCTCTTCTGAACACACAACCATGTGTCAAATTCGCCCGGCTACATATTGCATGTAAAAAAAAACTGCAACAAGTAATGGTACTCGCAGATCAAGTTCAATTCAAGTGGGGGAGAAAAAGAATCTCTGTCTGCCATCTACCGCAGATGTCAGATTACACCCCGAAAATAACATCAAGAAGCGCCCTCGGAAGAGACTTCCTTTTTGGAGAGGGAGGGCAAGGGCGCGGCGACTGATAAGAAGGAAGAGACATTTCTTCCCAAATCAAGTGAGGAGGGGGGGAGCATCCTCTGGCGAAATGTGACTGCAGAGTCAGGACAGACAATCTTGTGTGTTTGCTTTTTAGATTAGGGAGTGCTTGAGACGGGACACTACATTTTTTTTGTTCATTCTGAAAATAGCTTCAGAGCCAGTAGGATCTGCTAGACGCATCACATTAGCTTAAATCTGATGAGCTCACAGTGTGTCTGTGGGACCGTGTGTTGGTGTGTGTGTGCGCGTGTGCGTGCGTGCGAGAGTGAGGGATCAAGGATGGTAAACAGTTTTAACATAATGAGCTTTTCCCAACTCTGTGGGCAGAGCGTAGGAGAACATGAGAAAGAGGACGCTCCAAAGATGATCAGTTCGCACCAATTAAATTCCAAACCTGACTCATCCATAATAACATAATTGCCAGCTGAGGATGCAACTTGTATCTTTTTTTGGTCCGTTTCGACATGAACAGAATCACCAAAGTTGTCATCGCCGGTCTAAATAAGGAACTGGCATCTTGGCGGTCAATCAGTGTCCTAAGTAATGCCTTTTTAGAAACAAGAGGGCCTTTTGACGGTCACTGAAGACTGCTTTAATTTACAAGACACCAGCCGCCATTGTCATGTGTCATCGCTTAATCTCCATGATCTGAGTTAATCACATTCGGTTCTCCCTCGGAGCAAGCTACTTAGTCGCCACAGATGGAGACAACTTTAATGTGTTAAGATGGGTTGTACCTGTGTCATACTGTATTACGTATTACGTTTCGCACAATGCTATGTTTATCGTTATTTGTGTTGAGCTATGTTGCACCTGTTCAATTGTGTGTGAGTGTATTGTTTGTTTTCAGTCTTGGCTGAAGCTAGGTTAGCTTTATTTAGGTTTGGCAGTGATAGCAACACTGACAAGGACTTGCTGCATGTTGCTGCATTCCTCTCTGAAGAACTGTTTACCTTCCTCACTGCTGATGCCCTACTTTGCTCAGGGTCAGAGAGATGAGAAGCTAAAGCTAATTCCACTCTAACCTTGACTGAACCACAACAGCTACACGTCGACCCTGACACCGTAACACAGGCTTCGTTACCCGCGGCTGCAGGAACGTCCGTCCATGCAACACATGCGAATCCAGGTTAGAAGCTGAAGCTGAAGAATTATGAGTCATAGAATCCAACAAGAGACCTGCACTCTCCTGAAAACGGTTTCTGGCAACATACTGTGACAAAGGAACAAAGATTTCTCTTGTTACACGAGGCACGGATCTGGAGACCTCCAACTCAGGGGTCTCCCTTGAATGATGGTATGAAGGCTCCAGTCTAGCCTTCGGGGTAAGCAGCTCTGGCCACATCAGACACGACCACACCCTCATACCCCTTTTTTCTTCCACAAACGACACCAAAAATGGGCCTCCAAACCTGAAACCTGACCCGTATAATTAGTGTTTGGATACTGCCCCCCCCCCTTTCCTGGCCACCAAAATAACCCAAGTACAGTGAAATGTAAGTGGTGTTTTCGACATCAGAGTTCTTGGGTGGGTTCGTCGTATGATGAGAGGGACTTTTGGATTGACTCAGGTTTCTCTGAAAGCGTAGCGAAACAGACCGTGGCATCACATTAAGGATGGACAAAGTCACGGTGGTTCACTTCCTCAGTAGGATTCTCTATGCCCCGACCTTATGACCCGCGGTTTAGTCCTACGGGTTGTTGTTGGGAACCTGAGCTGGCTGAAGGAGATGGGGGGGGGGTGGTGGAAGGGGGGGATGGGGATATTGTTTAAGTTGGTCTCTCCCCCCCCAACCCTAAGCTAGGGCCAAGGGGATGCCGTCTAGTCCTCATGGGTATTTGGCAAGGGAACAAGTTCAGGGCAGCTCTCAGCGGGTCAGAAATAGACATTTCTGGAGGGAAAAGCACAAAGAATAGGACAAAGTCAATATCTTTGTTTATTTACGCATTTCACTGCGAAATGTTCGAAAAGTCGGATGGATGATCGAAAAGTCACGTGTTCAACGTAAGCGACAGAAAGATATAGCCAACGAAGGGGATCCGAGTATGTCTGAATTCTCCCATAATACCATTAAGTATGCTTATCTATTCATGATCCATCCTTTCATCCACTAAATCCGTCTGGGTAATGTGCTCAGCCTTTGAGAGTTTGAATATTAGATCAGCGGTGATGATCCAAAGGTCAGTTTTCTTTTTAACCTCATAATGGCAAAGGAAGAGCGCGGGGGGGGAAGGTGAAGAACGGCTCAACCTGAATTTGCATGCAGGTCGTTACTTGGAAAACACTGGAAAATAACCAAAGCTTAGGCTGCGGCCGGTTACAGCAGATCTCCGGGATGTCTTTGCTCAACCTAAAGCAAGTAGGTCCCAATAGGCTGACTGAGGCTAGTGAGTCATTCCAACAACAACAAAAACTCACTGGGAAAGTTATTGGTCAGGTTGCCAAACCACCTGTTTGGCAGCATTGGGAGAATCACGTAGCTTTCCGAGCGATCTACATCGGTGTAGGACTTCCAAAGTGTTACAGAGACAGGACCTTGGCACGGTTCTTAGCTGTTCTGTGCCAACGCAAGGCCAAAAGATAGCGACCACATTCACTGGGTTTCTCTGCCATACCCCTCCGTCCATGCTAGTTCCAACATGACAGCCCCTGATACTCAATGTCAATGAAACATGTCCGTACATGTCCAGACACACTAAAAGTGAAATATAAACTGTTTCATATTTCCACGCTTCTTTTACATGAAGACCATCTACACCCGTGGTATTGGGTTGCAAACATAGCGTGAATGCGAGTAACAGTAATAGATCCAAAAGTAAATAATATGATTGGGTTCGCCAAGGAGCGGAATCATTTCAAATGCCTGCATATCTGGAGAGGGAGAGGCTGGCTAGGGCAGTGAAAACAATAGAAAATCCAGTCTTGTTGTCATCCAATGTCCACATTCTTGACAGCAATGTTGACAGATGATGTCATGATGGTGTCCATAAGACATCCTCCCAAGGTTGCACACGGCAATGTACAATGCACATGAACAAACCCTGTCCAACACATGCACATCTGACCTGACACGGTCAAGACAGGGATCCGTTTTCTGTGGTTATCCTGGCCTGATCAAAAAAGCCAATCCCTGCCACCACAATCCCATCTGGTAGCGTAATTGGGGATTTTGTATTTATAACCGTGTCCCTGAGCACAGCTAGGAACTTGGCTAACTCTAAGAAACCTTCCATATTAATGTACAGCCAAAACGTCTTATTTATTTATTATCCTCGTTTGTGGGCGGAGAATATTTAATGCAACCGAAAGGAAGAAATCCACAGTGGAGACATTCAGAGAATGTCAGCCTGCTTGCTCTTTACATCCCATAACGCTCGCCCGAGGACACGTTTTGCGAGAGCGACCGTCCACCCACACTTCGGAGCGCGTCCTGTGATGTCAGCGAGATAAATGCGTGTCATGCTCTTGCACCGACCGCTAATCTCCAAGAAACAAACCCTTCTTATTGGTCTATTCTAGGAAAACGCTAACACGGCGGAATTTCAACAACATTTCAACAACATTCGGTGAAAAGAAAACGTTTCATGAACACAACACAAATGCAGACATGTTTGGTAAACCTGGCCTGGAGACTAACACGGAACAAACCCAGAACATGGGGTGGACAACAACATTGGTGCCTGGATGTGTTGGCGAGACCAAAGCAGGACTGACTAAGAGCAAAGCATGAATCACAGGACAGAAAAAGGCGTGTAGGAAACCCAAAGGGGCAGTGCAACCCACAAGCAACCACATCAAGTCTAACCTCAAACTCTAGCTGCATCATGGCAGGCTAAAAATAACATTTGGGACAGATTCTATTTGACAACACACATATCTCCATTCCTTTCCAGCAAACCTCACTCCCTCTGACAGCAGTAACTCATTTCCAAAGAGTCACTTGTCAAGTGAACTCAATACAGCTCAGTTCATACAACAGACACTAATGAACAGATGATGAGTGGCAGACATGAAAAATGGCTCGTCTCTTCACAGAACCTATTAATATGATGCCTAATTGGAATGCAGATTGTGCCACAGTACACCAAATGCGAAGCGGCGCATCTGCATAGAGCAGCACAGTTTGTTATGAGCACACGAGAGCCGTGTCAGTCTAGAAGCTAACCAAAACATTCCTCAGACGGACCACACAAGCTAACCACTGTGAGGCACTTTTCACCATCAAAAAATATGAACGACAGAGAGCCCAAAGAAGGGGAGAGCCAGCTTCAGCGTAAAGGAAGATACCAGTAGTAGTAGACATGATAGATAAGGTCATTTAACAACAGAGGGATACAATGCATAGTGACTGAGGAAGACAGAGAGAGAGAGAGTTGATGGAGAGACACTTACAGACTTGATGGTTAAAGTTTGCTCCATGTATGGCGCTGCGTGCATGTGTATTTGGCTGGCGTTCACCGCTGCTCCGCATGCCCCGTGTGTGTAAACAAGTCCATTCGCCGGCGCGCTCCGTCGAGAGTGTGTGTGTGCGCGTTTGCAGGAGTGAAAGCTCGAGAGGGAGGAAAGCGCGCATGAGAGCCAGAGATCCTGACAGCTACTGGGAGTTCAAACACTCTCTCTCTCTCTCCCTCTCTCTCTCTCCTCTCCCTCTGCTCCTGCCCGATTCCTCTCTCTTGCTCCCTCCCTCTTACTCGCTGTTCCCTCCCTCCCTCCCTTCCCCTCGTCTTTTTTTCCCTCCTCACCGCTAGTGCTACGCCCACACGTAGCCTTCCCAGCCCCATGCAACACACAGACCTGTGCATTTCTACACACCTAAACGGGGACTAGAAGCAACTGGTTCTGGGAGAGGGGACACAACTAACACCTGGTGTGTGTGTAAACAAACCCGCATTCTCTCTGCCAAACGTAGACACAGGAAAGCTATAAAATGTCCCTTTCAAATACACAGGCGTTAGCTGCAACACTACAGCAGAAGCCCTCTCCGTTTCAAGTCTTTCAAAAGTTCCGTCAACTGGGTTATGTTTGCTGTTCAGCATTCCCGGCGTAACCGCATGTGATGAGTTGGAAAGGGAAGCTTGTGATGAGGAGGGAATAGCCTTGGGGGGGGGTGTGGGGGGGGGGTGTGGGGTTGTTAGAACTTCTGACAAGTGTGCCTAAATAAGCAGGAGATAAAAAGGGGGCACATTCTTCGACTTGCCCAAACAGCAATGAAAATGCCAACAAGGGCTCAGCATGCAACGAGTCGCTCCTCTCTCTCTCCCTCTCCCTCCCTCTCCCTCTCTCACAAGAAACAAAATATCCGCACAGACACAAGATGAGTCAACCACTGATCATGACAGCTTCTTTGCTGAACAAAAAGACAAGTGGGACAACTGAGAATCCGACCAAAAAACACCGGCTCGATAAAGAGTTGCACAAGCTACGTGTCACAGGCGTAGTGCAATGTGTGTGTGCGTGTGTGTGGATGGGGGCTACCGGCTGCATCCTTCACAGTTGCTGTGACGCACAGCACCGGCCACAGCAAAAGGCAACAGGGCCACACGGCTGCGTATCACTCTGGGCTTCCTGGCTGGGGACGGATTGGTTCTGCTCAGGGGTTGTCTAACCACAGCGGAGCTTTCTAGAACGGGCCTGTGACGTCCCCCACGCAGTCCAGACACAGCGAGGTGCCTGGGCCTTATCACATATGGGATGAGCTCAGCTCGAGAAATATGTCCCAGAGGAGCCAAGAACGGAGGAGTGGAATTGGGGACGTCGAGGCCGGACCTCATTTTCCAACGTCTCGTCATGACATGCCTAGCAACACTGAAGAACGTGCACCATCAAGCATTTCACGCCCCCTTTTCTGTTTTGCTACAGGGCCACATGTAAGGAAGGAGTAATTAATGATACGTGTCCACTGAAACCAGACCTCATCTCTTCTGGCTACCGCTCGCTCCTCTGTGATGAATGACTAGATATTCAAATCATGGAAAGGGTAACACACGAGTGGAAGGTAACTCCAATTTTATTAGAGACTTTATGAGACAACCTTTTCCATTTAGATGAATAGTTACCTTTGTACGAATCGTAATCCAACGGGTATGGTAATGGCCTGCCTTTTCAGAGACTTTGGCAGAGCATCATTGATCTTTGCAAATCCTTGATGAAGCTAAGCCCTTGAAGTGCAAATCAGGGGGTTGTCAATAGGTGGGGATATAATTGCCTTTGGCAAACATAAAATTCTTCGACATGCAATTATAACCTGAAATGTATAGGGCCCACTGTGACTTGAAACAGCCAGGGTAACTTGCAGCGCTCTTTCAGTCATGGTTTCTCTGTTTTTCCCTGCACCACACAGGGTATTTGTGAAATGGTCAAAAGGCGCTAGATATCATCTAACCACAGACATGCTAACAGTAACAATATCCCCAAGGAGCTCAGCTTTTCCGTTTGAACTGCCACCCTTGTTCTCCACTGAACTTCCCAGGCTCCCTTGCAGGAGACGTTGTCTCATGCAGCTGGACGACTGGAGACTGTCTGCTGTTCATGGTGTGTGTGTGTGTGTGTGAGAGTGTGAGAGTGTGTGTGTGTGTGTGTGTGTGTGTGTGTGTTTAAATTCACTTAGCCCCACTCAGCCACTGCCCAATGACCGTAATGTTATTTGGCTCTTAGACTAGACCACAGTCCCACCGATCCAGGAAGCCATTAAAGGAATCCTGAAACTTCTGTCATGGATCTGAAAGTTGACTGGAGATTCCGACACACTGTAGAGGGAAGTCCCAATCATGCACCCTGACAAAAGTGAGCCTCTAACCAAAATGTTGTCATTTTTGGCATATACACTTCTGTACAAGGATTCTCAACATCTAAATATAGAACACACTAAAACTTAGTGGGATAGGTATTACAAATGTGACTGCTTTGAAAAGAGCCAACTCTGCCTAAAACTGTCACCGTTTTGCTCAAGAGCACGAAATGTATTGTCTTCAATAGGAAACTGCTCATAATGCAGCATTCATTCAGACAATGTCATTCTGATCAAGCCAGAGGCAAATATTATGGAAATCATATGGCATATCACATGGGGCATTATTTGATTATAGCAACAAGGCGTAAGGCCATCGCTTTGTTCAGCGGGTTCCCTCCTGCTTTGCTGTTTGCATCCAGTCATGTGCAAACAGTTAACATATTAGAACTCAGGCCCCATGGACAGCTATCGCTGCTAATGCTAACATGGGCAATCCAGAGCGCTGTATTGACGTCTTACACATTGGCAGGATGTTCCACACCCTGTCTCTCTCGATTGGTGTCACGACAGGAGCTGACCCAGAAGACGCGGTGAGCTGAGCAAACACAACTCCCCTGTAACCCCAGGAATTTGAGATGGACTTAACCAATGACATCATCGCTGCAGAACAGGCGGGTTGTGAAATTCTGCCAGTCCTAAAATGGAGTGACCAATTAGCAGCGTGATCCCACCTTTTTAATAATGACTCAAATCAGTAGGTATGGGTAGAAAATGTGAAGGCAAAACCTTTCAGAATTGCAGATTCGACTTCAAAGTTAGTCAAATCATTTCACCGCTATAATTCAACTAGGAATGATGGCTGACCGTTCATATTGGAACCTGCCCGTTTAGCCGTGAAACATGCTCTTACGGTTGACATTTATGACAACCTGTGAAAACCTTTTATGATAACAAAAGACCCATTCAGCGTGTGTCGGCGTGAGTCTAGAGAGTGGGTTTACAGTGGGTGTACATCTGTGTTAATGTGCACTATCAAATGGCACTCCACAGTTTGCAGTGTTTAAGGTCAAAATAAGAACGAAAACAAAAAAAGTAGCCCTGCAATAAAGTGAAGTAAAGGAGGTAGGCTACAATCTCACACAGGAGAGAATGTGAGCCACGTCATTCAGCGGTGCTCATTAGCGAGGCCAAACAAACAGGGCCAATGCCTCAGGCCCACACAAAGACCACTTTGTGAGCCACCCTCGCCGCAAGCATGGCACCCAATACAGAGTTCATAGGCAACGGAAATGAAAGGTCGAAAGAGAGCTGAAACTGGGACAGAATGCAGGGGGAGGGAGGAGGGGGGGGGGCACTGCAAAAATTTGTGAAGCTGACCAGCTCTTCTGCATACAGGCTTAGTGAGATAGAAAGTACAGTTTGACGACAGGGCAAAACACTTCATTGTAAGCGTTCATTGTAGCACAGAGCCATTTACAGAGTGGCATTGAATGATATCATGCTGATTGAATTAGAGGTGCCCTCTGGTTAGGATGCTGTATAGTAATTAAATAAACAGATACTTGTATGGGAGAGCTGCTACACATTAACAAATGAGAGAAATATGACGTGAACTGGACATGGTGCTTACTTCGAGGTCGTCCAACGATCGTGCCAGGCTCATCCGCTTGTTCCCAAAGGAGCGTCGGGCAGAAGCGTGACCGACCCCAATGCCCCAGAATCTGGAGCTCTGTCATGGAAAGAGGAAACGTGTTGTTAAGCCTAGTTAAATCAAAGTCAGCAAAGTTAAATACAGCAATGTATATTTTGACGAGCATTCCTCAAGTGAAGCAACATTTTTATGCTATCAACACAGATTTTAGGCCAGCATTTGCTATAGTACACTTTGAAGAACAGAAAATTCTATAAATATGCAGATGTGTGTAAGTTCCAGTGGCATCACTGCTTTTGAATGAATTGTGACAGATTTGCCTTCAGAACCGTTGGTCCATATGCTGTGTCCTTAGCTAATGGGGGTCACGACATGCACTGCTGCCTAACTACTCCCCCACCCCCCCCACCCCCCGCCCCGCCGGGACTATGTGAATATAATTCACCACACACCAAGCTCTCATTAAGACGCATGTGAAACATCCGTAGCATTAGTCTCACCAATGCAGAAGGGGGAGAGCATGAGGCTTCGAGTCAGACACTGCGATGAGAGAAACGGGCTGTCGGAGCATTCGGACCCGGGCCTATTACAAAAGCTTTCAATTCAACTTTGTTCGTTTCATCGTTACGCCTTAAATCAGTTCATTTCTTTACTGAATGCCGAGCGAGCGTGAAAAATGTATCTTGCCGGGAGGCCTACTATTATAATGGTGGGTGAAGCTGAGACTAATGTTTGAGCTGGTATAAAGAATTGCGGGTAATTACCACCATATCACATGGGCTCTACCCTGTAATTTGCATGGCTTCCTGTGTAAAATTGTCTTGGAGCTGAACTGCCACACACCATCGTGATGAGACGGACTCACGACTCACGACTCATCTCCCCCCGCTCGCAGGACAATAACTCTCGCTTGAATAAACAAGGAAGGACAAACAAAGCCACAGATAAACATGTCCTCCCACGTCACCTGACTGGGATACAAGGAGAACGTTCAGGGTCTTTCCCTGCTCTACAATTTCCAAAATGATCTCGAGGAAAATGGGGTTCTTTTCTCCAAAAAAGTGGCATTTGGGGAAACTAACCTCTCTATTTCGAAACAGAATGCCTTTCCTAAAACATTATATAGTACAAATTGTGCTGTCACTTTGTCTTCTCTATTATGACAGCATCTTCAATCATGAGTGATAAGACATAAAGTAGCCCACTGATATTGCATGTCACCTTCACCGGTTGCTAAAGAAACAGGGACATCTGGTGGAGAATAAAGTAAAGCAGGTTAAACAGGAATTTGTGACAATGGCGTCATTGACAGCAACAAACAGGTGCCTTCACAGCTCCATTCACAGGCAATTAAGTGTTGAAATGGCCTTGTTGGTCATATTAAGTGTCAACAGACCTTACACCCTTTCAGTGTCTGGAAACCTAACTCTGTAAGACCATTTAATAGTTCCTGTGAAAATGAATTAGTCATAAAGTTTTTTTAAAAAAACTAAAAAAATAACAACTTTAAAACAGATGTTCAGCAGAAACACAACCTTCCCCATCATTACCATCCACCAACTTTAGCAAAGTCAGAAAGCTCCTTCGACTCATGTACATATAATACCAAGTGATGCCTTTGCTTCTCAAAATAACCTGCACTGTCAAACAAAGATGATCAAATGGATTCAACTCACCTTCATATTGCCATCCTTCCGGTACTTTCCACTCTGCTGTTCTCCGTTAAAGACTCTTTTGGTCCACTCCCCCCTCTGAGGGACCTGTCTTGGGGGCAGCATCATGATGGCCAAGGCCTCAGCTGACTGGTACCTGTCTGCAGGTATTTGGTACATGGGGGGTGGCAGCACACCTGTGTTGCTGCTACAGCCTGACCAGCTCTGGGTCGAGACAGCCTGAACTTCTGGGTCTCCATTACGCCCCTTCGGCCACCTCTGCTTCACGGAGAACCATTTCTGGCTACTTCGGAGTGGGCCTACGAGGAAGTTCTGCTTTTTACCCAGAGGCAGTGGAGGAGGTGGGGGCTTGAACTGGAACTCAAGCCTGGGTGGGGGACCTCCATACAGACCGGTTAGGGAATCAGGGCCCGGTAGAGATTCCGAAAGAGATTGTAAGCTACTTTCTGGATTAAGGTGATGGCCATTTTGCATGGGTCTGGAAGCCTCTTCGCCAGAAAGGTAATCCCAGGGACAGCTGGGGAGATGACCCCCGGGGTCGTTTCTGGGGGCGACGGGGAAATCCCTGTCCGCTCTCTCCTCAGGGGGGGAGGCGTTGCCGATCCCGCTGTCTCCATTGCTGCTGCCGCTGCCCTTCTTGCCGCCCCGCCCATCATTCTGAGTCTGCTGGTGAGATTCCTGGTCTAGTCTGGCCCTCAGCTTCTCCACAGCTGCCCCCATGTCGCTGTACAGGACCGACACAAAATGGAGGATGGATGGAGGGGTTTGGGGAAACTCCAAGCAACCAAGGACGTCTGGGTCTGGCGTGCAGTCGAAGCCGAAGCGGCCGGCAACACCCAGATGTAAACTATGGTGGCCTAAGTCGGGGTCGATAAAAAAGACATGACACGACGCCTTCACAGGACCGTTCTCCAGGATATGGCCGTCGGTGATGTTGGCCGTGGTGACCAGGCAGAAGAAGCGCCTGTCTTCGGCACACACCGAGCCCAAGATGAGGTTCTCGGCCGGGAAAGCAGCCAGCACGGCTCCGGCGTCGTCGCAGAGGCGAATGCAGTCAAACATAATCTTCATCAAAACCAGCTTGTGGGTGTCCTGCTCTGTCCCCAACTGTCGTATCCGTCCACGGATGACCTGGAGGCAGGTGTCCTCGGAGTCTGTCATGTTCAGGGCCAGTTCAGTAGAGCCCAAGTAACCCACCACCACAAGCATGTTTAAAATACTCCAGTCTGCGTCGGCATCATCCGGGTCAGCGAAAACACAGTCGGTATCCCCGCCTCGGGGCGTCTCCTCCTCGCGATGAGGTAGCGGCGTGGAGTTCCAGGTTTGCGCCCAGTGGGACATGTCAGGCTCGGACACAGGCCTCTGCTTGGCTGGGGTGCCATCGATTGATTTACAGGGGGAGTTCCGGAGTTGTCGGAAACAGTGCGAATAACCGACCTCTTCGGGGAAAGCCCTTTTGCGTCTGCGCTGCCGAAGTCCTCATCACTGCCAATGGACTCCAGCTGGGGCCTGACGAGCACGACCAAGCGCAGGGGACCTTTACAGGTGCCGATCGACTGCACGACAGCCTCGTGGGACGCCTTGGATACGTCGGTTCCGTTGACACTCATGATGCGATCCCCCTGCTTGAGGCCCACCTCGTCTGCGGGGCTACCTTCCAGAATACCGCTCAGGAGGCACGGGCCTCTTCCTGATATGGTAAAGCCATATCCCGTCCGACCACGGACCACGTCTACTCCCCTCAGCTCAGTCAGTGAGTTCAGCTCCAGCCGCCTCCGTGCTCCTGCTGGTTGAGCCAGCATCATGTCGTTTGCGGGGCGTTCTAGGACGCGGAGCGTGGGAAGTAGCCTTGATGTCCCACTGTAGCCTTATCCGTCTATTGCCAACACCAATATGTCGTTGTCATTATGTATTCAGACACTACAGAGGACAGAGAGCCATTATAAAAAGCAGGACAGTTAGTTTGTTGTTATAAAGTAATATCTGTGAACTAACCAAATTGCTTACTATGCTTTTCATGCTATTCAAAAAGTCTATGTCGTTTGTTGACCTAAGTGCTGCCTATACGCACTACCTTCTAAAGACTGATACAAACCATTCAAATACAGCCTAATATTGTTCTTTTCAGTTATTACTAATGTAGTCCACCAGAAGTCCGCTCAAGTAGTGACCGTGTCTCTGGTCTGGACAGGCTGCAAATTAAATCCCATACTGCACAGTGCCAGCTGGCGGCCCCCTCCTCAAGGAAAGTCCAATCAAAGCCCTAACTCCATGCACGACGTGGGCACAGCAAACTACACAGCTCGTGCGCCTCGATTTCGTTGCATTGAACCGTTTATTTTGTATACTAATGTGAACCATTAGCTAATCTGTTTAAGACAAAACAAAAAAGAACATTATTTCTTTAGGATTACGTGCAACTACGCCACTCCACACATCGTTTTAGTGCTACAATGTAAGCGAATGTTTCGCTGATAAAGCTACTACAAAGTATTACCTCAAAGTTGAGTCTTGTGAGTATAAATCGCATATAACGTCAGTAAATCACCGCTGTTACAAATCCATGCATGTGTCGTTTCCGCATAATGATTTATTTTTTCAAAAGTTTCCCTCCTGTATTCCATATGGCAAAAACAAACACAGCCCGCCTCCAGGCATTGTAGGTAACCATAAAGCGTCTTTCATAGTAACCATGACACCGTAACGTCCCAAAGCACGTGATTTGTTTCATTGGTCAATCCCCCTGTCTGTCAGGTTCAATATTCAAATATTTGTGGTGATACTATTGGCTATGATTTGCAGACAGGCTGGATCAATGCAGCAAATGTACGTGGCCCACAAACCGCAATGCAACATGGTTGAGAAATCGAATGTTATTCAGTTGCATAGAATTAGACATGTGGCATTTTGTAATAGAGGGAACACGTTATCATCGACAATCAAATGTTAATAAAATGCATAACCATTTCAGTACCAGTTCATACTGACGTATTTCCCAAATTCGCGCATTTTACTACCTTTTAATGTGGGTTAGGTTCTGAGAACCCCCGCAGACACACATCCCGGTTAACAAATAATATGTGTGCTTTGTGCAAAGGGCTGAAAAGGAGGCGAGGGTAGCCAAATCACATGGCTGATCCCACATATACGCCCTGCAGCAAGAACAGTTGGCTATGCTCGTTTAGTCAGCCATGGGAATAATATTTTGCACAAAACAAACGTTATCGACAGCTGTAAATAGCGCAAGTAAACTAAACTGAAATGGGATTGATTTTAGATATAGCATAATTCGATGTTTACTTTAAAATAAAACGAATTCTGATTTAATCTCATCGAGAGAGGCAGGTCTGATTTCAAACCTGTTCATAGTCTAATCACTGGTCCTCCCACAGAACTGTTGCTTAAGCCTTATGCAAAATGCTCTTTTAAACTTCTCTCACATAACTTACACTATGCGAGGCCTTTGGCTTTGTTTATGTTGTCTAATACTCTAATCATGTTGCAAAGCAATGGCGATTCGAAACAAAATCAAAGTCAATAGACCTCAAAACTGTCATTTAGTTTAAGACAACACCAAATATATTCACCAATACACATTACATGCATTATTGAACCACCCTCAGTAATGTAGGCTACAATGTGCTAATCTCTAAGATCAGTTGTTTTGTGAATGGCCCCATCTTGTGAACATTAGAACTTGTATATTCACTGTGGTATCCAGTAGTTATGTCTTCATGCTATGACTAATCAACAGATTTTAGTCCAGGACCTGACATTTTCCCCATCTAACTAAAAAGCCAAACTAAAACATAAAAAGGGTAATTAAAAAGGTTAACTTGCTATCATCATATTCGATAATGCCAGAGAGTAACGATTTCTCCGAGATCTCAAACAACTCAAATGACTGTGAACCCGCGACCCTTCAACTCTGTCCTGGTTCTTTGGCCCCGCCCTGGGCCCAGGCTTTGGGTGGGACGGTGGGTAGCTGGATCATCTTCTCCAGCAGGTTCATCATGCGGTCCTGGAGCTGCAAGCTCTGGACCTGGTGGAGGTTCTGCTGATGCATGACCCTGCGGACCTCTCGGCAAGTTTCCTCCACCGCCCGGCTCACTTTCTTCTGCTCTACCAACATGGCCTCCATCACCCTCAGCTTCCTCCTTTTCAGAGACTGCTGCTTGGTCTCAAGTCTCCTCCTCTTGAAATGTGGCACATGGACACTAGACATGGAGAATATTTTCGTTTTGAGAGAAGTTAGACCTTTTTTGAACCAAAAATTTGAACAAATGTGTTCATAGACCTGACATTTTGGTATATCATGTTATCTAAAGGGCAACCAGTACAACCCCAATTGTTATAAAGCTGCTCTCTGAACCTGACCTGAAACCATGAAGCATACCATTTTAATGTATTCAAAACTGGTAAGAAAATCATATTAGCCCCTGGCCTGGTTCCCTTTACCTGGAGAGTTCTGGAGAGTTAACACTGGCTGAGGAGACTGAGAACTCGTCCTCTTCTTCTTTCATCTCCTTTTCGTCAGATGTGCCCGTGTACTCAGGCAAAAAGCCCAGACATATGGCCTCTGGCTGAGACAGTAGGTTCTCTGGCTGCGAGGACGTGGACGGGCCGGGGGACTCTCCTTCTAACTCGTTGGTTTGTCCGTTCTCAGTGTTCCTGGTGAATATCTTATCTATGGCTTTGTAGTACGGCCATTCTATTGTCATACCTTTTGCCGTCATGCATTTCTGTCTCCTGTTCAAGAAGTAAGTAGGAGTAAGTTGTGTTAATTTGAGTGGTCAGTTAACATTAGAGAGCCAAAGACCCAATCAATTCTGTGTCTCACTTGTACCTTGACAAATGTACATGGCAAATCTAGTGTTGGCAGAGACAAAGTGGTTAGGGAACAAACCCATCTCCTAACTATACAAGGCAGGTTTGTGTGCCTGTGTCTGTGGCTCAATTATCACAAGAACCGGGCACTGTATGTTCAAAATTGGCAGGTGGGTTGCTCAGGACCAAAGTACATGATTCACTTGTGATGTTGTGTGGCTGTGGTTCGCAACAAATAAATATAAATACATATGTGGTTTCACCTCCATGTTGAGCTTCACTAAGTGATGGAGCCATGGACAACAGGCTGGTGATAAGTTCAGATCAGTTAGTTAATGTTGTTCATTTTTGGGGGGTAGTGGGGTTGTGTTCAACATTCCATAGCCAATTCCCCAAATACATCCACCATCACAAACATTTAGCATATTCCAAAGGAAGAAATAATGAATGCACTGGGTCTTTATGTGTAAGTCTGTTGTTCAGTATAGAAAACAGAAATGATTCATTCAGACGAGTGGTGAACGATTCATTTCTGTTTCCTCTACTGAGCCAATGCAACAGTTACAAGAAAAATGAATGAAAGACTCAGTTAAGTGGTGAACGAATCCTTTCTGTTTTCTGTCATTTCCAACAGGAAACCTACAAACTATTAAATGGGCATTTAAGAAATTCAATTTTCCCAAAACAGGGTATTTAGTTTCCTTACTCTCACCTGTATTGGAATGACATGTTTGTGATTTTCATCTTTATCTCCTCCTTGGGGCGATGTTCTCCTGTCAAGCTGAAAAACCTCTGGGACATCTTTTCATAGATCTTGGCATTCCGCTTACTCTTTCTCAATTCAAAAAAGTTTTCTTCCCACAGGGACAGAAGGGTCTTCATCTCTGCATCAGTCCAGTTTCGGGCCCTTCTGTGTTTTTCACTGTTGGCCTGGAGTAGATAGCTATAGTCTTCTGCAGCCATTTTGAAAGCACTCTCTCCTCCTGAGTGTTTGTTGTTGTCAACAAAATAGAGCCTTTAATTGCTTACTTGTAGTCCCTATATACCATAAGGTTTCTCTAGTAAGTCTATAGAATGTGGGTGTAAAATGCCACACACCACACTGCCTCTGCTGTTTTCCTGAGCTTAGCTGAAAGAGGACTCAAAATGGGGCCAAGGGCATGGGAGGGATCATGTTAAAAGCTTTTAAAATGGAGACTTGCGAGTGTGATGTCACGTTGCCCTGACAACCAGGCATGTACCTCCCCCTCTTCAAACCACTCCCTTTTTGCCTGCCTCGCACTTATTGCCATTACCATTACAAAAAGCTTTTAGCTGAAAGGCTCTGGGCTGACACAGACTACACAGGAAACACATTGAGCCCCAGGGGGAGGGGAGCCAGCGCAAAAGAAGGAATTATATTTGTGTTTCCTTGGCAACAAGACCTTCAATTTGGCATTCAGTCAAGACGACGTTTTTTTAAAAGCTTTTAATAACAGACAGATGAGTCTGCAGTAGAGTCTACAAAAGTGATACAATAAACTTATTTGAGTTTCCTGTTAAAGATAAACTGGGAGACTCTTTATAGCCCACTGTTCATTGTAAGCCAACACTTGAACAACCCTCCCTTCCCCCATTATGATATGACTTTAGCCTGCGGAGGTGGCGTATGTGGGGAGGGGTGTAACACAACACCCACTCCAAACAACCCACACTCCTTTATCATCCTGGAAAGACGTTTAACTTGACCAGTCAGAGAAATCTTAAGGAACATACTTCTTATCTGCTTCAACAACACAATTGACACAGACGTAAATAACAACCACGCAATTGGCTTCTCTTTCACAAGCACACGAGCCAAAACAATGCCCTTTTCAGTAACTAAGTATCCTCCTTCACCACGAGCCCACATTTAAATCATCAGATTAGAATGCTAGGCTCGTCTTTTACTTAACTTCACTCCATCTTTATTAGCGCCGTCCAGTTGCTGTCGTTGTCTTAACTCAGTTTCGCCCTGATTAAAGTCCTTTAACCCATCTGCTTTCTGTAAACTGACAGAAGGTGGATCCTGCTATGCCACTATCTCCTCCTAATCCATCATGTCTGTCAATTATTCCCCTTTCCTTATTGAGAATGTAAAAGGAATTGAGAGATGAATGATTGTTTAATGGTTTCTTATGTCTGACTGGCAGGCTGATTTCCACGTGCCAGAAAAACAAACCTTGGTTCTGATTTTTTCAAAACTGATCAAATGCAATATTATGACGTAAGGGTTGATGTTTCCGGCAGAGGGTGTTGCCGAGCGGGGTTTCACTTCAATTAAAGAATGACATATTGTATGGTAAAACAATAGGTAACAAACTAAATAGATTTCAACCATGTTGGAACAGAGGCACAGACACAGCTCACAAAGACTATGTGGAGGAGCTGTTCGATCGCTTTGACAAACACGGCCGTGTGTAATCCTTTTAAGCGTTGTCCTTCCCCTTTCATTTAAAAATGTCCCATTGGCCCATTTCTATTGAACCAAATAAAACGTCATTTGAATGGAAACGAGTTTGTCAGATTTGTAAATTATTTGTTATACTTGGTGGTGGTGTCTTAATGCTGCATGAGATAGCCTACTATTCTGCTAGGCTATCTGAGTATGAGTCCACCCTGTTTGTGTGCATCTGTCCTGTGACCTTTTAACAGTATTTGAAGACTTCATTACTGAATCCCCCTTGATAACGGACCATTATAAGTGTGCTTAGTTATTTTACCTTGTCTCATCTATTAGGGTAGTAGTGGGATTTAATCCAGACTACTAATCCAGGGCCCAGACTAATCTAGGAGCTAAATCTTCTATGAGTTTCTCATGGTGGGACTGAACACGAGAAGGCAGGAGTGTGATTAATCTTGAGAAGAAACATTAGTGCAATAAGATGAGTACAAACTATCTAATAGTGCATTAGACCCTGTAACGTGTCCCATACAAAGTCTCTAATACTAATACCACTAAAATAACCTTCAAATAGTTTCCCTTAAGTTTTATGTAACACATGTACAGAAATACACATAAGTAGGCCATACAGTCAATGTGTAAAAATCTGACAGAACAAAGTAAAAACCATCATAATACTCATGTTCATTTAATAGTCCCACTGTTACTTTATAAGCAAGTCTTTTGTAGTTTATACATGTTACTACTTTCTGGCGTCATATTTTTCATCACTTGATTCATTCACTCCATTAACAGCTTGTACAAAGTTTTTTTTTGTTTGTTTTTATCAACAGTTTTTACAAAGTGGTCATAAGTTTTCAACCATCACTTCATTGTCATCGATGTACATGTAGAGTTGAACAGTAACAAGAAGAGGACGTTTCACAAACTGAGCAGTGGAGTGACGGAATGTAACCTTTAAAACATGACGACATGAAGAAACTACATTACACGTTCCATCTGCAGGCATCAAAAGGTGTTTCTGACCACACGACAGGTCAAAGACAGCACCCTGTGACACACGTTATCATACAGCCGTCCCTTGAGTATGTAGGCTCCATGAAGTGACACAGCCAAATACATAAAAAATCATAAAAACGTAATAGAAAATCAAAACAACAATTCAATAAAATAAATCAGGTCTGTAATATACACATACCTTAAAAAATGTAATGTAAAATGTTGTAAATAAACATATACATACAAGGCATACAAGTATACAAAGTATATCCACTATTAACGTTGGCCAACACTGGTATGTCAACACATACTAATACATATTGTCAATAACAGCACCACATCATTTGTCCACTGAGGACAAACTGACTGGGTGCTTGGCCAAAGGTGGTCGATAACAAGCGCAAATGTCACAAAATACCTGTTTATGGCAGAAACATGAGGTGAGAAATTAATAATATTCCTACCAGCATTTAAATAAATTAAATTAAAGATTTTACATTAGATTTGAATTGATCTAATCCAGCTAAAGATTGTATTGTTGGTTTGACAAGACGGTGGTCATCTAATGTTTTAGTCTAACTGTAATCTCAAAAGACTTGACCATGGTATTTGTCTTATTCTGACATCTCGCAGAGGACCCAATCTTAATCTGACTTCACTCCTTCTGGGGTACACATGAATGGTCTGTGAAGAGAAAATAAAATGATTCCTTCAGGCAATTGGGGTGCACACCAACTGACAATTGATTTTGAGAAAAGGAGTCGTTTTCTGCGTAAGCGTCACAAGAAAAGACTGGACAGCGTACATACAACTTTTAAATTATGAACAGAAATTAAATGTATAAATGGCATAAACTCAAACAAGTTATCAAGTATTTATAATGTACAGCAATGCATTCTTCAAAATGATACAGTAATCAATAAAATACTGAACCAAGGGTAAAAAGGGAATGTAATTCTTGATAAGTACCACTAGATGGCAGTAAACATCCATGCTCACACATGTCCAGTCAATAAAGTTGATATTGATAGTGGCCTACACCTGCAATAAGAAAATTGTTACAATACTGCCTGTAGATTAACGCCCCAAAATCCCCCCATATTCTATCCTCTGAATTCTATATAATGCCATTCTCGCTCTCTTTCACCCTTTTTGACCTCTCCCTAACAATTATTTCTTTATTCCGCATAGCAGCAGCTCTGGTAAACTTAGTTTACCTTTTCAACCGACCAAGTCAGAGTAGTTACATTCTTGATATCAGGCTAGTAGTAGAACTCTCACAGTACAAAAGACAGCTTTTGTCCAACACTGAAATGTATGTGCACAGTGGTCCTAAATGTCTCACTGAATGACGTTTTTCATTTGTGACACCATTATAATAACAGAAAAAACAACAATTATCCTGTCTAATGTAAAACTGACCCATGCAACCAAGTCATAGCCCACCTGTGTACCGGAGGAATACTATTAGATCTCAGTAAGCACTCCTGAAACCTCAAAACATATCAATCTATTTTGTCTATTTTGTAGATTTTGTAATGTCCGTTTGTCGTTTTCCTGGCTGACCCCTCTTCACTGGTTCATCTGTTCTTTTATTCAGTTCTTTTCTGGTTTCCCCAGTAATTTCAGTGGTTCATGTTATAATTTGCACACACGTCACTGTTCATTGTTTCTTTTTTTTAAACGCTTTCTCTTTTGTCTGATCAGTTCCATTGTTTTTCAGCATCTTTGTTTATGGACTGCTTCAACAAGTCTCTATCCTACTGCTTCCCTATTGGTCCAGCTCAGTCTCTGGGAAGGCACTCCTCCTCTGTGATGCCCTGGGCCTTAAGCTCCTCCAGAACATTGTCCAGGTGGCCGGGGTCCGGGTAGCCGTGACCCGTCAGGTTGGAGCCGAACTCGGTCTTGTGGTGGACCTCGTTCCAAATGACCGTGTCTGACTCGCCCGTGGTGCTGGAAGTTCCCACGGAGAAGATCAGTCTACGGTCCCACGCCACCAGCAGGAGCCTCAGCACCTGGAGGGGGAAGAGAGGCGGCCGGGAGAGAGGGAACGGTTACTTTTTTTTTGAGAAAATGAGAGAATGGGGTTCAACCAGGGAGAGTCTAGAAGTCGTTACCCTGCTGGCTGGATACACATGCTACAACTAACATGCTACACGTCTTCATGTTTACCTTACGTCCCTTCTCGCTGTCAGGGAGGTAGCAGTGTCTGGGGAATCCTCGGGCGGTGAAGGGCTTTCCCGGGTTCGGATGCTCAGGGCCCTGGCAGAGGGGGTCAAAGGTCAACATGACGACATCAACCAATCACACAGAACCTCCTGCGTTCTAGGAAGCATCGGATGGGCCATGTCACATGGACGAGCCATACCTGGATGCCAGGCGGGATGTTGTAGATGATTCGGATGGTCTTGCAGTCGGGGTGACCGGGCAGGGAGTGGGGGATGACGTGGTACTCCATCTTGCCAGGGGGCTGGTTCCCCGTCTTGACCCCGTAGATGGTCTTGCAGGTGGGACACTGCAGGCTGCCGTCCTTGTTGCCGTTGTTGTACATGGCGACCAGGCACTGGAGGTGGTACTGATGGCCGCACTGCGCCAGGCGACCCACAGACTCTGCTCGGGAGATGCCACCCACGCCGGGGCCCTTGTACCCCGAGGGGCCCGCCAAGGCCTCCATGCAGATGGTGCAGTCCTGAGGGGAAGACGGGGGTAGAGAGGCCAGTGAATGGGGAATAAAGGGACAGTTGGGGCAATGGACAGTGCAGGGTTCAGAGTGCACACAGGGAAAGGCCTCAGTAGCAAGTCGAATCCAATGAAAGAGCTCGGTTGACTCACCTCCTCAGGGGGGTTGCGGACTTTCTGAAGGTACCTCTTTACAACCTCCTCGGGGGTCTTGCCTGAGAGAGAGAAAGTTCATGAATAAATCACCCTGATGACTTTTGTGCACCAACGGTGTTCATGTGTATCTGTGTGCTAGTCTGTGTGTGTGTATACTTTCAGTGTGTCTTTCACACACACACACACACACCTTTGCGGGCCTGTTTCTTGGTGGTCTTACGGCAGCAGTGGCCCAGACCAGGAACTGGCTTGATGTCACTCTTGCTGACAGGAGGAGGGTGGAGCACAAGCTTAGGAGGGCGGGTCAGACAGACAGGAAGTCCAGCTGCACTCATCAGGATCCCTGTAATACCTACACAAGGCCAGCAGGGGGAGGCAGTGAGAGGGTGTTTTGTCTGTAATTTGGATGCAGTAGAAGCATTCACTACAGGCACCTCAAAAATATTTGGCATACACCGAATTAGATTTAATTTATTTAAGAGCAGAGACTTGATATTTTAGACAGCATGTTGGACTTCAATTACAACTTGGCAATACTAGCATTGTCAAGTAAAGTTAAGGAATATTGTGTCTTACCTGCTAACGCAGGGTGGACAGGACTTGATCCATTCAGGTTCTTCACTGGAACCGTTGGCACTCTGAAACACAGAACAAATAACCCTGATGTAAATTTTTATTGGAGCCATTAGAAGTAGGCCCAGAAAGCCAGCTGCTTAGTCGTGGGTGGAATGCAGGTGGCTGTATTACGGGTCACTTCATGTTATCAGGTCAAAGAGCTTTTACCGAGTCATGCAGACATATGGACTTAAGTGGTACATGGACCAGAATAGCACCTTGAAGTGTGTTTGTGTTGCCGGTCTATTTCCTAGTAAGTTCCTATATTTCCACCAAACAACATCTACAACAGGAATCTTACAACTCGTGAGATCCAACCCTATAACTGCAAAGACCGATCTCATGCTCTACAGATCAACATAATCAGATGTGACATTGTTGCATCGGGGGGAAAGGACATAGACAACCAGACTTGTTTGACAAACAACTGGTTAATTGCTTTTAGATGATTAAAACTCCTTTGCCGGCTTTCTCATTAAACAATTCATGATTATTTCGTTTTGAAATGAGCTATTGAGCAGCTATTGAAAGCAGTAAGCGAAAGGGATGCAAAATAATAAAGTGTTTCATAAGGCGTTGGTGTATTTCTCTCCTTAGTCTCCTATGCCTCACTTTACACTCGCTCCCATTGCCACCTGTCAGTCAAGTAGAAGGCTTGGGTATCTGCATGTGAATACAGTAACGTCAACTTTTTGACACATTTTCCCAAACGTTTGACTGGTACTGTACATACATATGCAGTTACACAGTCCTGTGCCTTAGGCACCCAAGATTTTTCACAGAAATGTTGTCTTAGATTGTTTTCCCCGTCTTCAGCATTAGTGTGTCAGTAAATAGGAATATTTAGATCATTTTTTGGTCCTTTTGTTTCCGTATTTCTGGAAGCATTTTTGTTGGACATTCATCTTTTCCTTGTGCCCGAGACTTTTGCACAGTGCTGTAAAGGGTGAGGTCATATTCATGACGAGGTCACCTTTATCATGCCATGTTCTCTACGTAATATGAGCCAGTAACAAAGAATACTTACGGTCTGCCAGTTTGAATGATTGTCATCCTTGCGACTTGAGCACAGTGGCAACCACTTCAGACTAGAGCAAGTATCCTATCTGCGGTTTGCTGTTGTTTCTCAGTATTTTAGCTTGTCAAGTGCTATCCCTTATTCTCCAACGCAATCCTTGACAAAAAAACAGACTTCGGTTTTGCACTGCAGAATCTCTGTATGCTTCTCCCGCCCTCTGTCTCTCTCTCTCTCTTTCTGTGTGTGTGTTTCAGTAGGGTGTGTGAGCTGAAGTTTGAGCTCCGGCTTTTAAAGGGCTAATCCACCTGTTTCCATCTGTTGATTAACCTGTCGTCACTGCCCTGAGAAACGTCACAGTAAGGATTACCTGTCAAGGAAAGTAACAGGCTACCAGAAGGCAAACAGACTGCAGCACACAAAGTAAACCTGTCTGAACACTAGCATGCTATCTATATCAAATGCTCTGGCCGAACCGTGCATGTATATAATAGTCTATGAGTTCCATATCTTAATAAGCTATGGGGCTCTTTTGAGACACCACTAAACTGTTAGTCTTGACCATATACTAATTGAAGAAACTGGGATGTTATTGTGATAGCGTTAGTGGCCTGAAAACTGGAGGTTTACTGTTATGCAGGAGAGATACATATTTCATTTAGAGCGCCATATGGAGTTACGACAAAAGAATTTCCGGCATAAATGGGTTCTATTCATAATAGAATAGCCTGCATTTACCCGTTTTGTTGATTCAGTTGTGTTTCGACGTTTGTTTTTATTAACCCAGAAAGACAAAAACAGATTCATTTTTGCCCCACCCTCATCTTAAACATCTTTCCATCCTGATGTATGGTTAGCAACACTCGATTGTCTACAACTCCAGTTCTGTCCCCAAAGTGTCATGTTCCTTGTAAAAGTCCTTGAGGTCCCGGGAAGACTCCCCCATGTGACGTAGAATGTCCGGGAAATTCCGGCTCAACGGGTCATACGTGCTTGGAGTAAACAGGAAGTACTCGAAACATTCTAGACCAGTTCTCCCTGCCTTTCTGCAAGCTGTCGTTGGCCGTATGAATGGATCAGCATCTTGGGAACTGGAGCAGTGGACATAAATACACACAGGCTGTTACGTTTCTGCACTGCGAGGGGAACGTGCTAGGAGTGACAGACAGATGGGAGGTAGAGAGAAAGGGAGGGAAGGGGGGAGGGGAAAAAGAGAGAAAAGGTGAGGAGGAAAGGAGATGTCGTATGGCCACGTTCCATTTGATCCAGGCTAATCTAGCAGCATTAGCGCAACCCCCATCTGGTCCAGAAGGAGATGGAAATGAAGAAGCTTAGAGAGCCACAAACACACACGCCTCGTCATCCGGCATTTCCAACCACACAGGCAGATTGTCGGACTCGGCCAATGACAATTATTCGGATCCACTAACACGTATACACAAACCCATGAATAGGCCACTCTCCTCGCCTGTAATCTGTGACATGTACCACTCTTTAAGAGGCAAACGTTCACTTGTCAACCATCTGTTCCCCACCTTTCTCGAGTAGAAACTGTCAAAACACCAAGTCCATTACTTGGAAGCAGCTGGAACACTAGTTTGGACTTTGTATTCCAGGTTCTCAAAAAACAACATTCCAAAGTGAAGATGATACACATTCAAACTTGAACTATTCTATTCCATACTATTCAAAATTCTATTACATTTGTATTTGAAGTGTATTTTTGAACTCTTCAAGAACTAACAAGGATTTACATCAGGGGGGTATTCCAGCTGGTAACGTCACATAACCTGTTTTCTGGAATACCCCAGGTGAATCATCTAGTATGGTAATGCAGTAGAGACAACCATATACCAGACTTGTTAAGAGAAATCTAAAGGAAGTTTCATTCACACAAATAAAGGAAAGCAGCTAAAAACAACTACATTGAAATTGTACATGATTATAAAGCAATAGAATATAATCCCCTAGATGGATAGAACATAGACAGCATGGGGGAGAAGGGGATGGTGGAGGGTGGCAGCATCAGTGATCATAAACGACCGGGGTGAGTGTGTGCGTATCCGCGCGTCTTTTAAAGCCGCCTTATCGGACGCGCCCAATGAATATGCGCTGCTAATATGGGTGTAGTGGGCGGAGCAAGAAAGGTGGAGTAAACATATCGTATATGTTTTTATATTGCTACCATTTTAGAGACTGCTTATCGATCCGAGTGTTAATCAGGCGCGGAGCCAGACGTTGTAAACATTCCGAGTTTAGCCCAAACCAACAACGTATTGGGGCTTGATTTGCAAGAACGCGACGCTGAGCGCCTCCACGGTCCTCTTCCACATATTAAAATAGTGCTGCTGCCAACGAATAATGCACCTAATAATATGGTGCCTGCCATGCCATGGCGGGCTGGACCAAATTATTTTTCAGGCTGCATATGGCCCGCAGGTCGGACGTTCCCCACCCCTGGTGTTGTTGGTCACGGCAACCCATAGCGGCAACCCCGCCCCTGACTTCTTAATACGGACCAATCACAGCCAAGGGGGTCTCCGTCGCTCTCCGTCGCTCTGCGTAATTTCGACGGATAGTTAGAAAATTCAGGAGGTGCACGTCAATCCGTCAAAAGCTCTCCGAGGGCTGACGGAGAGCACGCAGAGGGCGTTCCACGGAGACGAGGGTGTTCCCTCCTCTGCGTTTTTCGAAAAACGCAGAAGCATAATTAGGCCTTAACTTATAATTAATGTCATGAGAAACTTGAAGAACCAACTGCATTACCAACAGAAAGGCACCAGTACACACTTTCAGTTAAAGTGAGATACTGTGCGAGTTCAGGCCCACAACAAAGGCTTGGGGAACGTTAGGATACAGACAAAAGGAAAACAGGAAATATCGTATTAGTAATAGTACTTGAATTTAGTAATTTTACAATGATATCATGTAATATTGGAGTTGAAATGATGTTAGTGTTTCACTGTGTCTGGGTAAAAGCCAGACCATTCCTGGGCACTGAGCACTAAAACACGTACAACTGTGCACTCCAGGTTCTTGATGATCTGCTGGACTCACTATGACGTACTCACTATTTGTATGTTGGTTCGGATAACGGTGTCTTCCAAATGAATGAAGAGGAAAGCCAAAGGAGCGAGGGGGGGAGGGGCTGAGGGGTGAGAGCAGACTCCTGACCAATGACGCTCGTCTCTTAAAGACACCAGCAGGTATTACCATTGGGTGAGCCTGACCTGGGGAGCGGTGCCCTCCTCTCACCCTCTCCGTTACGTCAGTTACATACGCTTCCTTTAGGGGAAAGTGAACAGCAACTGACTAGCCGAAAGTACCACTGAAGTATCGAGGACAACTCTATCGATGTGCCGCTGCCGACAGGCCAAAACGGTGTTGGAGATGTGAGTTCAGCAGGAGGGTGTAGCGTCTCCTTGCTTTAAGATCGTCTGTATGTTCAAAGAAAGACCGACAACAGGAACATTGCCTCTTGCAAGTACTTCCTTGAAGGGTTTTTATCACAGGATATAGAAAACTATCGT
The DNA here is from genome assembly GCA_903064625.1 of Mallotus villosus. Lineage (NCBI taxonomy): Eukaryota > Metazoa > Chordata > Actinopteri > Osmeriformes > Salangidae > Mallotus > Mallotus villosus. Next base: position 284,578 of record CAEFZP010000342.1, read on the forward strand.
CATTTTTGTGACAAATCTTGATCAATGTTTTCCTGATATCATTAGATCTAGTGTATTTTATGATGGTAATCATGTATACATGAGTTCCACATTGCATATGTTAACAGACCACTAAGTTATAACAAATTTGGCACAAGTAAAGATCTACCTGAAATAGCAATCCAACCGGTTTACAAGATAAAATGTGTCTGATTATAATCTCATTTGACCAGGTCAAGAGGATGTGTCACTCACACTACAAATTTAATTGGGCTGAAAACACTGAATTTGCAGAAGGACCTTCAAGGTTATTCATAAGCCAATAGGAAATGTCACTATCTCTTGAGGAAAGGGGACTCACATATTCCCAAGAATTAATCAACTCCCCAGACAGCAGTCAGGGAGCAGGCAGGTAGCTTAACTGACAACAGCGCCCCCTGGCCAGCACAGGAGGTCCCTGCAGCCACTTTCTCACAACAACACATTTCTTCACACTCCACATATTAGTCTTTAAATGATGACACATTGCTTTTTTTTAGGGGGGGGAGTAGGGGGTGTAAATCGTGCAGATAGTAGCACTGCCAGTTAGCGAGCAACCGTAAGTTGTTCTCCACCCTGTGCTCCTTCGCAGGTCTAGGAGAAGCAGAGGAGACTGGTGACGGTGCTCTGACATATTGGGTCCAGGCAGTCAGTTCTTTCACGGGGAGAAGGTGAAGGAGATGCTGCTTTGTGTCAACCCACGTCTTGATTCATGGATCAGGTTGCCTCACAACCCCCCCCTCCAACTCCCAGTCCACCAACTGTGACACTGCCTTTCTCTTTTGACTCAAACCAACCAACAGCCATCCCGTACTCACCCCGCAGTACGGCTAGCCAATCTCACTCACAGGACTAACTCTAGCAGCAAGAGGTACACAACCCCAAACCCCCCCACCCACACACCTTCTCAGACTAACAATTAGGCCACTGTGTGCCTCTGTCGAAACCAACCCCCCCATCCCCACCCCCACCTAACCTGAGAACCCCCTATACCCCCCCCCTGCCATTCCCCCTGGTCCATATCTCCATCCCTGCCTCAGTCTCGGGGCTGTCTAGGCATTATTCCACAAATGGGAACCAGGCCTTGACTGTGCCCACAATGGTTGCCATGGAAACCAAACCCTGACACACACACACACACACACACCCTAAATGCACACACATACACAGACAAAATTGGGGGCAGTGGGCCTCCAGGAATGAGCAAACCCTGGGAATTGGGTGTGTGGATGTTGACTTACTGGGTAGGGGAGGAGAGGGGGGGGGGTGTATTAAAGGATAACACTGCATCTCAACACCCGGGCCTATCTCCCTTTGCTCTCTAACTGGGCGCGTAAATGTGTGAAAATGCAGCTCATTTCATGTGAATGGAATGTGTTTACATGGGAATGCCCGACCAGGCAGTGTTTGTGGTAAAGATTAAAGTCGTGTGAATGCTAATGAGTGTTTGTGTCGGAAACTTCACAGCGATTATGTGGGCATGACTTGCATTTTTTTTAGTGCTTCAGATGATATATTTGTCATTCATAAGTTTTCAAAAAAGAACATGCACTTTGAGTTGAGACTAGCCAATTAAGGATACCCAACTGCCTAAGTTCAAACTCTACCTCATTATATCTCGCTTATGAACACCACCAGAATTCAAATGAGCACAACAACTCCAAATTGGATTAAACTGAACTTCCACTATAAGTTTGAAGAAACAATTTCAGTCGGGTCTTCACAGTGCTGTGCTCCACAGACAGCTGGATGGATAGGTTACTCACCCAGACGCAATGAGGGCACGGGACTGGGCCATGGCGATGCGTTGCAGGGCAGGCCGACTCAGCCCCGCCAGGCTGGCACGGGGCGGTAGAGGGGCAGCGCAGGCGGCGGCGGCCGAAGACACGGGGCCGAGGACGCGGGCGGACGGCGAGGGCGTACAGGAGGAGGCAGCGGTGGAAATGAGGGGCTGGGCCGGAGAGGGCACCAGCGGCAGGGCGGAGGAGGCGGAGGAGGGGTGCGGCAGGGAGGTGGCGCCGGAGGCGGCGACGGAGGAGGGCGGTGGCGGCGGCGGGGGCGGAGGCGGGAGAGGCGGGGGAGGTGGGCGGGTGGAGTTGAGGGAGAGGGCGGCCGTGGCCGAGCCCAGGAGGGACAGCGAGTGGGCAAAGCTGCCGCCTCCGACCCCGCCCCCGCCGCTAGCCCCTCCCACAGATGTCCTGTGAGGGGAAAGGGACCTGGACAGGGACGGGGGGCGGGGCAGGGTCAGCGAGTACGACCCCCCCCATGGCAGAGTAGCCCCCAAATTTGGGGCTCGGCGGTTTGTTCTGGGGAGGCCTCCTCCCAAGGGTGTGAGCCGACATGGCGCCCGCCTTGACGCTAAGGACCAGCATGCATTGCTGACACGCACACGGCTGGCCCAGAGACGTGATAGCCGAGGCCGGCAGGGCGCCGCTTGGGTAGGCACTGCCATTTCCAGTCCCGCCTCCGCTCACCCCGAGCCCCATGCCCACTCCGGACACCCCCACCCCCAGGAGTCCCCCAGGAGCGGGCCCCCAGGCGTGGTGGGACTTGGGCAGGGGCCCCGACACCAGCGGGTAGGCTAGGTCCGAGCGTCGCTGGATACGCCTGCAGCGCTGCGTCTGCCCGTTGATCTGGGTCATGCTCTGGAAGTCGATGAGGTAGCAGAAGCCCAGCGGCGCCAGGTCCAGCCAGGGCTGCTGGCGGTCGCGTGCCACCTGGATGGCGATGCCCACCTCCGTGTCGTAGGCGGTCCAGGAGCCGGTGTCGTTCTCCCACTCCCACAGCCAGCCCTGGCCCGGTGCTGAAGTCGGGTCGTAGAAGCTGCGACGCACCGGCCGTAGAGTACCTGGGTGGCAGAGACAGGGCCGTCACACTATGCATTGGGGCGTAAATCATTAGCATCCCTGTTCAAGAAAGCAATAAGACTCAATAATGCATTACAAGCAACACTAATAATTGATATTTATGTGACATAAGGTGGTCCACTATCAGACATGTATTCCACTATGTACTCAGTATTTTAACGAAACATTTGACCATAAATGAACTTCGATGTAAAAGATCCTAGTTTTTTTCTGATTACAGTCATGCACTAGATGAGAGACATGTTTGGTAGGCAAGTTGCTACTGTAATATTTGCGGTGTATAAGCAAAGTACAAAGGCAACAAATTCAACATGTCTGTGTGTGACTGCTAAGAATTTGGGCAAACAGGTTGCCCCTGGTAACGGTACTCAATGTCCTCGAATATGATTGGCCGTTGGCCTATATCCGGCCCAGTGCTGGCCATGTTTGCTTTCCCAGAGTCCAGAGTTACTCCAAGGATTGTTGGTCAAACCATGTCACAGTAATTACACAGATTTCTCACTCTGAAATCTTATCTCCTTGATCGATTACTATTGTTTGTTGTAGTAAAAACTATTTTCCAGGAGAATGAGTCTGTAGGAGTCTTCATTTTTTCCTACATTAAATTGGAAACTGCATGTTAAGTGGATGTTCAGAAGACCACAATAGCATCCTGATATATTTGTCATAATTAGGCCTGGTGCTCATTTCAGACTGTTTCTCCACATTGTGACCACTGTTGTGGTCGGAAACTTGGACCAAGGTAATTTCTTTGATAGGACATTGATAGTCCCAAAGTCTAGACTACAATGGGAATGTGTCTTGGGACTCCTGACAACAAATAACTCCTAATCTAACTAAAACACTGAATGAAATTCCTAGATTTTGGAAATCCATAAAAAATGTGCCATTTATCTTTAACAAACGATGTGCTAAATGAAAACAATGTGTCTATTAAAGATGTGTTGAAAAGGCCAACAATGACCACATGTGTGAATGTAACAGAGCAATTCATTCATCGAACCCAGTCCCCCCAAAACTACCCGCTTTCCCCAATGACCTCAGACTTTTGCAATTCAGCCCATGCCCCTATCCCTCTCTCATATTTGGGCTTGGACACCCTATCCCCTCCTGTTTCCTGCTAAGCAGCTTGGTCGGGAATAACATCTTTTGTCAGATGTAGTGAGGCAAACGGTGGCATGGTGAAGTCTTGGGCAAAGAAAGTTAAGAAATCTGGCAGGTCTCCTGCCTTCCCTCAATTATCTGTGTGAGAAGACTTGCCTCTGTGCCGACGTCATCTGCCAGAGTAGGAGAGGGCGAGACAAGAAGAGCTAAGCTTTCATGAAATGAGATGCGAGTTAAAGGGACGTTTTTCAAAGGAAAAACGAAATAAAGGTATGACACAGCACATTATGTCTGAGGAAGCAACCTGGGTATTTCATTCTGATACACACTGACCCAAAGTATCTCTCAAAATCTCATTCGTGAATTAAGACAAGCAGGGGATGCATTTGATATGCTTTAAATGATCTGTCAGAGAGCCTAAGCATGTCTCATGTCAAAATAAGAGTAGAAGAATGGCATATTTACAATATTTGACTTAGAACCCCTCCCTCATTGAGAACATAACACTCGTTAAATAGGCCCACAACGCATTAAGATCATCTGAAGAAGCGAGCAATCAGACAAAAACGATATCTTTTAAAAAATAAATATTTAAAACACATGATCCTGAGCAATTGTATGAATAAATGTTTATGCTTTATATTTAATGTAATGGGAGCAACTCTGCAGACGAAAGCAAACAAGGCCTCGCACAGTTACCCACGGAAGGGCTACATCCAGTGTGCTAACACACCCAATAGGACAAGCCAATATTGGGCCTGCTTCAAAACAACATAACCAAAACAGCTCATCAACACTAATTCTATCGCAGTAGATTTTAGACGTTTTTCTAGCCAGTCTTCGGTTTATTCTATTGCGACTATAGAATAGATAAACCTGTCACACATGTTCATCATCTTACCTGTGTCTTGGCGGAACTGGTGCATGGAATGCAAGTCAATGATGTAGGGCGAGAGACGAGTGTCCACCTGGCCTAATACAACACTACCACCCCGCGGGTCGTTGCGGATGACTGCCTCGATGTGGTGAGAGACGGCCGGGCTGTAAGGCCGCCAGCGTCCGTGCTCGTTCAGCCATTCCCATACCACTACGGCAGACGCTAGTAACATCCTACTCCTGCAAATGAAAACATCGTCAATGCATGCTCAATGTAGTCTTAGTCAGACCAAAAAAAATCATTTTTTAACGCGCATCTAAAACCACAGTGTTGCATCCATCTTGTACAAATTGGCAAGCCATGATGTGTCTTATCCCTCGAGAAATGTTTAAATGACAGTGGAGCAGCGATGCTGACAATAGTGGTGGACCCTACCTTCCATGTTGATGTAGCCGTATGTAAGGCAATCACTTCATCTCTTTGTTACAACGAATGTAGCCTACCTTTTTATTACATAAAGCTAGATACAAAACCTTGCAGGTTCGTTGCATTTTACTCCCTATGCAGATAAATGACGTCTACTGCTATCTTTTCCAGGCACGAACAAGTTAGGGTGTGTTTAGATGCATTTTGGTCCCATATCAGTGAAGCAGAGGTGAAGTGGGTTACTGTAACAAGTGACAGATCTAGGCTACTTTGATTTTGCCATAATGTAGCATCTAAACTTCTGGGCGCATTTTTAATTTGAAGAAAATGAGCACACAGCATTAACATGTTCACTCCTAAATCAATCAAGACCGAGGAACAACATATTTAAGTAGGCTGCATTTTAAAAGGCTGTGTTTGGCAATAGAACCGTCAAACCTGTAATAGTCGAGGTAGCCTACATTCAAATGTATGTTTAATCTGTATGAACAGTAAAGCAATAGGCTATACATATTTACCAATGTAGGGCAGTTTAGTTCGCTTTCTGTATCTTGGTCAGACTGCTGTAGATTATTTGGCTGGTTTAATGATTATCCATCGTTCTGTATAAATATATTCCCGGTTCTGCAACGGCGGTCCGTGAGTGAAAAAAAATCATGAGATTCGTGTTACATAATTGCTCTGATATTACCAGTATTAGTCAGGCCTATTGCTCAATGTGGTGTAGCCTATTTGTTTGAAATATCTACGAACGCGCAGTTGGGCCTGCAAAATCATATCGCGCAATCACCCTGCAGATGTGCTTGCATGAAATGAGTGGGTTTATCTAGAATAAGGAACAGTCATGATATATCACATAATATTATGGCGTGCCAACCCCGGCGAAAAATGTGTTATTTGTCAGAAAAATATTTGCGTGGTGCGTGGACATGTACATGACCACGCCCTAGAAGGTCCATGGACCAATCGAATGAATGCAACCACACATTCTGATTGAATACTCCGCCCATGAGTGATAACGGGAGCGGCCGAAAAAATCAGTCCAAATTCATGTACTTTTAGTAAGGTGGTGAGCTGTCAGAATCACAAATGTCTTCAGACTATAGATTTAACAGTGTATACATACTGATATTATTTTTTATAGCTGTATCATCATCCAACGACGTGATACTAAAAGGAGTGGAGATGCCGGGGATTGAACCCGGGACCTCATACATGCGAAGCATGCGCTCTACCACTGAGCTACATCCCCACTGATCACTATCGCTGCCCTTCAAACAGTTTATAAACTTGTACGTGTTGTGAAACGTGTTGTGTATTGTATAATATTCTGACTTGAAATCATCTGTTCAGAGGACAGTATTCCTTATTGTTGCTTTCGTTCATTTGCCTAGGACTGTGTTTACATCTAATCATCACGTTTAGTTTTTGAAAAAAAAACAAACACAATCAAGCTTAAAGAAGGCTTTAATGTTCTTCAAATTTTGTGTTAAATGACAAGCCAAAGTGCAATATAAAAATATAAAATACAGTTATACATTAATAACAATGAGATCTTTACTAGCCTGTAACCCTATGCATGATTCCTCACTGCTAGGGGAGCCTAGTAGGAAATATTAAGCACAAAAAAGCATCACTTAAAAGAGCTGCATGTTCAGTAAAATGTTCATGATAAGACACCTTCCATCCAACATCAAGCAGAATTTGTGCCAAAGTCTGATACTTCCACTATCTGAAATCATAGCAAGTAACACAAAACTTACAAAAGAGTGAACGGGTGTAACATTCCCTACTTACACCCTAAGATATCAACAGTAGTTCATTTACATAACTCTGTCATTTAGCCTTAACTGTGTTATACTTGTACAAAAAAAACTTAAACCACTTTACTATTTCCTTTACATCAAAACCAAATGACTGTGCTCTCTTCGATCTCAAAACGCAGTCACGTTGTTGTCGTCTTCTTGTTTCTTCTGTTCCTCAGACCAGGTGGCACTTCCAGAGAAGTGCTTCAGGCCGATCTGTAAATCTCCTCCTCTGTTTCCCTCTCCTTCTTCAACCCCTGCTTTGACCCCTTCATCCTCTCTGGCTTCGTCCTTCTTCTCCTCTCTCTCCACCTTCCCCGTGCTCTCTCTCCTCCCCTCCCTCCCCTCCCGCTCCTCCCTTCCCTCTGCTGTGCCCCTCAGGTCGCAGCCCTCCAAACTGGAGTAGTCATCCGACGAGTCAGCTCCCTCGTCCCCCTCCTTTTCCTCCTCTCCTTCGCTTTCGCCTTTTTCGCTTTCGCCTCTTTCGCTTCCTTCTTCCACGTCCCTCTCCTCTTCACTCTCTTCTCCTTCTACCTCCTCCTCATTCTCATTGAGTGGCCACAGGCGGCGACCAAGACGGTTCTCCAGAGTTCTGACTCCGCCCCTCACCCGGTCTCTGACTCCTCCCTCCCTATAAACCATTCTGCGAAGTGTATACTGTCCACTGGTCTCACGGTTCAGTTTAATGTACAGGTAGACCATAAGAAGAATGAGGAAGACAAGAAGGAAACAGAGAGTCACTACCACACGATCAGATGTGGTCTCGTCCTTCATGTCTGCAAGAAAAGTGAGGAACGCTGTTTAACCTGCCATTTTACTGTTTAACATTTCATCATAATGAGGTCACCAGAAGAATCAAGGTCAAAATCCAAAAGGCATTACTTATTCCAAATATACAAAGCTGATATCAATAATTTTATGAAATTACAGACATTATAAATCTCAAACTGTCTCTGACTATTAAAGAAACATTGGTCCATACCCCAGCCAAGACAACTAATAGATTTTTGATTCAATGCTTGTGAAGTTCAACCTGAATACAATGAACAGAAGTCTTCTGAGATAGGACACAACCAAACATTTGTCTGGAGCATAATATGTGGTGTTACATACCTGTCATAGTAGGCTACAAAGTAAGTTGATTTGTCTCTTGTTCAATTCAAGAATAAACTCTCGTAGTTGCCCAAAGATTCTTATTACTTCAAAGCAGTGACATTCCCAATAGATGGCATTTTAAGTATATTCACGATCAGGATCTGAAAAGAAAGGCATGTTTTCATTATTTTATGCAGTTTACGGTGTAATTTCATTGTCTTTGAGGGAAAGTCACCTACTAGTCACAGACTAGTGCAATTAACATTCTACACTTCAATAATAAGGATTCATTGTAGTTGCAGTTATTCTTTATATTTTAAGACATGGTTTCTCAGGCAAAGTTTGAGCCTAGATGGAGTCTACGGAACTCATCCAATTATGCTGTATCATGATAGTAAGGTACTATAAAATATAGGTAAGTAATGAAGACAAATTGTGGTCACTGATGTATCTTGAGGTTTTTTGCAAAGGATGTAGCTGGCGGGCTCTGATTACGTGACCAGAAACCCTCATTTGAAGCGACATCACTGACAGGAAGCCAGCAGATCTTTTCTCCTTCTTGCTCATTTCCTGTTGGTGTTGGTGCCTGACTTATATACTTATAACAGAGTACAGAGTTGGGCCATCAGTTACCTATATGGCTAGCTCAATACTACTTGCAAATAAAGTAGGCCATTAATATTAAATAATGTATTAACATCAAATTATTTGTATACAGTGCTTTTTTATTATTCATCATCCATGTGTTTACTAAACTAGCCTAGGAGTCAAATACATATACACTTCTTTTTTTGCAGCCAAGGAGATACTGAACATCAGCCCCACATGTGGCTGCTGCATTGCTCTCCCACTCAAATGCAATACTTAAATCCAAATAAAAAAATAGAAAAATAGAAGAACAGGTGTGTCTCATGGAGAAATAGAGATATGGATGTGAAACGTGACATGTATTCAGAGGGAGAAGGTGGAGGAAAGCGAAAAAGAGAATAGTGCATTTTAAAGATGGAAAAGTGGAAACATAAACGACCAGAAAACAACACAGGAAAAGTGTCAGAATGATGGAGAAAGTAATGAAAAGAAAGATCTGGAAACACTGCAGCAGAAAACCATGAGTATAGGTCACATTCATGTCACAATTATAGAAAACATATTTTACACTTACCACTGTGTTGCCGCGTGAACCAGGGGGATGCTAAGTTTTCAACAGCCAGGCAGATAACGCATCCCCAGTGACAGGAAATAATGACAGGGGTGTGTCTGCAATGCTTACTTTAAGACAGACAAATAGAAAGAAGGAGAGAGAGAGCGAATCAGCGAACTAAAGCAGTAACACCAACAGCAGGACAGGAAGCACAGGGGTGGAGATTTAGATGAGTGAATTTGAAGAGATGAACAGATGAACAGAAAGAGCACGGTGCTGTAGAAGCATGGGGACTAGAGTGGGATGGGTGAATTTGAAGAGATTGCTTGATAACAGATGAAGCATGGGGAATAGAGTGATAATCAGGTGTAGCCCAAATGCAGAAAGAGGAAGCTGTCCTGTGGTGAATGTGAGATTGTACAGTACAGTGGATTACTGTATGCCAAGGTGGAGAAGTAGATATGTTGTGCTGCTTTAAAGTAAACTTGCAGTTATTTTCAGTAGGTTTGTACGTTTCACGTGGATGATAGTAAATGGCTCATTCTAAATATGTAACTTCTGGAGTGAAGATTTTAACACTACATTATAGAGGGGAATCCCTTAAACTATTGACTTAAACCCCAGGCATGGGTAATGTGTGTGGTATGCATTTTATTCATTTAGGGTTAGAACAAAACAAAGGTGTTTACTGTGCCTGGTAGTATTTAAAGTGACATTTACTGAGATAAATCTCTCTCTGAAGCCAGCACTGAGACAGGAAGTGAACAGTGGAACAGAAGTTTCAAAAGCACAACCACACGGCTTCAGAACCACCCACAGCTTCTGACCACATCCTGCAGATAACTTCAGGGAAAAATGCAAACTTCAACAACAAATATTTAACATACTCTAACCAATTATATTCTTAGCTACAGCTGTTTCTTGTAAATAAACTTGATCATGGCCACTGTGGTACAGGGAGGGTCTGTCTCACATGAATTAACCAACAACACGCAACATCTACATAGACAAACCACAAATTGCCTCAGTTGATTCACACTGTAACGTTGTAGGGTCATAAAATGCCAACATACAAACACAAATAGGGAAGGAGTGTTTATTGGAGTTGCAAAGTGCAGTGTCACTTTATTGTTTTATGACCACAAACAAATAATAATTGTAGGACGGTCAGTGCATAAAGAGAAGTTAATCATGTAAATAATCAAGGAAGAAACCTGTGAAATGTACCCAAAGTAGCTATCCCTTCACCGAAGGACGAGGTAAGTGAGAATTGCAAAAATCATAACTTTCTATTTTTGTTTATTTCTGCAGTTCTGTCCAACAGACAAGCATCGCGCACTTTATCCATTCTAAATCACAAATACAACAGCTGCCTCTAGATTAGTCTAAAACAATTAGGTTCTACAGACTTGGATTACATCATTCGAACAGTAAAAAAAACAACAACTCACATTTCATTGTAACAATTTTAGTTCAGTGCTGTGAAGCACTTGTGGTTTTTAAGATAGTAACATACTCCTACTTAGAACACATTGTTTTGGGCAATACCTTTCTGGAACTCAATTTTACAAGCTGTCATTTAAGATTGTATCAGTTTATGATGTTCTACTGAATAGGTCATTAGAATGGAAGCAACTGGAAAAGGAAATCGATATTTGATAGTTACCTAGGCAGTTACTAAGGCCATCTGAGTGCCAAACAAATAAATGTGTCATTCATACGTACAATTTAATTTGTGTGTGACGCTGCGCATCAGTTTCTTAATTAGGACACAACCTCTAAGTTGACAATTGCATAAACCATAATTCTGCCATGTCAGTTATTTGATTTGTTTATGGACATTGATGGACTCAAAACCTGTTTGGCATAATGGAGGTTGTACTTTTTGTACCATGTTTGAGCTTGTTCCCATCTACTTAAATAGATAGACTATCTTTATGGTCAGTGCTACCTACATGCCCCTTATGACAACACAAATGATCATCCATTTACTTATATAAAGTAATCTTGATGGTCAGTGCTACCTATTTGCCCCTTATGACATCACAAATGATCATCATGTACAGAATGATGCCACAAAGTGTGCCTGTTACATGTATTACATACACATTATGATTTCACAATTATGAATGATTTCAGGAAGTAAAAAGCTGAGCATGAATCATCTTCAACTTTTGAAAGTAAAAACTAAATCCCACAGAAAGATTTACAACATACAACCAACTATCTTTTCACTTAAGTCTCATTCTCTTCAATAATTTGTAGTAAAAGTGTCTTAATCAAAAACTATTATTGAAAAAGCCATTAATGTATAAATGTAAAAGAAGACAGAATTAATTATTAGGTCTGATATTACATAACAATTAGCAGCTGTATCTACCTGATTTATAATACACAATGTGAGGGATTTATTTCTTACTGAGGGTGTACACACACTTCCGTATATGGTATGAATGATTTGCACTGTACAGTACATTCATTCACATTTAAGCCAAATGTAAAAATATCCCTTTGACACCGAAACTTAACATGGCCTGTGTAAAAGGGATTTTTTTTGTACCGCTAAATATGTATACATTTTTAATGACATTTGCAAAATGCACTGATTCTTAACTGTGTGCCCCTCAAGTAGGATATCACTATATGTTTCTTCATAACATTTTAATATCATATCACAGCTAATGTCAACTAATGCTGTATGCAGATGATATCCCTTAACATCCCCCCCATTTAATCACAGCGGCATCTAAAGGGTTGTGGGGTGTAATTGACTTCTGCTCATTCACAACTCTTGACCTGGTTCTCGGCAACTGTGATTCAGTTGGTCACTGAGCTACACTTCAAAACTACATTCTCCCACTCGCGCGCACACACAGCTTAAGGTACTGCTGATTCTAGTAAGGCTATGGTCTATGGAGTGACATCAGAATGCCCTTTGGGGTGTAGTGGCGCTCCCCCGCCGCCGCCTCCGGCCCCTCGCCTTCATACGTCCCCGTCCTCGATGCGCGCCAGCTGCCTCTCCAGCAGCTCGATCCTCTGGCCCTGGGCGAGCACCACCGAGCGCAGGGCCTTCACCTCCGCCAGCACCTCGCTCAGCACCTCGTCCTGGGCCAGGAGAGGGGAAAGAAAGATGAGGGAAAGAAAGAGGGCACGGAAGGGAATGGAATAGAAATTGAAGTCGGTTATTTAATGAACGGTTTGGAATAGAGAAAACCCAGTCATGGTTATAAGGGATGGAAGGATCATACTGCAGCTCGTCCTAAATCCCAGACGTGACAAATCGGCAGATTTCTCACCTCTCTCTTTACTCGGTCAGAGACCCCATCCGCCTCTCTGGTCGCCTTCGGCGGCCCCGCCCACTCACTCTCCGTGTCCCTGGCGACGTGCGTGGGCCCGGCGGGGGTGTTGGTGACCTGCTGAGGGGTGGGAGCGGACCCCGCCCCGGACCCCTGGGAGGTCAACTTGGGCTTGTTCTTGAGGATGTCTCTGTGCTTGGAGGGGGGAGCAGAGTATCCCCCGCTCAGGGAGACCAGCAGGGGTGGCGCATCCTGTCCAGCGATCCACTCTTCGGCCAGGAGAGAGGGCTCCAACCCGGCTGTGTCTGGGTACAGGTCACCTTGGAACAGATCTGACTGGAGGCAAGAGTAAGAGAGAAGGGAGGATGACCCAGGGATACGCTGGCATTGCAAAAAATGTAACTGTGAGAAAGTCATTCATCAACTCGGGGTCAAATTAAACGGTTAATCGTTCGCGGTCTGGGTCTCGTGCTACCTTGCGTGGTACTGTCATGGCGATAGGCTCCACCTTTCTTTCATGCAGCTTGTAGAACCTGCGTGGAAAAGAGAACGATGAATCACAGCAGAACATACAAAAGGAAGTAGACAAGTGAACAATAAACAAAAGAGGTCATTTTGATCAAGGGCAATGACAATGCTGTAAAACCTGCTCACCTGGCAATCTCACATTTGTTGACATCCACGCCCCGTTTTCTGAGGAATCCAGCTCCGCGCTGAGGCTCTTTGCTACTGTACAGGCTGAGGAAGTGAACGTATGGCGACTCGTCGGTCACCTCAAAATACCGGATGGTGCAGTCCCCCTGACAGAGATCAACAGATTATGGGCTGAACCAAACACCCTGAAGGGGTGTATCCTACGTAAACACACTACTAGCTCCAGAAATAAGTGCTATGTTAGTAAGGTGAGTGCAGTGTACCTTTCCACACAAGTAGATCATGTTGGTATCAGGGTCATAGTAGGGCTGGAGAACACCATTACTGGTGTCCATCTCCTGAACTGCCATTGGCTCAGAAAGATCCTTCTACACAAGACAAATACAAATATCATTGATCTATGCACCTTCCTGCCAAAGCAAATTCCTTGACTGTGCAAACTTTCATGGCCAATAAATCCCTTTCTGATTCTGATTCTGATTCTGATTCTATCTGACACATTCTACAATGCATTACCACCTGACTGAGAGGAATTGTATTTGACCGTACCGTATCCCATAAGGCCATCTGCCTCTCGCTCATGCGGCTGAACCCGGTGGTCAGGATCTTCCCGTCCGAGAGGAAGACAGCTCTCATTGGCCGTGTGCCATCATGGACCTTCTCTCTTACCTGACAACAGTGACAACATGCACAGAGCCACATCATTACGCCACAGGGCAAGGAAAACCATTGTTTCCTCCACGGACCACTGCTACTTTGTTTTAAAGTCCACAGACCACCTCCGCTTTAGTCTTGTGCAAAATCAAACACAAATAAACAATTTCTGTTTCAAGTTTTTTGCTTCTACTTAATTAAGCTTTTTAGTTGGTGCTCCACACATGATCAGGGTGTGACTGGGGGGGGTGGGCACCTTGAGAACAGTCCCCCGGCGGGGGTCGATGACGCGCAGAGCCTTGTCCTTGCACACCGTGCAGATGGCACTGCCGTCCTTGTTCCAGCCGACGCTGTAGATCAGGTCTGGGTGGGCATCGCCCAGCTGATACACCAACTCCCCAGTCCCCACGTCCCACACACACACCAGGTTATCACAGCCTGGAAAACACCCAAGAAACACACACACACCAGGTTATCGCAGCCTGGAAAACCCCAGAAAACACCCAGTACACAGCCTGGAAAACACCCAAGAAAACACCACCAGGTATCAGCTGGACCCGGTGTTAAATATGCATCTTTGAAAAAAAATAACTGGGACTCAGCATGTCAGCATTAACCACCACAAGTTCTCTTTTACAGCCTTGCTGCAGCTGTAGTACAGACATTTGATTTCATTTCTTGCATAATGCGTAGTAAGGGAATTGGCTGTAATGGCGCAAACAACCACCAACAGTGAGTTTTGAGATGTCCCCTCACCTTCCTAAAATGCATTTAAAAGTTATGGCATGAAAATGTATATACAAGTTTGAATTGCAGTCCACTAAAGAATGCTGAAAATAACAATGCTGCTTTAGAAAAAAATAAAAAGTCTGGGAAGAGCTAGAAAAGCATGTTCACCTTGAAGCAAACGTTGTACTTTTACGCAGGAGGTTGTGTTGGTACAAACCCACGTGATGGTTTATCAGCACCATCAGTGTATCAGGATGCTGTGGCCATATTGCTAGCCCACTAACAGAGACGTAGCCTGATGAGGTTACCTGCGGTGAGGAGGATGTTGAAAGCTGTCGGGTGCCAGGCCAGGATGCCGACTCGTTTACTGTGTCCCTCCAGCGTCACCAAGGCCTCGGTCATCGGTGCGGTCAAGCCCCCGTCAGGGATCTGCCACACCTATCGAAGAACGAGGATGAAGCTCTTTAACGAGGGGCAGAAGAAACATGCTGACGGAAAGGAAAAACACACAAGTCGAGACAGTCGATGGACTAAATGAGGGCTCGGGAGGGGACAACGTTTCTGTCCTGTACCTTCACGCTGCAGTCTTCTGAGGCACTTGCGATGATGTTGTCATCATGGGGACACCACTGGATGTCTAACACGGGGGCCGCATGCCCACACACAGTAGGAGCCGACTGGTCAATTCTGCCACTCTGCAAGAGACACAGAGTTACTGGGCATGGTGGGATTGGTGGAAATGAATATGCACTGTCATGAGTTCACAAGAATTGGTAAAACTCACTAAGGTGGCAGTTTTCTATGACAGGTCTAACAACATTACACTTATGACCTATGCAATGTATGAGTCCAATAACGCACTAACACCTTAGTGGACAAATAGGAGTTGCTGATCATTGCTTTTGCTAAGTGCAAACGCTGCAAATCCGGTGCCGTATTGTCAGAAATGAGATAAGGAGGCACTTGAGATGTATTGATCAAATACTCTCCAATACAGAATGCATCGACAATATGAATAGGGTCTAGCAGGCCAGAAGTGGTCAAACTCAGACCTTGCTGATTGGCAGCACGAGGAACGACCCGCCTCCACCAGCCTCGATGATCACAGCTATGAACTTGGGGTTGACATCGCAGAGGGGTCCGTCCCATGTGACGCGCGACACTCTCACATCATCGATGCAGTGCTCCGTCTTCCACGCCTGGGCGAACACATGTCTGAACTTACTCTGTCGGACCACGCCTCTCCGGAATGACATGACTGTGGAGAGCCATACACAGACGTATAGAGTTAGTCCTCCATGACACGACATTCAGATAAATGTTTGGAGTCAACTTGTGTTCTTTACTGGAAAAATGCGACTGGAGTTGACGGACAACTGGAGTTAGTAAGTGGTGCTAGTTCTAGTCTACAGTATAAGAAGTTACAGTAATGCAATTTTAAACCATTTTAGAAGAACTACAAATACATGAATAGATCTCAATCGAGTGTTTAGTGCAGTTTTTGTAGACTATTCCGTTAAAAAGGGAGAGTAAAGCACAAAATATTAAAATCTTGGTAATAAGATTTAATAATAAAATATATTTTTTTTAACAATAGTTCTGCAACATTTGCAAGTTTTAATGGAAGGGGTAGACAGTGAGTCATTTATAACATCAGCCAAATTCTCACATGCTGTGAGCCAGTTCTAAAGAATAGTCATGGCTCACTGGACAAAAGGGCATGATCTGCCTGAAACCAAAACAGACCAATAGTCGGGGGAGAAGGGGGGCGAGGGGGTCATGGATGACCACTGAGTGAAGGCAGGAATTCAATATATTTGAGGCTTCTACCAAATGTTTTTACAGTTGCCTAGCTTGCTACAATCTATCCCACAAGACTAGCCAGCTAGCTTTGTTGGCCTACAACAATATTATGTTGACAAGTGCCTTCCATGTCCAGTGCTAATTCGGGTGTTGGTTGGATGTTTACACAAGCCATTTTAATGCGTGGATGAAATATCACTAGGTAGACTATGTGTAGGCTACTTTGCAAATTAACACATTTACATGATCACATCCTCAAAATGAAGGTGAAGGCGAGTCAGGAAATGGGATGCATTGGAGAATGGAAGCGTTGTAAATGGGGTAGCTCTAGATTAGGCGACGTAATCAACACAGACTAAGACATTTGTACACTTACTGTCGGCTTCCTTGATAACAAGTAATCTTTAAATTGAAAAAAAAGGCCAAACACCCGACCAGGGCAAGCGCCGATCAATTAATCCGCCACAAGCAGTAACTTAATCCTTTCCTATGTCCGTGAAGCGGTTACACACGGCCGACCTACAACGATGTCAGTGAAGAAATGTTACTAGACATGCATACGCTAGAACAACCACAAAAGATAACTCCCGATGTACAACTATTTTCTATTTCGTTGATTATAAAAAATCCTGTATCTGTAAAAATATATGTCCTCAGCAAGCATGTCCAATACAATATAGGTAGGTTAATTCAACGCATATTAAAGACGAAAGGAAACACTAACCGACGAATGGGCGTGCGATAGAACAGAGATGATGCTGACAGTGCGCACTTCGTGTTGGAAATGATTAACGTTTGGACTAGAATTCCAGACTTCCGCTCCTGACAGGATATGGTGGAGATGGCGTTGTTGTTTCCATCGCATTTTCAACTGTCTCTTTTCGGATTGGACAATTATTGGAACTATATGGTTTATTATCCAAAGGCGATCTGACCTGGATTAAATCAAATTCAACATATTCGAATTATAATGATCCAGTGCTACATAGCCAGTATTAAATTGTCCATGTAAAATCATGTTTGGTCATGCTGTAGGCTTATACACGTCAAGAGAGAGAGAGAGAGAGATAGATTGCTACATTCACATTGCTATCTGGCTCTGCCTGGGCTGACCCTGACATATACAGCATTAGATATAGAGCATTATGGTTGTTGGAGAACCAGAAGGGAGCACTCACCAATCTGTTCTGTAACAACAAATTATTTTATGAGAATGAACCACGTCCCTCCAGTTCAGAAATGGGAAGTATATCCTGTTCATGCGTGCGTTAGAAAGTGGAAGTCACTACAATGAAATACAATAGCCTAGACAAAATGATTGGATTTCGTAAGTTTCAGGTTCGAGTCTCTCTCTCTCTCTCTCTCCTCTCTCTCTCCTTCTCTTCTGCCCTGTCTCTCTCTGGCTAAATTATCTCGCTGGGGGGATTGTATAAATTGACATTTGGTAGGTGTACGTCTCCGGACCATACACTTTATTTTTTATCATTATATACGGTCTTATTGCGCATCCACTCTCTCCTCTCTAGGCCACAGCACTTCATCAACATCACGCCTGATGTAACTTTTTTGCAAATGGTTTTAAAGACACAATATATCTACAAAAGCTGGATAAGACAAACTATCTAACAAATATAAGCCTGGAACCAAAATGGTTAGCACTAATACAGTGAATAAGTACCAATAATACCCTGCCCTGCCTTTGTAGTAATATTTCCACGGTTCGCTCCTATGAATGAAGACGTCATAAACCTGTCTGTCCTAACAGCTTTAAACTATCCGTTACCGCCCAATGCAACAGGTGGCTCCGTGGCGCAATGGATAGCGCATTGGACTTCTAGGCTAGCATTGGCGATGCAATTCAAAGGTTGTGGGTTCGAGTCCCACCGGAGTCGCATTTTTAATTTGTAAATGTACTTTCTTATTCAAATTGAACATAAAACTAATCTTTCAAGCGGTTTATATCAGTCGATTTGATTGAAAATTACAAACCCAAATGTATGTATCTCGTCCGTCAAACAATAATTGTTCGAAATGTATTGAACGTCAGTCTACCCCCATCTAGTGGGTGTTCTGCCCGAACACTAATCAATGTGTAGTTTCATTAAGCACGATAGGTTTTTAAAACACGCTTTGTCTCAACAATCTTCATCTGAAATCATAAAATATTACGTTGGACCTTAATTTTGCATAACACATATCTCTAGCTAGCTAGCTAGTTTATTACACAATAAACCATGGGAGTGAACAGCACATAAAATTTGTATTAAATTTGATGTTCAATATTGTCATTACCGCATCTGAGTAACTTATATTTGAGCTGGCTGTTTCTGTTGTCTGTAATGTGTGATGTCTTCAAATAATTATAAAAAAGCGAGAAATAGTCTGTACTTCAATATTTCAATCTAGCACCTCCAGACCGACCTTTTCGAGCAAAGATGACATCAGGAGGAACTCATTGCTCCAGACTTCTTGGAGGAAGTAGAAGAGTGTGGCACCGGGTGTTAACCTACGGGCTAACGTTAGTCTAGTTAGATTTAGCTAGCTAGCCTGTAGATGTATGTCGAAATTAAAGCAATATGAGGCTTTAAAACAATATTTAGCACTTTTGGTGTACATTTCTGTATGCGAATCTAGTTAGCCATTTTGGTTTGAGTTCAATGCATACGTTACGCTTTAGCGTTTAGCCAGCTTGTTTGTTAGCATATGGGTGTCAAAGTTAGCCGTGACTTCACCGGGTGTCTGGTTGCCTGATCTCACATTTCGGACACGTCAAGGTAAACATAGTTAGCTTGCTAGCTTTCCTAGCATTTGGCCATGTATAGTACGGCCGTAGCGTACATATAGTACATAGAAGGATAACCGTTCCTTTCCTAATATTTTTACTGTGCTGTGACATTAGTAGCCAGATAATTTTAAGTGAACACTGTCGTCGACTGAGCGAGCTAGCTTTCCTATCTTTCTAAAGAAGGAAAGGTCATTGCCCACATTTACCGAGGCTAGTTGCGCTAGCTATTCTAAGCAATGGAGAGTCAAGTATGACGCCCGCATCTAGCGATCATAGTAGTAGGTAACTATTAGCTAGGGAACGTATACTGTACCATACAATCAGACATCATCCCTCCCACCCCCTTAATTTTGGCGTTGTTTGACGTTAGCTAAATTGTTGCAAATATATCAGTTTATACATTCTTTAGTGGCGTTTTTTTAAAGCATTGCAAGGATATTAATTGTAAGTTATGTAGGCTGTATTTCACCCACATCTGACGGTTAACACTATGTTTCACTATTCAGATAGGTACTTAGCATCGTAATTCCTAAATTACATAGTTTCTTAATTTAAGTCTTACTTGTTTTGTAAACTATTTAGCTTGTATGGAACTACTACTATACGTATTTTACTTGCTGTGTAGGCGTATGAATGCTGGCTAGCTAGTTGGAGCAATTAGCTATCAACTTGTCTTGATTATTGCTTTTAGAATTTTTAGTTATGCAACACTAGGTTTGCCCTTTGATCTTTGCTTAAAGTCAACATTACCAAATGGTTGCCTCTATCACTGACAATATATCAGTGGCTTGCATTGCTAATGACACTACATTTTGAGGTTACATGCTCAATCCAAGAGCTGCATATGCAAGTCAGTTTATTGATACAAATTCTGTCTTTGTGGCCCAATCACAGTACAGTGATTAGGGGGGCAGTGATGTCGGAGCCAAAGACCCCCACTCCCACCCCGGCTGGTGACACATACAAAGGCTGGGTGTTTAAATGGACTAATTACATCAAGGGATACCAGCGGCGGTGGTTTGTCCTGAGCAATGGCTTGTTGTCGTACTACAGGTAGGATTTTAAAATGTCAAATGACCGTAATACAACATTATAATGAAACATTATCACCACAGTATAATGTATTGTGTGGAATATACATTGTATATGCCTGTCAAATGTTTGGGATCTAACACATTTTGAACCGATACTTCATTAGTATCCACTATGGTTCGTAGTCTTGTTGGCGAGCTGCATCATCTTTTTAAGTAAATCAAACTGTCACCATCAAATGAACACCTGTGGAGGGGGGGGGGAAGTCCAGTCATCAGTACCTCCATACTGAACAAGCGCTGGTCTCCCATCCCACCAGGACCCAAGCGGAGATGGGCCACACGTGTCGGGGCACCATCAACCTGGCCACGGCAACCATTGCCGTGGACGACGCCTGCAACTTCGTCATCTCCAACGGCGGGGCGCAGACGTACCACCTGAAGGCGAGCTGTGAGGTGGAGCGCCAGCGCTGGATCACCGCCCTGGAGCTGGCCAAGGCCAAGGCTGCACGCATGCAGGCCGAGTCTGGTAGGAGATCCTGGGGGGGATGAGAGAGGGAGCTGGAAGGATCAAGACTGGATCTAGTTTATTGTTCATGTAAATAGTAGTTGGAAGTTATGCTCCTAAGGCAGCTTTTGGTATACCGGATTTTAAATTTGACATTCATCTTCACATGCTCTTTGAGTATGGACGGCAAGTTGTCCACTAAGATCAGCGATCGAAGAGATGCCAGTGTGAAATGCGAAGCGTCGTCTAACCCAAGTCTCTTCCCAAACCTCTGCCCCCTCCGTCAAGACGACTCGGGGGACGACTTCGCCCCGTCCTCCGGCTCGGCACCCCCGGGGCAGAGCGCAGGGGGCACAGAGCTCCGAGGTCCAGTCCACCCTCCGGACGCTGGGCAGCAAGGTGGAGGATCTGAGCACGTGCAACGACCTCATCTCCAAACACGGCTCCGCCCTCCAGAGGTCAGTGTGAAGTCGAACGCTCTGAGCAGAGGTGGGACAGAAGATGAGGAGCGTCTCTACCCAGACTTATTGTCAATGCAAGGAAATGTCATTTCAATATGCCAGTATATCCAGGCCGTAACCACTATAATACTGTTAGAACTGTCCACTTCTACTTCTCGTTAATCTTACACTATGCTCTAATTGTATGGCAAGGTAACGGAACTGACCACTGCATAGGTTGTGTAATCAGTGCTAGGATTGGTGGGGCACTTCCCGGTTTCAGAGGTCCTCGTGTTTATTTGCCGTCCGCCCTGCAGGTCTCTGTCTGAGCTGGATAGCTTGCGTCTGACGGGCGAGGCCGGGGATAAGATCCGCCAGGTGACCGAGAGAGCCACGCTGTTCCGCATCACCTCCAACGCCATGATCAACGTGAGTGTGACCCAACCCCCCCCACACACACACACAGCGCCGTTTTAGTAACCCTTGACCTGACTGCCTGGGACAGGAGCGAACATTTGTTGGTCCAAGCACAAGTCAGCCTGGCTGTTTCCACGGCTACCAAGCATCATTCTTGTATCATAAATTGGTGTCACGTTCCCAATAATTCCCCCGCCCCGAAGACGGGCGTTTCAGAGTTATGAAGTCACCAACAAGATTTCGGTATTGTTTCTCACCGCGGATTCCTTTCATCCCTCAGGCGTGCCGAGACTTCCTGGCCCTGGCCCAGGGCCACAGCAAGCGCTGGCAGAAGGCCCTGCAGGCGGAGAGGGACCAGAGGGTGAGGCTGGAGGAGACCCTGGAGCAGCTGGCCAAGCAGCACAACAACCTGGAGAGAGCCTTCCGGGGAGCCTCGCAGGTCAACCCCTCCACGGACAGCAAGGGTGAGAGAGACCACAGGAGGGGGCAAGCCCAGGAGGGGGCGACCCCTGACTTCTCATCCACTGACTTTGCGGGTGGCGTTCGGACGAGGCAGTAGTGTCCGTGGATGCTGGCCTCATGCAGGGTACCGGTTCAGAAGCTAACGCAGCCGAATCATGTCTGTGTTCTCCTGCCTTCCCAGGTTCACTTTCAGGCAAGGGAGAGGGGAGCGATGAGGACGATGACAACGAGTTCTTCGACGCCATGGAGGAGAATCCAGAGTTTATCACCGTGCCTGCAGATGCTCATTTCCACAAGTACGTGCACTGCTACCAGTACAGCCCTGCTAGACCACTACCAGTACAGCCCTGCTAGACCACTACCAGTACAGCCCTGCTAGACCACTACCAGTACAGCCCTGTGTAGACCACTACCAGTACAGCCCTGTGTAGACCACTACCAGTACAGCCCTGCTAGACCACTACAAGTACAGCCCTGTGTAGACCACTACCAGTACAGCCCTGTGTAGACCACTACCAGTACAGCCCTGTGTAGACCACTACCAGTACAGCCCTGCTAGACCACTACAAGTACAGCCCTGTGTAGACCACTACCAGTACAGCCCTGCTAGACCACTACAAGTACAGCCCTGTGTAGACCACTACCAGTACAGCCCTGCTAGACAGGGCATTTCTATTAAATGCTTGGTTTCAAATGAGTTCTAAAGAAAAATATATATACCGTAATTATATACCGAATAAATGTAATCTTACAAACTATCCCCCAAAATATCCTCTATATGATGATCATATCTTATCTTAATGTCCTTCCTAAATTGATTTTGATCTTTCAATCTAGGTTTACTGTTCTCTATGCTCTTATTTACTTACAAGCAGCCTAGCATCACATTCAGTACAACGTGTCACTGTTCCTGTTAATCCATCTTTGACTTTGTACTTTATAACAGTCATTATGCAGATTGGGATCTTGAATACAAACTTATCATATTTCGTAATCATATCATAAAGTTTATTGCACTTACCCAAGTGTAGAATAACCTCGAAAAAAAGACTTATTTACTATCAAGCTGACTACATGATTGAAAAATATATATATGCCAGCCAAAAAACTGTCATTCCTATTTGTGCAAGTCATATAATTCCAAGCCACTTAATGTCATTTCAGTCATGGTTATTTATCGGACATCCTGTCCTGAATCTCATGTTTTTCTTTGTTTTTCCTTCAGGAGGTCGAGTAGTAACGTCAGTGGCTTCAACAGTGAAATGTGCTCTGACGATCAGTCTGTAAGTGGACTCTTCAACCTCCTCTCTTCTGTTTGAAATTCAACAACACTTTGGTCTGAGTGGATATCTCCTGTACATCAACATATTTGCATCGGGATATACCAAATCCCGTCGTTCACAATCATGGCAACTGTCTCTCGTCCCTTTTCATTGGCTGACAGCTTGACGAGCAGCCGCTTGCGATCAATCAGGAGTCTCAGGAGCTGGAGCCAGTGAAGAAAAGGCGGACCCGAATCCCCGACAAGCCCAACTACTCTCTGAACCTGTGGAGCATCATGAAGAACTGCATCGGCAAGGAGCTGTCCAAGATCCCCATGCCTGTCAGTACCCCACACGGCTCGCCTCACCATCACACGCTCTGCCAGGGAACCAGCCCCGCGCACAGCCGCAAGAGGGACTCCGTTACCACTCCTTATTGTTTCAGTCATTTTCATTTAACCTTTTATTTAACCAGGCAAGTCATTAAGAACACATGGTGATTTACAAGGGCACTCTGGTGAGTGTGCGAAAGTCACTGTAGGGGGAAAGGGAAGGAGGGCTGCCCGTGAAAATCCAAAACGAGGATTCTGAGAGCAGGAACAGGAAACCCCCCCCCCAGAGCGAAGGACGTACCCGCGTTAAAGCAGAAGTGTCACGTCAGGGAAAACATCCAAAAGAACAGCAGACACTTCCCTCCCTACATATAGATCAGACGTGACTGAAAGGGGATCATGTCTTCAAATTTGAGGTCGTCCCCCGTCCCCCCCGCCGCCTCTCATCCTCACTCATATTCCCCCCCCGTAAAACGATCCTTTCTCCCTCCCCGCCGCAGGTGAACTTCAACGAGCCCATCTCCATGCTCCAGCGCCTGTCCGAGGACCTGGAGTACTACGAGCTGCTGGACAAGGGCGCCAAGTGCCAGAGCTCTCAGGAGCAGATGTGCTACGTGGCGGCCTTCTCCGTGTCCTCCTACTCCACCACGGTGCACCGCACGGGCAAGCCCTTCAACCCCCTGCTGGGGGAGACGTACGAGCTGGACCGCCGGAGAGAGAGCGGCTACCGCTCGCTGTGTGAGCAGGTGAGG
The DNA here is from genome assembly GCA_903064625.1 of Mallotus villosus. Lineage (NCBI taxonomy): Eukaryota > Metazoa > Chordata > Actinopteri > Osmeriformes > Salangidae > Mallotus > Mallotus villosus. The sequence goes on from CAEFZP010000342.1 coordinate 309,036, forward strand.
TGGGGAGGGTGGGGGGGAGGTAATCGGCCCCCGTTGGGAATCCTCAAAGTGGCTTAAATTGAATGGAGAGGGGAGGGAATCGAGACGGGCACATGCGAGATATCGCCCTCTGACCGAGAGAATGTGGCGTGGCAATCCGATGAAATGTGTATTGTGGTAAATAAGATTAGTCCCGCGTGAGGTATTAAAGCTTCAAATCCCATGATTGGACAGTAGTGATCCAAACCTTAATCATGCCTCCAATGAGGGCAGACGAGCCGTCACATTCAACAATTCTCTCCCCGGGTTCGTAGGAGGTTATTCTGTGTTAATCTGAGATGTGGGATTGCGGTTGTAAAGGGATTTTTTTTTCCCCCGTTCTCTCCTCCAGGTGAGTCATCATCCCCCGGCGGCGGCGCATCATGTGATCTCTGACCGAGGCTGGATCCTGAGGCAGGAGATCGCTGTCGCCAGCAAGTTCAGGGGAAAATACCTGTCAATCATGCCGTTAGGTGAGAGAGAGAGAGAGAGAGAGAGAGAGAGAGTGAGAGTGGGGGGTGCATACTTATCAATTGTGGCTTTAGTGTCGTATTGGGTAGGGAGGGGGAGGAATTCATCTCTTTCAGCCTTTAGGTTGAATAAGGATGGGATTTATACTCGTTAATCGTGGCTTAAGTGTCATGTTGGGCAGGGAGGGGGTGGGATTTATAGCTTTCAGCCTTTAGGTTGAAAAAGGATGGGATTTATACCCGTCAATCAAAGCTTTAAAGGAAAAGGGGCGGGGTTTAGAGCTTTAAGGGATGGATGCTTCTACATGTTAGGTATAGATGGTAATGCGATTGTGGGGATTATTTTGACGCTGTTTGTTGAAAAACGTTTATTTATTTTTTACACATTTTTAGGGGAGAATTGTCCATATATTGGGGGAGAAATCATGATTAGGTTCAGGATTTTGGGATTCTTCTTTGTTTAGGAACCATCCATGCCATCTTTGAGAAGGGCGATAATCACTACACCTGGAAAAAAGTTACCACCACGGTCCACAACATCATAGTGGGCAAACTGTGGATCGACCAGGTACGACAAACCCTTTCTCATTAAAACACAATGACTGAAGAAATGTATCATGCCCAAAATGTAGGTATTTATCATGAACGAGCGCAAGTAGGAAGATATAGGTTTCTCTCTGTTTTTGTCTCGTCACTGTCAGTCAGGAGAGATAGACGTGGTGAACCACACCACAGGGGACCGCTGCCACCTCAAGTTCGCCCCTTACAGCTACTTCTCCAGAGACGTGGCCAGAAAGGTAGGAGACACAGACGCCATCTTGGAAACACCACCGACCCGAACAGGAGCTTACTCTGTTCTGGTGTACATGGATGTTTAACGTCCATTCAAGAAATTCTCTCTGTCTCTCTCTCTCTCTGTCTCTCTGTGTCTCTCTCTCTCTGTCTCCACCCTCCCCCCGTGCAGGTGACTGGTGTGGTGACGGACAAGGACGGCAAGGCCCACTACGTGCTGTCTGGGACCTGGGACGAGAAGCTGGAGTTCTCCCGGGTGATGCAGAGCAGCAAGGGAGGAGAGAACGGCACAGAAGGCAAACAGAAGACGGTCTACCAGACCCTCAAAGCCAGGGAACTGTGGAAGAAGAACACATTGCCGTGAGTACCGACTGCGTGTGTGTGTGTCTCCTCTCTGGCAGAGCGGTTTGATTTGGCGTCTCACTCGCACCTCTTTGTCAACTTTCTAGTTCTCATGCGATCACGTGTGACGTTTGATCATCGTGCGTCACGTTTGAATGCATTCTTGGTCGAGTGACGTGATGTCATTTGAAGATGCCTTCCTATTTATTTGGGGGCACAAAAGCGCCGAGCCGCCGGTCCAATTTTATAACGGAGAGACGCAAACTCTCTGGGCTCACTGGCGCCGTCGTCCTCCTCCTTCTCGTCCTGCAGTGAGGCGGCGGAGACCATGTACTTCTTCACCTCCCTGGCGTTGACTCTGAACGAGATGGAGGAGGGCGTGGCCCCCACCGACAGCCGCCGGCGCCCCGACCAGCGGCTGATGGAGGCGGGGCGGTGGGACGAGGCCAACGCCGAGAAGCAGAGGCTGGAGGAGCAGCAGCGCGGCGTCCGCCGAGAGAGGGAGCGCGAGGCGGCCAGCCAGCGCACCGCCAGCCAATCGGAAGAGGGTAAGCCGGAAGACCGCTTTTGTACGCCGTTGCTCTCTTTCGAGTCCTCCTTTTTATTAGATTTTTTCGGTCTCGTTTCATTAGTAAGAGTTAAATTGAAGGGAGGAACCCAAAAACGACTTTTGTGTGTGACCCCTTTTCTCTCCCAAAAGCCATCGATGAGGACTCTTTTACTGACTCCTCTCAGAAAAGCAAGTATTCCTCTTTTGCCTTTCTCCTCTTCCTCTTCCTCTTTTCTTCTATTTCTTTCCACATTCTCTGTTCTGTGGCCTCACGGGGTTCTTGTGTGCAACTCCTTTTAGCTGAGCACTCACTATTTCGTCTCCTTCTCAAAAAACAGTCAGTTGTTCTCAGAAGTTCTAAAGCTAGTTTCGTTGCATCATCAGGTAGTCACCAGGACAACTACAAGGCCGTGTGGTTCGAGCACTGTGAAGACCCCACCACCGGTGAACCCACACACATCTATAAGGGAGGCTACTGGGAGGCCAAGGAGGGCAGCAGCTGGGATGACTGCCCCCAGATCTACTGACCTCATCCTGCTTAGACTGGAAAGGTGCCCCAGACCAAAGCTGGCTTCGTCGAAATACTTTTCACACCCCGCCTACCCCCCCCAAACGCTGATGGTTGGCTCTCTGTTCTAAGAGATCTCAAGGATGGAGGCTGCAGTCCATTCCGGTCCCATTGGGGGGGGGATCAGGGAATCCTCCCGGTTCTATTTCGGTCCCGAGCCCCCCCTTCTCCCTTTGCACCATATTGGAACGGGGGCCCCTAGCAAAAATGCAAGGTAAGACAGTTGAAGCTTTTCCTATCAGAAGAGCTGAATGAAGCTGACGCCACTCCGATCGCATACAGACAAAGGGACCAGAGACCGAAATGGAATGGGGCCCGGCGCTCTCAGTAACAGTCATCCCTTCCCTCTCTCTCCCTCCCTCTCGGTGAAGAGAAGAGCGGTCGACCCTCCTTCCCATACACCATGTTGTGCCGATAGCGCTTTCTCGACCCTCGAGACATACCGTAGTGTCCTCTCCTCATCCACAGTCTTGCTTCTAGGCCACGCCCATTCTTTTTTTAAAGGGGGTGAACTATGGCTGATATATAGTTAATATAGTAAATGTTATTAATATACACACTGACCGGTGGCCTTCAAAAAGTCGTGAGAGGTTCTATTTTCGTTCTTCTTTATTTTCCTCCAGATTTGTCTTTTCTTCTGATTCGTGTCTTTAACTCGTGATCTGAAGGATCCAGTGTGTTTGTGTGCGTGTTTGCGTGTACGAGGGCATATCTGTTCTTCCGCCTGAGGCTTTATGAATCACAAGGTAGTACCGCCACCATGACACACCTGCTGTCACACAAATCAAGCAGGGGCCTCGAATACTGTATCTGTTTTCACTTTTGTCACGGTTTTCAACGTGGCTATTGGTTTGCAAACCAGGGCCTTGATTTAGTTTTGTGTAGTCTATGCTCATGGAAATTCTACGATGGTGCAATTAACTTTTTAGATTTTTTTTTATTTTATTTGTCGTGCTTTTGTAGTGGATCATGGTTTCAAGATGGCCTCTCATTTTAGTTGGTTCCCGAACATCACAAACGGACAGATCGTACCAAACTCACAAAATGGAAGTCGAGGGGGAAATGGAACGCATTGAACGTAAAGCTGGAATTCAGACCATCACAATGCCCTACCCCTTTGTTCCTGTGCTGATACTGGACATATCTGAATCAAATTCAGTATGTCATATTCAGCCCATGAGAGAATAAATAGCATCACATGTTCCTGCTAAGTTAGGAACAATGGCGTAGGCTGTTGTTTGGATTTGAAGATAGCAGTCTACCTTACACTGTACCTGTTGAGGGTGAAAGCTCAAATGATTGTGTCATGAAGCGAACGTGGCTCGATGACCGAAAATGTGACACCGAAAAGGGCGATTCGTTTGCAGAAGAAGAAGTCAATTTAGATAGACTTGGTGATCTGACAAGTTCGTACATATGCAAGCGTGTGTTTTGACACCCAAAAATTATGGAATTTACTGTGTGAGTGACTTGAATAACAATTTTGTTTGTAAGTGTACTTAAAATGAAGAATAAAGACGCAAAGAATTAAGTCGTTGAAAATAACTATGATTTTACAAATGTATAGAAAAATAGTATTATAATAGTGATAATAATTGTAAGATAGATTTCCCCCCCCCTCATTAAACCCTGCTGAAAGAAACTGCTCCGACCAGTGTTTGGTGATACTGGTCTGTTTGACTGTCTAACCTGGTTAAACTGGTTGGTTCATCAGCTTGACCTGTGTAGCCATTCGGAGTTACCCTGAGAAAGGACCAGCTAAACCCCCCGTAATGAACAGTAAATAGATCCCTCACATGCACACCTACAGACACTGTGCATATTGTGTCAGTTTGTAAGCCATGCTACAGTATTATCATGTACAATAGGCAATGGGATACTGTTAGGCTACCAAGATGTGAAATGTTGTGCTTTGGTTATGGTGGGAACCCCCATTCTATGGGCTACCTAATAACCTTTACAGTTAAATGGAGTACCGAAGTACAGTTTTGAAGATGGAGTACTGTCTTTAAAACTGGTGGATGGAAAGCACTAGAACAGAACCGACAGTATGAAATGGTTTTCAGCTGGTCACTATAGCATCACCAACTTAGCTGGTCTCTGCGGTTTTTCTTTCAGCCGGGGGTTTTTTCAACCTAAAAAGAATGTCGTAATTCTTATATAAAGGGAGACTCCTTTCCAAACTAATCACTGTGTTGCCAGGCACTTGACAGAGTATTGTTATGTATTTTGTCTTTAAAAAATGTCTAAAATACATATCCTGGTATGTCAAACAGTTGCTGTAACAAGTGTTTTTCATACTCTTGTATCCATTTTTATTTCCAATGTTTTTCACTGTTATTAATTGGATAACAAAAATAAAATGTGGTTGCCAAATCAGTTCTTTTAGATAGAAAACAAAACCATTTTCGCTTGTTTAGTACAAGCTGTGCAACATTAATGGAGAATCCTTTAAGATGTTGAAAATGAAATAAACAAGCAAAACAAATGCTTCTTGGTAACAGTCTGAATGCTTATTGGTTACGCCGCTCCCCTTTAGATGCCGCCCCCCCCACAATGCACTGTCGTCTTCCATCCTTCCAACTCACAAATTCCTCGTTTCCACATTTAGTTTCAATGATTTGTGACGAATATCATACATTGTAAATTAATCGGATTATGACATTTCGCGCCCAGTTCATTGGTCATTCATGAAAAAATGGTGTGGGTTTCACCAGGATTACGAGGGCTCTGACTTAGGTCTGGAAGAATAGGAACATCTCGTTTGACCACCATATCGGATGTACGGCCTTGCGTGTACAGTAGGTCCCCTGGGCCTCCTGTGTCATGCCAGCAGGTTTGCTTTGAGTCCCTTTTGAATGGCTGACTGGAAGCTACCATCCTATACATAGTGATGAGAGAGAGAGTGACCTGGTATGGGGGAAGGGGGAGAGGAGGGGGGGGCGCAGGGCGGGGTTTCGAAGCCGGCTGACTGTAGAGAGGGACTGGGGAAACAGTGCAAGAGAGGGTGGAGTTGGCGACACTATCATTTCAGCCTGGGTACTCATCTGTGTACATTCAGCGGGACGGCTACAGTGAAGAGGAGGCGCACACGGAGCTAGCGAGAACAGCGTATAGGACAGGACTTGTGAGGGGGGGGGAAAGGGAGCGTGTGAGAGAATAGTGCTGAATCAGTGAAAGCGCATTAAAGCCAGGGAGAGGGGGAGAGAGGAGAGAAGAAATTGGATACCAGGGGGGACTGTGAGGGGAGACTTTGTGAGGAATTCCAGCGTTTGAGGCCAAATCTAAACACGGGTTCACCTTAACCAGCTGTTTTGAACCTTTCTATGTACCCAATTTCCAAGTTTGGCCATCAAGACAGCCATTTGAATATCCACAGTTTTCAGGTGAAGTTGCTCTGTCACACTGCTGCAGTCCACGGTAAGGGTGGGACACCATCATCTTATTTGCCGTTGCGTTTCCTTCCACTGTTGGCCCACTGACAGGCTGTAATCAGTGATACCACTCGGGAGAACCTGAGAGACATATTTATAGCCAAAGTACAGGACCCTGAACACATTATGACCTATGTTATGTACGTAACATTCTCATGTCAGTGGAGGCCAGGGTGCCATAGTGGACAAGTAAACAGAAATTGAGTATATTTTAGGATGCATCAGTGGAAAATACATTTTAACGGCCTTTTCAATCACAAGGGTCCCAAACATCACAGAGATCTCTTTGCTAACTGTCCCTCATCAGATGGAGGCGGAGGTGGTGTATTTGCCGAAACTTTCCCGCGTCGCCGTGTGCGGCGGTACCCATGGCAACGAGCTGTCGGGGGTGTACCTGGTGAGGGAGCGCCTGAAAACGAGGAAGAAGGTGGAGGAGGACGAGCTGGTCTCCGTCATGACGGTGATGTCCAATCCTCGCGCCGTCCAGCAGGGTCGGAGGTACACGGAGACCGACCTGAACCGCTGCTTCACGCACGCCACCCTCTGGTACGGGGGGACCGCGTCGATGACGACGGTTACGGTTGGGGTACTGATATTGAGGATGGTGCTGATATAGGGAGGACAATCAGCGAGGAAGGTGGGGTTTATGGGGGGTATAGATTATGGCGGTGTTGATGGTGAAGATGATGACAATAGCGAGGATAAGGCTTTGATGGTGGGAATGATGATGATGATTAAGCTCATTAATTGTCTCCTCTCCACTTGCTCTTTACTTGCTCTGTTTTCTCTTATTTCCCTTCTCTTCACCTTGCAGTTCCTCGACATCTGACAAAACTCCTTATGAAATAGTGCGGTCCCGAGAGCTGAACTCTCAGCTGGGGCCTAAAGGGAGTCATGAGGCAGTGGATCTGATATGCGACCTCCACAACACCACTGCTAACATGGGCTTGTGCCTCATCTCCTACTCAGACTGTGACTGGATCTGTTTGCACATCTTCAGATACCTGCAGGCAAGAGCAAACAATACTGAAATGATGCTCAAGTGTTTATTTAACACCAGGAGTGTTCATTTAATAATAAAAAAAATATATATATATATATATATACACCTGGTGTCAAATAAACACGTAGAATTGTGCTGTGAAATTCAAAGAATGGAGTTGCCAAGATGTATTATGAGTGTTCTACTCTGATGTCTGAAGATGCCTTCTCATCTGGTCTTGTCTTCAGAGGTCGATGCCTGACACACCTGTGAGGTACATTCACTTTGACCTCCCGATCAGTGAGGGCTACTCCCTTGACTCAGTAGGCAAACATGGCTTTGGTGAGTCACTGCACTGGGTATATTTTTATTAACTGAAACTTTACAATACCTTTATACGTATTATAAAACAAAGTCACTCAGAAGAAGCTGCAGTCATAAAACTAGTTGTGGCTGTCAAACATTTTGTATTGTGTCTATCTTGGCAGCAATTGAGATTGGGCCTCAGCCGCACGGTGTTGTAAGGTCCAACATCTACACCATGATGCAACAAGGGGTCCAGCACATGCTAGACTGGGTCAACCTCTTCAACTCAGGTATGGAGATGACGTCCAGCAGTCTTCTTTTTGTATCTTTGTCAGTTAAGAGCTGAGATACAAATTCGTATTTATGGAAATGATGGTCGAATGGAGATTGTGTTCGTGTAGCCGGTGTGAATCGGTGAAACTCACTCCTCAAGTATGTAACGGGCCACCCGCGTCAATGAATAGCTATCTTTTCTTTGGCGTAGCTGGTAGTGGCGGCGCTTGGGATGTCAGAGACGGCGTGTTCGATTCTCGGTGAAGGATGAACACGGTCCGGAAAACTCTGTCGGAACTTGCTAGACCACGTCCGTTACATACCTGTCACATCAGCACAGGTGGCTCTGGCCCAGGGATGCATGGCACTCGCATGACAACAATTAACAGTAAACACAGGAAGTCCAACACTGCAACTATCCCCCCGACAAACATACTAAGCAATGCAGGAGGCTAGGGGCGGCTGTAGAGAACAGAATCAGCAGTCACACGAATACGGAATGGATGAGCAGGACTGTGAGCGCTTTCTCTGTTTCAGGAACGCAATTTGAGGGAGGAGCAGTGGATTTGTACACCATGGTGAAGAACGTTGATTACCCCAGAGACCGAGAGACCCACAACATCATCGCAGCTGTTCATCCCCAACTGCAGGTAACGGTGGCGTGACAAAACAAACAGTGGTTCACTTCCATAGAAAGTGACTTGTTGGGTCCAAAGGCACTTATTTGCTTTTTCACAATGTATGCTTCATGTTTTGGCTGCCCGCAATGTTTTGGGGGCTATCTCGTCGTTTATGATCATTGACCTATGCACTTTTGTAAAGCTCTCTCTTGGAAGTCGCTTTGGATAAAGCGTCCGCTAAATGAATACACGTAAATGTCAAAGGTTAATAGCACAGTTCTACAGTTTTTCTAAGTAGCTTTGTTCCATGCAACATGCCTGTGCTCATCATTTCCCGCTTCTTTCTGTCAGGATCGTGACTTCTGCCTCCTCCACCCCAACGAGCCCCTGTTCCAGACCTTCTCAGGAGAGACCATGACGTACAAGGGGACCGAGCCTTTCTATCCGTTCTTCATCAACGAGTGTGCTTATTACGAGAAGGGCATTGCACTCTCCCTGGCACGGAGAAGGAATGTGGAAATACCCTCCATTCAGTTAGAGAGGAAATGAGAACAGGTAAAGAAGGGGTGATGACGCGCTGCAGAAATGATGGGGTCTTTTTTTCCGTTAGACTTGACAGGAAAACAATCTGAGCCATATTAATGAGGTTCTGGCATTAGACATTCTACAGATGAACAGTGGATTCGACACATTTTCGATATCTCAGGAATGTGGCTAATGTTAATGGAAAAGATTCAATCCACTTTATTTTCTATTATAATAAAAGCTTTATTGAAATGCTTTGAATGAACACGCACTACTACGCAATGTACAGCTGAAAATGTACATGTTACCTCATGTTACATTGACAGTAAATTCACTGAAGCACATCCATACAAGTATGACAAACAATATTAGTGACATTTTACACAGGAACATTCCTATATTTTATTTGCTGGATATATAGATTACAATCTTTGTAATGATTAAAGGAGTATAGCATTTTAATAAGGCTTGCTATGAGGTCTAGTTCCTTTCATAAACCCAGACCTTTTCAGGCCTGAATGTTATTAAAGATCAAATAGATAATATAATAATATACTAAAATAAAGAAAGGGTTTGTCCCCTATAAACACGTGTAAGCTAATGAGGCCCCTCTGAGTGTTGTTTAGCAACCCAGGCAGCTCAGTGCCTGTCAATTTATCATTTTGGAGCGGCCTGCTACTTTCCAGCCAATTATGTTCCAGCAATCCTGTTCCAGCCAATTGCCTTTGGTTGGGCAGGCCTTCTTCCTTATTTTGTGTTGTTTTCAAAACCAATCAATCAAACTCAAGCTGGAGGAAAGCGCAGAAGTTGGGGGCAAGAATTGGGGGCGATGTTTCTCATATTTCAATTTATTTTATATTACCTATTGCAGCTTTAAACATCACGACTGGTGTTCATTCTTGTTTTTGAATACATGATAGACTTTATGACGCGTTGCCTCATGCGGAGACATTTTTTGAGACTCATATGAAGATTAATCTTTCAAATCATTGTGGTTGTATGACATTCACATGAAGGTATTAGTACAGCATTGTGCTAAATGATAAATGAAAAACAACACATTTGACCACATACTTATCAATCATTCAAATTGCTCATAAAAATAAAGCCTATACAAATCTCACTTAAATCTTTGAATGTCTTTGACTGTTACATTTGATTTTCTTGCCACTGAGGAAACTGTTAAGGGGCTCCATGAGACACATGTATGATGTTTTAACAAACTCATTGATAGACAAGTATCTAAGCAAAATTCTGTAGCCCGCCATTTTTACTGCAGAATATGGAGATATTCAAGAAGGAGGAAAACTATCTAAACAATGTCACAACCTCCCCTCTATGCATGTGTAATCCTACATTCTAAAATAAATACTACAGGAAAACCAACAAATGAAGTTATAAAAAAGAATATGATGAAAATAGAAAACAATTAACTTGTTATTCCAAGCTAACGTACGACTTCAATTACACAGCAAATTCTAAAGATAATCAGCGTAAAATATGTGTACTTCTCCTCCCCCCTTAGTTAGATCACTTGTCTGTAGATAGTAAGACTGTAACGTACTGTGCTCTTGTGTAGTCCCACCTGGTAAGTATAATAAAATATGTTTTATCAAGTTTTATCACAATTACAATTATTTGTCCGTAACAATGTTATGGAGCAAACAAAGTTAGAAAGCACTACAGTAAAATGACTTAGGAAGCAGATCTCTGTACTATGTTAGCTTATATTGATTATGTAGGATCAAATGTGTCTGTGAATACTACTTGTAGCAGTTGGTATGTAAACAATCATATGCTATTAGGTCCAACAGGCTACATTTGCCTCTGGGTCACTTCAAGGTCCAATTACAAACCAAATATCTTCCCCCTAGCATTTGACATTCATCAAATAAAGCATAACTGAACATACAGCCCATCCTTGATTACCAACTAGTACTATAGAGAGCTTCTTCGCCACGTTTAGAGTCAAATTGCTGAACGATTCTCTGGGGTGTGACCGGGCTGCTTAAGCCACCCTGTATGCTGTCATGCGGTAGTAGTTCTGGCTGTGGCTGCGTGCGGCCCACACCAGCAGTGCTGCTGCCATCATGTGCAGTGGTGAGGAGATGAGAGCCAGGTAAAGGGACCAGCCCAGAGATCCATCCACCTTGTCGGGGAGCACTGACACCCTGTGGAGGAGGTCCATGCCAGCCAGGTAGCAGCATACTGTGGCTAGTGTACACAGTCCTGCCAGAGGAGAGAGTCAGACATATCCCAGTTACTACTTTCTTTGTGTTTTTGTGTTTCTGGTTATTACAATGCCAAGCAATTTTACTTGAATCTCTTTATACGAGTAAAGGAAATAGTTTTAACTATCGAGTTATGTCAGACAAATAATTCAGTAGTTTTCTTAAAGTTAGGTCAATTATTTCAGCTAGTATTTTAGTCACAGAAATAATAAGGACTTAGGCACACATTGAATGTAGAGAAGGATTCATAAAATGAATGTTACCCACCAGCCAACAGGTGGAGTACTCCTATGCCCAATGTGGGGGCAAGGCTTTGACAGAGGCAAGCACAGAAACCTATCAAGCCAGCCAGCACAACCAGACCGAGGGACACCAGTGGCAGGAGGAACTGGCACCTCCATAGGTCTGAACACATAAACACGTTATTTTGGTGATGGAAAAGTGATATCTTCATACGGATCTGTAATGTGTCAGAAGTGTGCCTGGTGGGTCTACAGACCCTATTCTAGTAATTATTCATGATGACATATGTTTGTAATATGTTATTCATGTATACTTACATCATGAATGTTTTGTGTGTGTGTGAATTGTGATAGTGTGAGTCATCATTGTTTGTATTGTTTGCTAGAATACTACTGTACAACAAATTGCCCCTTTGTAGACAAAACGTTTTACTGTATACATCACAGGATGCCCGGGCATAACATATCAAACAAGAGTAGAATAGTAAATCTGGGCAAGAGTATGACCAAAATTGTGCACACATGAATGAATGACTAAATGAATATCGTCTTACAGGTACGCAACATGTCTTCCCCACTGTTGTGATTCCCTGGTTCTTTGTACTTGGGGATGAACTGCTGTGGCAAAGTAAAGCTAACACACTCCATTTCCATCTTGGCACCTGCAACCAGTTGAGTTGGACAACGTTTAATACATACAGTAATACATGACAGTCATGTAAATACATATTGATAAACAACATGGAACTCTTGATTTATAATCTGTTTTGTGTGGAATCCTACCTGGTTCCTTGTACCAGTGGGTGTGCGCTGGTACCAGCACACACCGCCACCAAAGGCCCATGGTCCCGTTGAGACGAAAAACAGTGTCGCTGTAGGTTTTCTCGTCGAATTCCCCGTCCATAAACTCCTCATGCAGAGAGCGCAGTTCGGAAACGTTAGCCTCTCCGCGCACCGTGGGACTGGTGTACTGGTACCAGTGTTGCGTCCCGACCGCCACTGACAGGTATACAGTGGCCAGTATGCTAAGGACACAGCTGATGACCAACGCCGTGGCGTAACGGTTGTCAACCATTGTTTACCGACTGATGGGACAGTCAAACGGGATTATACTTCAGCCTACACTGCCTGGCAGTCGGTTGTTCGATCGCCTGCCAACGCGCAAAAGAGATAACCTAAACCTAGCAGTCGGCAGTCGAAAAATTGTCGCGAATATTTTTATCCAAACCACTCACGCATCTTTTTGTCTTAAATTATATACATTACAAGCCTTTCAATGATTGACACTGACCGCTTTGTTCAATCTTGACAGTGTTTTATCAGTAGGCTATTTGTCCCTGTCGGACAGCTTGGACGCGCCATCTGTTCCCTTGTCCCACTTCTTCGGTCAATCACTGTTACAGATTGTGGGTGGCTTGACGCTGCGACAGAGATAGTTTGGCTGGCGTCCACTACTCGAGCCGAAACACGTAGTCACCTACATATCCTACAGATGAATAGCACTATCAATTTGCAATTGCATATTTACGCACCCGGCGAATTTGACGTTATATGGACATTGTAAACACTTAAATCCATGTGCTTTCCTTTTCCGGCTCAATGACCTGGCAGGAATGCTGGGTATTATAGTTTTTACCAACATGCCTGATCTTTACTAATCTCTTGTTTTACATAAAAAAACTCTATATTAATATAGTAAATTAGATTAGGCAATTGTATCGTTAAACCAGCATCACCTGAGAAAAGAAATTACGATGACGTTATTTAAATTCAGGCTCATGCCATTGATTGCAAATCTGACCATTCCAGAATTAAGACTGGTTCCTATATATTTGACCAAAACAGAAAATAATCTCTAACCTTGAAACCGTGTTCATATTTTTCCATTTTACTTGACCCAACACAGCAGAAAAATAACCAACATTTCCAAACATGCCACAAGACTTTTAATTGGGAGTAGGCTGTCTAGGGGGTCATTTATAATGATTTAGAATTAAGTTTTATTGAAATTAAATTAATTAGTCATTGTGATTATTCTATTTAATTTCACTAAATGCAATCAAGAAATATCAAATGTATTTAAAGAGAGTTGGAGGCTTATACAGTTTGCTAAATCATAATTGATAAGCAAACAACCTGCCTAGTGATGAGTACATGTTGTAGCACTACTACTATAATGCTTCAACAGATGTAAATGCTTTGCGCTGGATTATAAAAAATAAAATAAAAATTAAAATCTTTGGAATGGTTGTGTAACTGCTGTAAAGTGTAACTGCTGTAATGTAACTGTATTTCGTTAAGTTCAGTTAAACCTTATTTTCAGAATCACAGTCCAATTAGAAAACACATCAAAAAAAGAAATACATTTTTTATACCTGACAGTTACCGTATACCAATGTTTCCACAGAAGTGACTGACATCATAACGCCACTAGGCCTAGAATTTGACAGCAACATGATTATGGGATTCTGAGAATTATCCAGTCGACAGATACATTTGTAAATTGCAATTCTCAATAGAGCCTCGAAAGTGTTGTCTCTTGCATTTCAAAACAAGTTATTTGCACACCACAGGTTTTTAAAGCAAAATCCACATACATACAGGCAACATGAAGCTTATGAATGCTCGTCTTTTTAAACTTAGCTCACAAAGGGTTAGTAGTATAGTATATAGGGGAGAGCAATATGCTCTAAATATACTTTTCTTAACATGGTCATAACACAGTTGTTACCAGCATGTTAGCTTGAGTATATCATATATTGTACGATGCTGCCTATACTTGTCATCATCACCATACATTTGATCTGTAATGAAATCCCCCAGGGATTTTGTTTTATTACAAACACATCTCACATGCCATGACAAGCAAAAATCTGCAACGTTTATGTCCTTATCCCCTTTTGTTCTAGTAATCATCTAGCAACATGATTACTAGGACAATTGCACATAATGAGCACATAATGAATAGAGCAAAACAATTGCACACAATGGCATACATAGGGTGTTACCAACCATACAGACAGTTTTACAGCCTCTTAGCTGGTAAAATAAATAATCCATGTATGCATTAAACATATGCCGGTCGACTCCATTACCAACGCCAAAAGGATAGGAGACTATATTGCCCCATATGACCTGTACACTTTACTCTAGTTGTGACTCCGGTATATCAGGATTCTTATCATGGTGTTAGCCATGACGCCCATTTGACTTAATTTCAGGAACAGCTTGGTGATTAACTAGTTCTAAAACCTTAGGTTAAATTCCAGGATGGCAATAACCAAACGTTAATGCAATACCGAAAGTGTAATTTCTGCAGGTGCAAATATGTTAAAGGCCAAAACAAGGCCACACCAAAATGTATGTTTAATGTTTTTTTTATGTCTAAAGCTGCTATCATAGATAGAGAATAATCATTATTGTAGCATGGCAACTTTAAGTGATGTATTGTTACACTCACCTTTCTTGTTTGAATAATCAAACAAGAAATGAAACCAACAAATCATAACTAGAAAATGATAATAACTAGGACCTGATTGTTGAGCAGTATTTGCCATGATTGCATATTGGCGGTATTGACAGTTTTTCTTCAATATTAATGGTCATTTTCTAGCCATGCCAAGCCCTGGTTTACCCTCTTCATGCATCACTGTCATACATAGACTCAAAACTGGAGGATCATCTCAAGGTAGTGTAGGGGGTTGAATATTGTCAAAACAACCCAAATGAATTCCCCTGTAGTTTAAAGGAAGATGGGAAACTGTGCATTATTAGCATGAATAATGCCAATACAAATAGAATTCCAGTTATTTCACTCTATGGGTTAAATCAGAGCAAGAATGGTCAAAATACGGTTAAATGAAATACGCATTTAATAATGAATG
Source organism: Mallotus villosus (assembly GCA_903064625.1). Lineage (NCBI taxonomy): Eukaryota > Metazoa > Chordata > Actinopteri > Osmeriformes > Salangidae > Mallotus > Mallotus villosus. The sequence continues at coordinate 324,273 of CAEFZP010000342.1, forward strand.
AAATCAATTACAAGGCAAACATGCTACAAAATGAAGGCTTTAAATCTTACCTACTCTACCATGATCATTGTAAATCAGAGAGAAAGCAAGAGTAGGACAGTAGGACAAGGGAGAACTGAGAAGGTCTCAGGAGATGAAGAATCCAAAGAACAATTACAATTCCCTTTATACACAAGAACAACCAATCAGACCACATCTTGAATGGGGTGTAAGGGCCATGAAGTTGAGACCGTCCAGAAACTCCAGACTTAAGCATATGAGAGGTGGGGGCAGGTTTGACACCCAGCCTTACAGTAGCACGGTTAACAAAATGTGTCATCTGCTGATGTTATTATTCATCAACTAATGCATTGTACTATTTACCCATCTAATATCTGAGAGAGACTTAGATCAGCATTCACATACACCATAATTACTTTTGAAGACCCTTCTCCATGCCACTGTTTGTAGACTACTATGCATTGTTTAAAAAGGGTAACTTCCTGAAAACAATTGTTGTCTTGACACGAGCAATGACAGAAGTACGAAAAAGAAAGCTGTGAAGAAATTGGTCTTTCTGCTGCTCACTGCATTGTTCACAACTGTTTTTGGAGACAAACACAAAATGTTATTTGGGGTATTTTGTGTTCAATAAAGGCTAAAGAAGACACCGCTAATACGGTGAAATGTCTGTAACAACATGGATAAATTGTTCCGCAGAACTCTTACTTATGTCATCAATTGTCACTGAGGCACTTTCAATGTTGAAAGCCGTGATATGTTGGGCTGCGCTGGTCACAACGGTGCCTATCTCAGTGGCTTTAGGAACCGAAGATGAGCTGAAGGCTACATCAATTGTATTAATGATTGATCCATTGCTGAAGACAGAGAAAAGAGAAATAACCTTCTGGTGAAATAGGATGGAATGAATCAACAATTCTTTAGAATCTATATCATATGTAAAGGACAAGACAGTCACCTGAATCTTGTCACGGTCAAACGGCGGAAATAAATGAATGCCTTTTTAAAGACAGGTTCAAGCTGCAAAGAGAGGCACAACAGATGTCAGATACAGACAAACATTAACCTCTTATTCGTTTATTTCATTTTAATAGTGTTATTCCCTTTTGGCTGAAATGTTGAGGCTCCTACCTCAGTTGTTATCAGAGAAGCTCGAGTTATGAAAGCCATAGAGGCAGAATTTGACAAGTCAGTTGTATAGGTCTCCCGTAGCGATCTGAAAACCAATTTCACACTTTTTGGTAATTGTGCAGTTGTAGTGGAATGGTCAGTGTCAGTTGGTTGTGCGGTTGTGATGGATCCACCAGTAGTAGATCCATTTGTGACAGTGGAAGTTAATTCTGAAGTTGAAGTGACCGTTGTGGTTGATGTGGTGGATCCGCCAGTGACAGATGTGGTTGGCTTTGCAGTTGAAGTGGATCCACCGGTGTCATTTTGATGTAACTGTGCAGCTGTAGTGGACTGGCTAGTGACTGTTGTTGGTTGTGGAGTTGTAGTGACAGTTGTGAGTGGCAGAGCAGTTATACTAGATTCACTGGTGACAGTTGGGGTTGGTTCCCCTGTTTTGGTAGATCCCCTATTGGAAGTCATGATTGGTTGAGTCATTGTTGTGGATCCAATAGAGTACGCCATTGTTGACTGAGCAGTCGTTGTGGTTGTGGATCCATTGAAAGCTGTTGTGGTTGTTTGAGCAATTGTAGTCGATCCACCAGGGATGATCGTGGTCAGCTTAATAGTTGTGGGTTGGTCAGGGACAGTTGTGATTGTTTGTGGAATGGTTGTAGGTCCATTGGTAAGAGTTGTGGCTGGTTGGGTAGTGTTGGTGGATTCAGTGGTAACACTTGTAGTTGGTGGAGCAGTGGCAGTGGACACAATGGCGACAGTTGAGGATGGCTCAGGCATTGTGGATTTGTAAGGGAAAGCTACATTTAGTTCAGCTGTTGTTGTTGATCCCTCAGTCATAGTTGTGGTTGATTGTGCAGTAGTAAAGGACATACTGAGAGCGGTGGTACTTGGTTGTGCAGTTGCAGCATATCCACCAGTGACTGTCGAAGTAGCAGGTGTAGTTTTTTGTAGAGTTGTTGTAGGCCCCTCTGTTACTGTTGTGGTTGGTTGTGCAATTGTGGTTTCACCTTCACTAACAGTTGTTGTTGGTTCAACTGTTGTAGTGGAAACATTATAGAAAGTTGTGGTTGGCTGAGAAGTTGTAGAGGATCCACTAGTAAAACTTGTGGTTGGTTCACCCGTTGTTATGACTTCAATACTGACAGTTGTGGTTGGTTGTGCACTTGCAGTGAACCCATCACTGATAGTTTTTGTGGAATCTGCAGTTGTTGAAGATTCATCCATGACAGTTGTGGTTGGTTGTGCGGTTGTGGTGGAATCTGCAGTTACAGTTGTGGCAGGCTCTGCTGTTGTAGTCATCCCATCACTGATAGCCAAATCTGCAGTTGTTGTAGATTCAACTGTTGTTTGTTCAAACATTGTGGATGTATCCATGACAGTTGGGGTTGGTTGTGCGGTTGTGGTGGAATCTGCAGTTACAACTGTTGTTTGTTCAAACGTTGTGGATTCATCCATGACAGTTGGGGTTGGTTGTGCGGTTGTGGTGGAATCAATAGTTAGAGTTGTGGTTGGCTCTGCTGTTGTAGTCATCCCATCACTGATAGCGGAATCTGCAGTTGTTGTAGATTCAACTGTTGTTTGTTCAAATGTTGTGGATTTATCCATGACAGTTGTGGTTGGTTGTGCGGTTGTGGTGGAATCTGCAGTTGTAATTGTTGTTTGTTCAAACGTTGTGGATTCATCCATGATAGTTGGGGTTGGTTGAGTGGTTGTGGTGGAATCTGCATTTGTAATTGTTGTTTGTTCAAACATTGTGGATTCATCCATGACAGTTGGGGTTGGTTGTGCGGTTGTGGTGGAATCTGCAGTTACAGTTGTGGTTGGCTCTGCTGTTGTAGGCATCGCATCACTGATAGCCGAATCTGCAGTTGTTGTAGATTCAACTGTTGTTTGTTCAAACATTGTGGATTCATCCATGACAATTGTGGTTGGTTGTGCGGTTGTGGTGGAATCTGCAGTTACAGTTGTGGTTGGCTCTGCTGTTGTAGTCATCTCATCACTGATAGCCGAATCTGCAGTTGTTGTAGATTCAACTGTTGTTTGTTCAAACATTGTGGATGTATCCATGACAGTTGGGGTTGGTTGTGCGGTTGTGGTGGAATCTGCAGTTTCAACTGTTGTTTGTTCAAACGTTGTGGATTCATCCATGACAGTTGGGGTTGGTTGTGCGGTTGTGGTGGAATCAGTAGTTAGAGTTGTGGTTGGCTCTGCTGTTGTAGTCATCCCATCACTGATAGCGGAATCTGCAGTTGTTGTAGATTCAACTGTTGTTTGTTCAAATGTTGTGGATTCATCCATGACAGTTGTGGTTGGTTGTGCGGTTGTGGTGGAATCTGCAGTTGTAATTGTTGTTTGTTCAAACGTTGTGGATTCATCCATGATAGTTGGGGTTGGTTGTGTGGTTGTGGTGGAATCTGCATTTGTAATTGTTGTTTGTTCAAACATTGTGGATTCATCCATGACAGTTGGGGTTGGTTGTGCGGTTGTGGTGGAATCTGCAGTTACAGTTGTGGTTGGCTCTGCTGTTGTAGGCATCGCATCACTGATAGCCGAATCTGCAGTTGTTGTAGATTCAACTGTTGTTTGTTCAAACATTGTGGATTCATCCATGACAATTGTGGTTGGTTGTGCGGTTGTGGTGGAATCTGCAGTTACAGTTGTGGTTGGCTCTGCTGTTGTAGTCATCTCATCACTGATAGCCGAATCTGCAGTTGTTGTAGATTCAACTGTTGTTTGTTCAAACATTGTGGATGTATCCTTGACAGTTGTGGTTGGTTGTGTGGTTGTGGTGGAATCTGCAGTTACAGTTGTGGCAGGCTCTGCTGTTGTATTCATCCCATCACTGATAGCCAAATCTGCAGTTGTTGTAGATTCAACTGTTGTTTGTTCAAACATTGTGGATGTATCCATGACAGTTGGGGTCGGTTGTGCGGTTGTGGTGGAATCTGCAGTTACAACTGTTGTTTGTTCAAACATTGTGGATTCATCCATGACAGTTGGGGTTGTTTGTGCGGTTGTGGTGGAATCAGTAGTTAGAGTTGTGGTTGGCTCTGCTGTTGTAGTCATCCCATGACTGATAGCAGAATCTGCAGTTGTTGTAGATTCAACTGTTGTTTGTTCAAATGTTGTGGATTCATCCCTGACAGTTGTGGTTGTTTGTGCAGTTGTGGTGGAATCTGCAGCTGTAATTGTTGTTTGTTCAAACATTGTGGATTCATCCATGATAGTTGGGGTTGGTTGTGTGGTTGTGGTGGAATCTGCATTTGTAATTGTTGTTTGTTCAAACATTGTGGATTCATCCATGACAGTTGGGGTTGGTTGTGCGGTTGTGGTGGAATCTGCAGTTACAGTTGTGGTTGGCTCTGCTGTTGTAGTCATCCCATCACTGATAGCCGAATCTGCAGTTGTTGTAGATTCAACTGTTGTTTGTTCAAACATTGTGGATGTATCCATGACAGTTGGGGTTGGTTGTGCGGTTGTGGTGGAATCTGCAGTTACAACTGTTGTTTCTTCAAATGTTGTGGATTCATCCATGATAGTTGTGGTTGGTTGTGCAGTTGTGATGGAACCTGCAGCTGTAATTGTTGTTTGTTCAAACGTTGTGGATTCATCCATGACAGTTGGGGTTGGTTGTGCGGTTGTGTTGGAATCTGCAGTTGTAATTGTTGTTTGTTCAAACGTTGTGGAGTCATGCATGACAGTTGGGGTTGGTTGTGCGGTTGTGGTGGAATCTGCAGTTGTAATTGTTGTTTGTTCAAACATTGTGGATTCATGCATGACAGTTGGGGTTGGTTGTGCGGTTGTGGTGGAATCTGCAGTTACAGTTGTGGTTGGCTCTGCTGTTGTAGTCATCCCATCACTGATAGCGGAATCTGCAGTTGTTGTAGATTCAATTGTTGTTTGTTCAAACATTGTGGATGTATCCATGACAGTTGTGGTTGGTTGTGTGGTTGTGGTGGAATCTGCAGTTACAGTTGTGGTTGGCTCTGCTGTTGTAGTCACCCCATCACTGATAGCGGAATCTGCAGTTGTTGTAGATTCAACTGTTGTTTGTTCAAACATTGTGGATTCATCAATGACAGTTGGGGTTGGTTGTGCGGTTATGGTGGAATCTGTAGTTACAACTGTTGTTTGTCCAAATGTTGTGGGTTCATCCTTGACAGTTGTGGTTGGGTGTGCAGTTGTGGTGGAATCTGCAGTTACAGTTGTGGTTTGTTGTGCGGTTGTGGTAGAATCTGCAGGTACAACTGTTGTTTGTTCAAACGTTGTGGATTCATCCATGACAGTTGGGGTTGCTTGTGTGGTTTTGGTGGAATCTGCAGTTGTAATTGTTGTTTGTTCAAACGTTGTGTATTCATCCATGACAGTTGGGGTTGGTTGTGCGGTGGTGGTGGAATCTGCAGTTACAACTGTTGTTTGTTCAAACGTTGTGGATTCATCCATGACAGTTGGGGTTGGTTGTGCGGTTGTGGTGGATTCTGCAGTTACAACTGTTGTTTGTTCAAACGTTGTTGATTCATCCATGACAGTTGGGGTTGGTTGTTCAGTTGTGGTGGAATCTGCAGTTACAACTGTTGTTTGTTCAAACGTTGTGGATGTATCCATGACAGTTGTGGTTGGTTGTGCGGTTGTGGTGGAATCTGCAGTTACAGTTGTGGCTGGCTCTGCTGTTGTAGTCATCCCATCACTGATAGCGGAATCTGCAGTTGTTGTAGATTCAACTGTTGTTTGTTCAAACATTGTGGATTCATGCATGACAGTTGGGGTTGGTTGTGTGGTTGTGGTGGAATCTGCAGTTGTAATTGTTCTTTGTTCAAAAGTTGTGGATTCATCCATGACAGTTGGGGTTGGTTGTGCGGTTGTGGTGGAATCTGCAGTTGTAATTGTTGTTTGTCCAAATGTTGTGGGTTCATCCTTGACAGTTGTGGTTGGGTGTGCAGTTGTGGTGGAATCTGCAGTTACAGTTGTGGTTTGTTGTACGGTTTTGGTGGAATCTGTAGTTACAGTTGTGGATGGTTGTGCGATTGTGGTTGAATCTTTAACTACAACTGTTGTTTGTTCAAACGTTGTGGATTCATCCATGACAGTTGGGGTTGGTTGTGCGGTTGTGGTGGAATCTGCATTTGTAATTGATGTTTGTTCAAACGTTTTGGATTCATCCATGACGGTTGGGGTTGGTTTTGCGGTTGAAGTGGAATCTGCAGTTACAGTTGGCTCTGCTGTTGTAGTCATCCCATCACTGATAGCCGAATCTGCAGTTGTTGTAGATTCAACTGTTGTTTGTTCAAACGTTGTGGATTCATCCATGACAGTTGGGGTTGGTTGTGTGGTTGTGGTGGAATCTGCAGTTACAGTTGTGGTTTGTTGTGCGGTTGTGGTGGAATCTGCAGTTGTAATTGTTGTTTGTTCAAACGTTGTGGATTCATCCATGACAGTTGGGGTTGGTTGTGCGGTTGTGGTGGAATCTGCAGTTGTAATTGTTGTTTGTCCAAATGTTGTGGGTTCATCCTTGACAGTTGTGGTTGGGTGTGCAGTTGTGGTGGAATCTGCAGTTACAGTTGTGGTTTGTTGTACGGTTGTGGTGGAATCTGTAGTTACAGTTGTGGATGGTTGTGCGATTGTGGTTGAATCTTTAACTACAACTGTTGTTTGTTCAAACGTTGTGGATTCATCCATGACAGTTGGGGTTGGTTGTGCGGTTGTGGTGGAATCTGCAGTTGTAATTGTTGTTTGTTCAAACGTTTTGGATTCATCCATGACGGTTGGGGTTGGTTTTGCGGTTGAAGTGGAATCTGCAGTTACAGTTGGCTCTGCTGTTGTAGTCATCCCATCACTGATAGCCGAATCTGCAGTTGTTGTAGATTCAACTGTTGTTTGTTCAAACATTGTGGATTCATCCATGACAGTTGGGGTTGGTTGTGTGGTTGTGGTGGAATCTGCAGTTACAGTTGTGGTTTGTTGTGCGGTTGTGGTGGAATCTTCAGTTGTAATTGTTGTTTGTTCAAACGTTGTGGATTCATCCATGACAGTTGGGGTTGGTTGTGCGGTTGTGGTGGAATCTGCAGTTGTAATTGTTGTTTGTTCAAACGTTGTGGATTCATCCATGACAGTTGGGGTTGTTTGTGCGGTTGTGGTGGAATCTGCAGCTGTAATTGTTGTTTGTTCAAACGTTGTGGATTCATCTGTTGTAGAAGTGGCTTTTTGCAGGATAGTGCTGGAAGTTGTTGAGCCCTCAGTAACACCTGTGCTTGCTTCTGATGTTGTATTTTCTTGGGCAGTTGTCCATGATCCACTTTCTTTTTTGAAAAACAAATCAAAAGTATTATAATTCATCTAATCTTGATATACCTAAAATCTATTCAAATCAGTTTGACCAACTTACCCATTAGGATGACCACTGCCAATACAATTTTCAAGAAACTCATCTTGAAGCTTTGATCAAATATCTATGTACAAGAACTGTAATAATCCATAAACAAAAATTAATTAATCAAATAGTTAATTAAAGCATTCAAATAAAACTACTACAATTTGAATACTATGGTGGACAACTGAAAGTTTTCTGAGAACAGAAATCTTCTCTTATATTTTATGTTATGATACATAGGATCAACTCCTTTACATGTTTCATTCATATCTTTCTAGGTTAGAATTCACTTAGGATTGACTTAAAAACATAGTATGAAAAAGTTTACAAACATATCTGATATAGTGTGTCACTTGCAGTATTTTCACACTAAGTATCACAGTGAGATTAATAATCTCAGTTATGATAGGTTTTCATTGTAGCAATTATTTATTATTTGTTTTATCACAATTGTTTTCTATACAGAAGCACATCTATTATGCTATATGCCAAGGCTGGGGTATTAGCTGTTAGCGTTTGTTGTCCGTCCCATTGTTAATAACGCAAAACCCCAGTAACGGATTGAAGGATTTTCTTCAAATTAAGCAGAAACATCCACTTGGATAAAGGATGAACTGATTATATTTTGATTATTAAGATTATAACTTAAAAACGAAAAGACTGACCTTTAAAATGTTTTAATATTATTAATGATATCAGATAAATATCTATCATACAAAGTTACGTAATTGTTGTCAATGCTACACAAAACAATTGTGTTTGGTCGTGACCAAAAGTATTGGCAGTGCCATTTTGTGTTTTGTAAGGCTTGCTGGTTCACTATTTGTAGATCTTTTCCCCACATGTTTCTATGGCATACTGGAAAACAATAATATGCATTTTATGAGTTTTAAAGGCTTTTATTGGCAAAAAGATAAAATATTTGGAGTGGTCCCCCCTTAAAGCAATCAATCTGCTTTTATAATCCAATCAGAATAATAGAGTGATTTCACCTGACTAAAACTTGTTCACACTTTCCCCATGTGCTGATGAAAGGACTTCATTTTTTGCTAGTTTTGTGTTAAAGTTCATGTTTTTAGGCCAATGAATCTTTGATTTAAAATGCATCTGAACGACCATTTGATCCTTAATAAAAAAAAGTTAAAAATAAAAAGTATTTTGAATATATAAAATATGACATTGTCTAAATAAAAAAGGAAAAAAGTACCTTGGCTGTAAGGTTGTTATTTCAAGGGTACTGCCGTATTTATTCAAAATCTGGACAACACTACATCATGGTTTCATCATTCACCATGTAACTACACAGCAATACCTATAATAATAATAATAATGGATTGAATTTATATAGCGCTTTTCTACCTTAGCGGCACTCAAAGCGCTTAATGAACAGAGTTCATTATTCATTCAGACACAGTCATACCGGTGGTGGTAAACTACAACTGTAGCCACAGCTGCCCTGGGGCAGACTGACAGAAGCGTGGCTGCCAATCAGCGCCTACGGCCCCTCCGACCACCACCAACATTCATTCACCAACATTCATTCACATGTATACGATGCGTATAGTAAAAACATTGATGTTAAATATGGTATATTACAAATGTTACGGTTTTGCAGTACAATTTCATATTACAAGTCAAACTTGGTATGGTAGATTTGAACCTGCGACCACTTAATCTGTGGTCAGATGCTTTTCCACTGAACTATACACACCATGAGTACTACAGGTATCACTATGTAGTTATGTGGTAGTTAATGTAACCTTAAAAAAGTGTTTCCAAAATCTGCATAGTCATTCGAATTTGGTCATTCTGACTGTAGGTTTCAACTTTACCAGTGTGCGAGTGAGAATATGAAAATAATATAAGGCATTTGATAGACAACACTTGAAAAACACATTAAAAACCATGAAACTCTTTACTTACCTCAAATGTTAAAAATTATTACATGACTACCAATTTAGTTATATCCTACATGAATCTACGAAAATCGATGTAATCTCTCGAACGAGTTGGAAGTCCTTCTCTGAATTGGAGAAACCCTCTTCTAAATCACTTTAAATAGGGGTACTTCATTAAAATAGTGTGAGGTAGTACTGAAGACTGAAGCAGTTTGGGACTAAAGAAAATAGACTGTGAGTTAACACTCCCATTAGATTGTTCTTTTGTTCCAAGATCATTGGCAACGCCATCCATTGTCATTTGTTTTAGAAATGCATTAACAATGCATTCCTTTTAACTGCACGGTATGAAGTTGTAGTTACATGACTGATGTCCATCAAACTAGAATAGACATGCCAGAAGTATACATTGAATTGATACAATTTAGATTGACTTCAATTGAACAAATGAATAAATATTACTTTAATGAATTTTGTTATTTACAAGCCTCATCCATTGTGTTGCAGTAGTAGGTCACAATGTGTAACAAAAAAAAATGAAACTAGTTAATCAAATCACACATATTTGTAGTAAATTAAACCCAGACCTAAAGTTGCGGTGGACATTATAGTAAAATGAGCCATGATCATCTTTTTCATGACTGTACTATACAGTTGCAGTACATCTACATAAACAATCTTGTACATTTACTGTTAGAGTAAGGTGACCCCTTTTTAACATGTATAGTACTGCATATAAGACTGTCTACTATAGTACTGCATGTACCAGACTGTATACTCTATACAGGATAGTTGTGGTGGAATATCAGGAGACTGATATCTTTAGTTTTTAGTCAACATAAGTTTCCTCTCTCAACTGTGTCTCTTTTTTTTCTTTCTGTCACACACATGAATGGACATTCTATTTTGCTGAGAAATCTGGAATATTATACAAACAACTGGACTCGGTGCTTTAGTTATAGATCCAAACAGAATATGAATATCAGATTTCCACAACATTTGACATGTCTAGTCTTTGGAGTAACGTCCAAAATACAACATGTTATTTGCTCACATAAAGTATGTGCTTCCTGTATTTGTCCCACCGAGTAGTTTTTCCCTCTCACATATAGTTTCAAAGAATAACATGGTTACACAAGCAACTGTATAAGGCCAACACAATTCAGTTAAAGCGTATTATGTAATGTAATAACAATGTACTCATTCAGCAGATGCTTGTACTCCAAGGGATGTACAGAGGAATATTTGTACCTGTGACGTCCTAATTTGCACTCAAATGTTCTAACCAATGAGCTAAACCCACCCAGTAGTGAATATTCGGTGAATTACACTATATTGCATAAAATATAATTTTAAAATATATATTCAGTCCTTTGTTCTCTACCCTCTCAACTAGTCTCATAGATTGTAGTCTAGTCTAGTCGGACTAAGTCAGACTTTTTGGAATTTTTAGTTCAGTATAGTTCTAACATATTCCTTACATATTCCTTACTATTTGCACATTTCAATACAATGAAATGTTATTGCCAAATCATTGTCAAATGATGTAGAGTTTGACACTTCACATTAAGGGTAAATAATAGCTGTGTAGAATATCTATAGTGACTACATTGTAGTTTTGTAGAAAATGCTACGTAGTTAACTTCAGTACAGTTCATCCGTACAAGTGAAACAGACAAATTAAACTTGGCATGGGGGAGATGTTGTTTTTTGGTAACATAACCTTAAAACTGTCCCTTTACAACATCCACTTACCCTTCTCCACACACCCCTCTCCCATACTATGCCGTCTTACACTTGTAATAACCAATATCACAAACTTTGTACCATTTAATTATACTAGTGCACATATTAAGATTTCGGTGAGACACACGCACAGGTTCCTGGAACTAAAGATAGATAGTGCACAGTGCCAATGATGAAATAGGGGTACATACAGATATTCCTAAAACTATAGGTAGGTCACAGTGTCCATAATGCAGACACTGAGTGAGATGTCGGTGACACACACAGGTTACTGGAATTAAAGATAGATTGTCATGCCCACGACCGTGCCCCAGCCTTAGTTTGTCTGCCCTAGTGTTTCCCCGTGTTCTGTGTTTATTAGTTCCATCTGTGTCTTGTTGATTGTCTTTCAGTGGTGTCATTAGTATTGTTGCATTCACCTGTGTCTTGTTTGGTTCGGTGTATTAAGTCCCTGTCATTTGTTCAGTCTTGGTCCGTCGTTGTTTCATGTAGCGTGTTTCTTGTAGCCTGTCCCTGTTGTTTCTACGTTGTCTGTCTCCTTGCACTTGGGTCCTCCCTGCACAACCGTTACATAGATAGTACAGTGCCTGTGATGAGCTGGTAAAGACAGTTTTTCTCTGTGGCTTTGGTACCTACATTTGTCAGATCACATCTTCTATGTGAAGAGGTCTGTCCTTAACCACTGATCAGTTAACAATAAATAAAGATTACAGCTAATTATTTAATTACTTTTATACTGTTTGGAATGCTCTTAATAAACAATATTTGAACTATACCCTGCTATATTAGCTCGTGAGAACATGGAACGTCAGGGTCATTTCTAGGAGCCCTATCTAAAGCCTAAACAAAAGCTATCTAGCATCCGGCGTTGATTGTCATCCCCCCGGAGTTTCTTGTGAGAGTAAAAAACAAACATATTGTGATACTACTTAACTGCCCTGAATGCACTGTCCTGTCCTATGAGATGCTCAACTTGAGTGTATCAGACAACTGCACCTTGTAGATCAATAACATAATAATAATAAATACGTTGATTTTGTCTTGAACATGTACTTGGCGATTCAAAATGTATGCTAAATAGTAACAAGGTAATCAGTGCAGCCTTAATGTAGTGTTTTATCCTACAACTTACATGCAATTATGCTGCTTGGGATGATATTCAGAGAGATCTTTCCATTTTGGCATGTCTCTGTCAAATCGCTGACAGCTGTGTAGTTGCTTGGAACTACATTCTGATTCTTAAACGTGAGGGTCATATCCACACCAACAGAGCCATTCCTGTTCAGAAATAGGTTTTGAACTGACATCAGATCCAGGTGTTTGTAATAAGTGTTAGTTAATAGGTAAAAAGGACCTCACAAAATGCTTCTAAACATGAATATGAATGAGACTATATAAGTGTTCATAATATTAGTTAGGATTAGGAAGAAGAAGGAAGAGCTATAGCTCAACATAAAATATATCAAAATAATAAAAACTTGTTACCTATTAACACTATATATAATAAATACACTACAAAGATAACTTGCGTGAGACAGTTTATTGTTAATTAACTTTCCTGAAAAGACACTTACC